>JAZKJV010002894.1:0-415131 GCA_037367405.1 Ottelia alismoides
TGTGAGTGGGATCCATCATCCAGGGGTAAAAAGAAGAAGAAGAAGAAATGAAGGAGGGAGAGGGAGGGGAATAGAAGGAAGATGAGAAAGGATCGAAGGGATCTGACAATCAAACAAGATGAACAAGCATACCCCCAATTCACCTACGCACGCAGAGCTGAAGACCGAAGGGATCGGTCAATTATCTTGTCAATTTTATTTAGGTGATCATCAGTCTATCAGAGCGATTACGTGAGGTAAATAGGTATCCAAATCTTTCTCAACCGACTGTCCCGTACTGAAAGCCGGTAATCAATCAAGAAAAGATCGGAGGCTCTATCCTAATGTGCGGATCACTCTCTCGCTCAATCAAACCAGACAAGGAGGGGGTTACTCTCCCCAAGACAGATTTTTCGTGAGGTGTCTTTTAGGTCAAGTATGATTAGCAGTCTCGATTTTATTGTTTTTGTTTTTAGGTATTTTTCAATAAAAAGAAACGCCTAACGAATTTTTCGGTTCTCCTGGTTATTAAGTCCAAAACAGGGGGGAGAAGACGAAAAAGCCGATGCACGAGAAATCAATGATGCATGCAAAGTCAGAAATGCGTACCTTGCTCCAGCTCTCTACATGCAATATGATCCGCGCATAAAATAAAGACAGGAATAAAACTAATCTAAATGGTGCAGCGGGAAAAGCCGAGTCCTAGACGAGCAACTTCTAGCGAATGAACCGTCTAACGGTCACCGACCTCCAAGGCCAAAGAGTCCGGTCTTGGCCCGTCCCTCCCCTGCCCGACAAATCGGGGGTAGGAGTAAGCGCTTTACAGGACGGGCTACGGCACGTAGGCTACGAAGGCTAGCGAGTCGGCTATTTTTATTATTTATTTTAAGTAGGTCCAATTACGATCTATAGGAACAGATATGCAATTAAGGTGTGTGGATCCTACTTAATTACGTCACAATCACCAGAAAGTCCTAAATCTAGGGGCTCGACAAAAACCGCGAAGAAAATCGAAAAATGACAGGTAAGAAAGAACAAGAAAGCCGCGAAAAACCGCAAAAAACCGCGAGGTCCTAATGGGTCCCCCGAGCACACCGGTGCTCGGCGAAACAGACCCGCTACGGTCACAAGTCCAAACAGTGTCCAAGTCCTGTCCCTGTGTTATTACAATAATAATGAATAAATGAAAATTCTATCCTAATACCTCACCCACTCAACTCTCTCTCTCTCGCCGCCTCTCCTGCGGCTTCGTAGAGAAAGAAGCCGCCTCCAAGTTCCTCGGTTGCACCGGCTCCTCGAAAGTCGCCTCCGCGGTCCTCGGGCCCTTGCAAGACAGAGAAAAGAAGAGTGGTCAGACCAATAAAAAATAATCACATGAAAAGAAAAAGAAATGAAAATACAAGTCAGGGTATATATGGAAAAATGAAAAATAAAATAAATACACAATATAAAACAAAAATAAAAATAAAAGAAAATCAAAATAAAACCAAATAAAACAAAAAGAAACTAGATACAAAAGCTGCGAAAAGCCGCGAACTCCGAAGAGCCGCGAAAAACCGCGAAAACAAAAACGAAAATAAAGACAAAAATACTACTAAGCCGTGCTCCCCGGCAACGGCGCCATTCTGATGGGCGACCCGAGCGAACGAGGTAAAGGTACTAAATAGGTCGTTGCGACCTCTATCACTCAGAGTCACTCAATCAAGAAAAATCAGACCACTCGAGCAAATAAATCAATCAAGCACAAAAGAAAGCGGCCTAGCTATGAGATTAACCTGGTATAGCACCCAGGGTCGAACACAAGGAGCACGGGTTGGCCTAGGGCCTACGAAGTAGTAAAAATGAAAATAGACTAGAAGAAAATGTTTTTAGTGGTTTTTAATAATTTTTATAATTTTTTTTTGGATTTTTAATATAATGAGAAAATAAAAGAAAGCAACTAAAAGCACACTTGAGCAATTTATTTAAAGCACCAAAAATCAAGCAAAAATTCAAGAAAAATTGTTTTTATGTTTTTTAGGCTTTTAGGTGTTTTTGGTGAATTTTTGAGATTTTTATAAGGTATATTTTATTTTCTAAAAATCAAACAGTACTAAAAAGACAAGGTATTGTCCAGCAAGGCCCAAAACCCAAAAATAAAATATTTAAGGATCTCAGAGGGCCCTGGAGGTAATTTTCCTGTATTCTAGAAAAAAATAAGGAAAATTTGAGCACCAAAATTATTGTATTTGGATTTTTAGATTATTTATTATAATTTTTATGAGTTTTTAGATGTTTTTCGATTTTTAGGATTTTTACTCAATGAAAATTAGCCAAAATTAGCTAGAAAATCAAGAAACACACAAAGAACAGTAACTAATTTTTTTAGAATTTTTGGGGGTGTTTTTATATTTTTTTGGGATTTTTAAACCTAGACAGTAGCTAAAATAGATGTTTTTGAATTTTTAAAAATACCAAATAAAATCAAAATTGTCCTCAAAAATTCTCAAAAATCCAACAACATGGCAGGAGCCTTGTGTCAAATTTTCATCGAATTTGGAGGTGGTTTGATATTTTATTCAAAATGAAGAAGAGGGCACTGTGCACAGGGACTTAAGTGCAAATACCCGAAGATCTGAGGGTCCAGGTGCAAATAACCCAGAAAGTCACGCGCGTGGCGCATGCCTGGGGCACTCAGGGACCTTCTGGTAATAAAAACCAAGTCCTAGGACCTTTTGGTAACTCGTACCAAAAAGTCCAGGGGCTGTTATGCAATTAACCCACTAAAAGGCGCACATGCGGAATAAAGACGTTCACAGGGGCATAAGTGCAAATACCAGAAAGTTTCTATTCATTCATAAAGCAACCAGAACTACAGGACTAATATTGCAAATAAACCAAAACTACACGTGACGAAGCACGTGGCTCATACATACAGGGGCATAAATGCAAATACTAAAAAGCACGAGGTCCAATGTGCAATTATCCAAACGTAAATAAAAAGCATAAAATATTTACAGGACTGAAATGTAAACCACAAACTATGAGGGGGCCTAAGATAAATTACCCTTTTATTAATGCTGAGGGATGGATGCGCGACGCGTTGCAGATCGAACGGCTGAGTTGACGCTCCGCACACCAAAGGGGACCCTCGAATCGATCCGATGGCTGTAATGCTCCCACGTGGCAGATCCAACGGTTCTGGTGCGTTGTGGGGCTGCGAAGGAGTCCTAGCTCGGATCGGATGGCTGTGATGAAGCCACGTACTGGATCGGATGGCTGAGATGGGTTGTGGCTTCACCTCGCTGGTTCAACGGTGATGATCAACCCTCTGGAGATCTGATGGTCCGTGCGGCTCCGTGGATGAACGGGCGAGATCTAAACTGGAGCTCGAGGCCGATCTGACGGTGGACGACGATCCTGGAAGAACTGGCGGCCGGCGAACTTCGCCGGCCCTCTGAATGCGCGTTAGGCCTCGTCCGATGCTCCGAAGGTGCGGGGAAGCTTCGCCGTGAAGCCCCGCACACGATGCTCTGCTCCGATGAAGGCGAGAAGCTCCTGAAAGCTCCGGCGATGTCGACGACCTGGAGCAGATGTGCTCTGAAGTTCCGACCTCCAGATGAGGTCGATAGGCCTGGATACCTGCACAGGAAGAAAGAGGGGTCGAGGGCAAACTGCCTCGACCCGTCAGAGCGGGCGGAAGGTGGCTGGTGCGGTGAAATGGAAGCTCTCCGGCGAGCGGCGGAGGGAGGAGAGCCGGTACCCTGCTCCGGGGCGAGCCAGGGGGAATGAAGGGGTGAAGCAGGTGGAGAGGGGTCAGGTGAAGGTGGTGGCGTGGTCGGATGGTCAGATGGGTAGACGGAAATGGCTGGCGGCGGCGGCGGAGCTAAACTACTGAAATGCGAAAAATTGAAAACTAAGCTAATCTATGGCCTAACTAATCTACCTGATGGCTGCTGTCGACTGGGCTGAAGCTCGGCGAGCTTCTGGTCATTGCCTGCAAGGGGGCGTCGCTTCCCCGAGGCTGAGCGCGCTCGTGGCGGCGCACGACGGCGATTACCACCGGATCAGTGACTCCCGGCTGCCCGGGCCTCGCTGCGACTCCAAGGATCCACGGCTGTCACTCAGGGATGATGGAGGAGCTCACAGGCGCCGAGCGGAAGATCAAAGATGGCGTGAATAGGTCGCCGGTGACGACGTTAAATATGGTGGAGGGTCCGAGAAGAAGGAGGTCGGGCGGGTGGCACGGAACTCGGATCCTCCAAACCCACCCCGGGCGAGGGTCCTGGATGATCTGAGGTTAATCGGAGCCCGGGGTTTGGGTAAATGGCGGCCGGGTCAGGCGGGTGGAAAATGGTGAAATCGGGTCGGGCACAACATACCCGGCTCTGGTGGTCTTGGGGGGAGAGTTGACCGGGGGTCAACAATCCCCCGTGGACCAATCAGAGCCCGCCAAGCACATAAAACTTGATTTATTTATTTAGGCTAGAAAATGATCGAATTAATAAAAACTTAAAACATAAAATATTTTTATTTTATTTTTTTCTATTTTTTGGTGATTTTTAATTAATTTTTCAAAATAAAAATAAGGTATTTACATATTAGGGCTATATATAGGTATATGTACAATATAGGGTTTTTAATTTTGATTTTTAATTAGTTATTCATTTTTATTCCTCTTTTATATTTTATTTATTTATAGGATAAAATGAGAAATAAAAAGATATTTTTATTTTATTTTTATTATTTATAAACATAAGGAAAATAAATAGTTATATACATCTATATACATGGCCTATGTACAATATATTTTTGAAATTTTAATTTTGTTATTTATTTGATTTTTGTTTTGTTTCTTTTTATTTATTTATTTACAATATATAGCATGGAATATTCACAAAAAGTTTTGAAAATAAATAAATGTATTGACAAGGTTAAATACATAAGGATGATGATCTATGTACATGGTGAAAGGTCATTTTTGAGTTTTTGATTTTTAAATTTTTATTTTGTTTTTGAACTTAGTAAATATGTACAAATATTTACAAATATTTACAACATATTTTTGGGTGAGGAAAATATAAGTTATTTATTTACAAGAATATTTATACTAGAGCCCCTATCTCCCTCTACTTGGCTTTTATGCGGTCAGGCCCATGCTGAGCCCTCCCTTGGGTTAGGTTGCTCAATATTTATTCTAAATATTTCCCTCTTTTTCTTTTTCTTCTTTATTCTTTTATTTTTGCACAAAAACATGCTAATTATAAGTATTTACAAACATGCATGCTTTTGCTAATTATTCCTATTTACACATATCTACATACATTTGCATAGGTTTTTGTAGCTAAAATATAAGAATAAAGAGTGATGAATGGGTATTCATCAGTACCTCCACTCCCCCACCTGAATCCGGGATGGTCTCGTCGGATCCCAGGCTGAGGGCGGTCATACCAAATCCTGTTGACATCCATCAACGGCTCTGCATCGAACTGGGCTGGCGGGAGTACTGCCAGAGGCTGATCCGGCTGGTATACCACCATTTGCAGGTCTGGAGATGGTGGTGACTGGTAAGAGGGCTGCTGTAGCTGGTACGGCTCCGCCTATACAAGATGAACCTGTCTAGGCTGCTAGAAGGAGCTGGAGCGCTGGGACGAGGTGCTGCTGCCGCCGGTATCGCCTCGCGACTGAAGACGGGGCTGGGAAGCCGTCTGTGCCTCCTGGAGACACATGAGCTGGGTCTTCATGTCGCTCAGAGTCTGTGCCATCTGCTCCATCTGAGTGATGCCCCGGCACTGCTTCTTCTCGATCAGCTCCATGCGGTCCAACTTCTCGCTGATGATACCCATATCCGCATCGGACGACTCTGCCTGTGCTGCTACAACTGCGGATGAACTGGATGGACCGGCATCAACCCTGCTATCCTCTGGTACTGCACGGGTCCTGGCTGCTGCTGGGGTCTGCCCTGTGTATACAACCGGGTCTGGGACATCACCATATAGTTCTCGGACATCTCCTCGAAGATGGCCCAGACCTGGTCGTGATCCTTGGCGAAATAGGACCCGCCACAAGAAGCATTCACCAGGCCCTGGAGCTCTGGTGTCAGCCCGCTGAAGAAGCTCTGCACAAGGTTCGGCTTCGAGATATCATGGTGCAGGCATCGGTCTGTGAGCTCACGGAACCTCTCCCATGCCTCATGGAATTGCTCATTGGGGAGCATGGAGAAGTTGCTGATCAGGGCCCTTGCTGCATTGGTCCGCCCGAGTGGATAGTACTTGTTCAAGTACTTGGTGCGGAGCTGCTCCCAGGTGTAAACAAACTTCCCCAAATGCTTCAGCCAGGTGGCTGCTCTGTCTGCTAGGGAGAAGGGGAAGGCGATCATCTGAATCGTATCATGATCCACATGGCGGTCGTGAACAGTACTGCAGATCATCAAGAACTCCTAGAGGTGGAGATGGGGCTCCTTGGTGGCAAGTCCGTGAAAGCAGGGAAGCATCTGCAGGGTGTTCGGGGGGAACTTAAAGTCCCCCACGATAGCAGGTACCACCACCCAATGATGCATCAGTGTAGATCCGGGATTGTGCAACTCCCGCATCGGTCTCGGTGGTCCTCCTGCCGCGGTGGCTGCCGCTGCGGCGGCGGTTGCTGCTGCGGCGGCTGCTGCGGCTCGTGCCTCTGCATCTGGTCCGTCCTCAGGCTCTCTCTGATCTCTCTCTCTGCTCTGAGTCGCTCCAACTCTCTCCTCATCTCAATCATGAAAGCTCCCTGATCCCTCAGCTGCTGCTGCATTGACTCTAACGAGGCGATCAGGGTGGAGTTGATCGCTCCCTGGTCCATCACGATGTGCTCTGTCATGGAGCGGTCCTCTGAACTACCGGCCATGACATCTGTAAAATCAAATGAGCCATACTCAGGTGCTGTCAAATCTGCTATTCTCTCCTCTGGCTCATATCTCTCAGAACCGAAAGAAAGGGGGTCGAGGGGGAACAGGGCGGAATCATACTCGGACTCGGAGAACTGGTCTAGGCTCTCGCGGGCCAACCTAGATGATTGGGTAGACGTGCCCGAAAGCGGTGCAGCCAGAGGCTGCCTAAGAGAGCGTCTACCCATCATCGTGATCTGGTCGAGTAGTGCGGTTGGGATCTGGAGAAACTATGATCAGAATGCAAACCCCCAGTTCACCAACGCAACGCGAGCTGAAGACCGTAAAAGCTCGGTCAAATTATCTTGACAATTTTTATTAGGTGAACACACAAGATATCAGAGCACTTACGTGACCTGTTAGGATACCCGATATTATTCCATCCGATTGGCCCGCACGGAAGAGTCGGTAGTCAGCTGGAAATAGCACCGGAGGGCTCTACCTAGGGTGCGGGTCACTCTCTCGCGCAATCAAATCAAACAATGAGGGGGTTGCTCTCCCCAAGATAAAATTTTTAAAGTGAGTGTCTTTTAGGGTCAATAGTTTTAACCAGTCCCAATTTTATGGTTTTTCTTTTTAATATTTTTCAAATAAAAACAAACGCCTAACGAATTTTTCGGTTCTCCTGATTATTAAGTCAAAAACAGGGGGAGAAGATGAAAAAGCTGATGCACGATAAATCAATGATGCATGCAAAGTCAGAAAGACGTACCTGTCTCCAGCACTCTACATGCAATACGATCCGCGCATAAATGTAAAGGCAGAAAATAAACTACCTAAATGATGCAGCGATGAAAACCGAGTCCTAGATGAGCAAGTTCTACTCGCAGAACCGTGTAACTGGTCACCGTCCTACAGGCCAAAGGTTCAGTCTTGGTCTACCCCTCCTCTGCCCGACAAATCGGGGGTAGGAGAAAGCGCTTTGTGGGGTAGACTACGACACGTAAGCCACGAAGGAAAATGAGTCAGTTATTTTTATTAATTGATTATTAGTAGGTCCAATTAAGCGTACTATAGGAGCAGGCAGATAATTAAGTGTGGGGACCCTACTAATTACGACACAAGCAAGTATAAAATCCTAAGTCTAGGGGCTCGATCAAAAACCGCGTAAACACCGAAAAAGGCAGCTAAAAAGAAAAGAAAAGAAAACCGTGAGAAAAGCCGCGAAAAACTCCTATGGGTCCCCCGAGCACGCCGGTGCTCGGCGAAACAGACCCGCTAAGCCAAAGAGTCCAAAGGTCCAGTCTTTGAGTCCCTGTATTATTACAATAATAATCAGAATAAAAATAAAATAAAAATCTAACTAAATCGCTCCCACTCAACTCTCTCTCTCGCTCTCTCCTGCGGCTCCGTAAAGAAGGGAGCCGCCTCCAAGTCCTGCGGTTGCGTCGGCTCCTCGAAAGTCGCCTCTGCGGTCCTCGGGCCCTCGCAAGAAATAGAGACAAGTGGTCAGACCGAAGTAATCAAATAATAATAACAGAAAAAGAAATGAAACTGAAATGGGGGTATATATGCAAAAAATGCAAAATAAAACAAACAATCAAAATAAAACAAAAATAAAAACAAAAGAAAAGAAAATAAAGCAAAATAAAACAAAAATAAAATATAAACAAAAAGCCACGAAAAGCCGCGAGCTCTGAAAGAGCCGCGAAAAGCCGCGAAAACAAAAACGAAAAATAAAAACTACTAAGTCGTGCTCCCCGGCAACGACGCCATTCTGACGACACGAAAATCCGAGCGACTAAGGCAATCAGGTATCTCTATAATGGTCGTCGCGACCTCGGTCACTCGATCGTGTCGATCAAGAAAATTAGACCACCAAGATAGATAAAATCAATCAAATATGCGATAGCGGTCTCGCTATTAGATTAACCTGGTATAGCGACCAGGGTCGAACACAAGGAGCACGGGTTGGCCTCTCGGCCTACGAAGTAGTCAAAAAGAGATAAAAGAAAATAAAAGAAATGTTTTTGGTGGTTTTTGATTATTTAATATTTTTTTGGATTTTTAGTTAATTAAGAAAATCAGAAAAGTAAATAAACACACACTTCAACAATTTATTAAAAGCACTAAGAATCAACCAAAAATTCAAACAAAAATATTTTTATGTGTTTTATAATTTTTAGTGTTTTTGATGAGTTTTTGAGAATTTTCTGATATTTATTTGATTTTCTAAAAATCAAAAAGTAGCTAAAACAGTAGGTACTGTCCAGCCGAGCTAAAAGGCCTAGATAAAATATCTAAAGGCTCCAAATTAGCTGGGAGGTAATTTTCCTGTAAAGAGAATAAAACAAGGAAAATTTAGGCACCTATTTTATTGTTTTTGGATTTTTAATTAATTTACTAGAATTTTTATAAGATTTTGAGTGTTTTTCACTTTTTAGTGGTTTTCAGTAATGAAAAATAACCAAAATTGGCTAGAAAATAATACACAACAAAACAAATAGTAGACAATTCTTTTGTAATTTTTAGACACTATTTAATATTTTTTTATGATTTTTAAAGTTAGACAGTGAAGAAAATAGAGGTTTTTGAATTTCTAAAAATATCAAATGAAAACAAAAATGTCCTCAAAAATCCTCGAAAATTTTACACTATGGCAGGAGCCATGTATCCAATTTTCGTTGGATTTGGAGGTAATTTGCTATTTTATTCAAAAAATAAAGAGGGGGCATAGTGCACAGGGACCAAAGTGCAAATACCCAAGAGTCTGGGGGGTCTGGTGCAATTAACCCAGCGAAACACGTGCTACGCGCGTGTCGGGGGCACTCAGGGACCCATATGTAAGAAAAATAAGTTCCAAGGGCTTATTGGTAACAGGTACCAAAAGTCCAGGGACCTATTCGCAAAATACCCAAAAATATCCGCACATGCTCAAATGTATCACGCACAGGGTTATAAATGCAAATAATCTAAAACTTTCATTCATTAAGGAACAACCAGAACTACAGGGTATATAATGTAAAAAGCCCAGAAGATCACGTGTCGATGCACGTGTCAGACCACACAAAGGGGCATATCAGTAAATAAATGCAAGCACACGGGTCACTATGCAAATATCCCAAAACTAAACAACTACGCTAAATATTTACAAGACTAAAAGCAAAATAAAATAACAAAGGGGGCCTAAGGGTAAATTACCCTTTGTTACGCGGACCGCAGGATGGACGCCACGTGTGGGATCGAATGGTGGTGGGCGATTTGGGATCCAACGCTGCGCTCATCGGGGTGATCCAACGGCGGGGGCGTGGCCACGTGTCTGATCAAGCGGTCGAGGACGTCAGGGGCCACACCCTTCACTGGACCAACGGCTGGGATCGCCTCTCTAAAGATCTGGCGGTGCAGGAGCCTCCTGAGATGGACGGTCTGGATCAGAACTGGAGGGCTGAGGCGATCGGACGGCGACGGAGGATGCTGGATGAACTGTTCGCCGGCGAGATTTGCCGGCCTCGGGCGTGCACTAGGATCCTCCTGGAAGCACGCTGAAGGTCGGAGAAGAAGCGTGGGGTGCTTCCGCGTCTGCCGGTACGCTCCGATGACCCAACCGGGCTCTGGAGAGCTCCGGCAAGGTCGGCGGAGGTACGCCTCCTGGATCGATGTCGAAGGACCTCAGATGGCCCTTACTATACCTGCAAAACAGTCCAGAAGGCTCGCAGGTCGAGGGAAAACTGCCTCGACCCGGTTAGGTGGGGTGGCGGTGAACGATGGGTCGTAGCGGACGAGCTCCGGCGAAGTGGGGACGGTGGAGCTCGAATCCCAGCTCCTGTGCAAGCTGGGTTGGATGGGGAGATGGAGAAGGTGCGCGGGAAAGAGGCGATGGTGAATATGGATTCCGATGATCGAATAGAGCTATGGAATGGTCGGAATCGGCGTAATACGGCGGAGCGGCGATTTGGGCGAAATGAAAAATCAAGGAGAAAGAAGGGTCTAACGAACTACCTGGGTGGACGAGGAGACTGGGGAAGAGCTAAGGAAGCTCTGGGTCTTCGCCTCGAGGAGCGTCTCCCTCCGAGGCTCGAGCTCCAGCTGGTGGCGGAGCAACGGCGGCGAAGCTCGCCGGATCGATGGAATCGGTCCCTCTCCTCGCTTCAACAGCACGAGCAGTGAGCTCTCACTCTCACACACACACTGGAGCTCACAGGGGGTGGAATCGAATACCCAAATATGAGATTCGAGGTGGCGGAGCTGAGAATATATATCATGGAGGGTCCGGAAAGAGGGGCGCGGGTAGGGCAATCTGGAGCGCGGATCCCAAGGCGAAGGTTCCGGCGAGGGTGATGGATGTGTTGTGGACGGATCTGACCCGGGATTTAGGTGAGAATCAATCGGTTTTAGGCGCTAGAAATTACGGAAATCGGGTCGGGCGCCTAAGGACCCGTGGGAAGTGGTCCTGGGTGGGGTAGTTGACCGGGCGGTCAACAATCCCAGGACCAATAGGGGTCGGCCACGTGGACAATATTTGGAAGTTAAATAACAGGTGGCAAACGGCCGAATTTGTGAAAACTTAAAACATGAAATATTTTTATTTTTTTTTCTATTTTTTAGTGATTTTTAATTAATTTTTCAAAATAAAAATAAGGTATGTACATAATATGTTATATATAGGTATACAATATGTAGGATTTTGATTTTTTATTTTTAATTGTTATTTTTGTACAATTTTATTCCCCTTTTATATTTTATTTATTTTCATTATAAAATAAGGAATAAAAAGAGATTTTTATTTTATTTTAATTATTTATATACATAGGTGAAATAAATACATATATACATTTATATACTTGGTATATTTACAATATATTTTTGTGTTTTTAATTTTGTTATTTTTATTTTGTTTTTGTTTTAATTGTTTTTATTTTATTTATTTACACTATATAGGATATTTACAAGAATTTTGGAAATTAATTTTATTTGTTTATAAGGCTAAATAAATATAAAGGTGGTTCTATGTATAATGTGATCATGTACATGAATGAGATTTTTGGTTTCTTTTTAATTTTTTATATTTTTATATTGATTTTATATTTATAAATATATACAAATATTTACAAGCCTATTTTTGTGAGGAAAATACTTTTATTTTATTTACATATATATTTACACACATGAGCCCCTATCTCCCTCTACTTTGGCTTTTATGCGGTCAGGCCCATGCTGAGCCCTCCCTTGGGTTACGTTGCTCAATATTTATTCTAAATATTTCCCTCTTTTTCTTTTTAATCTTTATTCTTTTATTTTTGCACAAAAACAGGCTAATTATAGAATTTTACACAATGCATGCTTTTGGTAATTATTTGTATTTACACATATCTACATGCATTTGCCAAGGATTTTGTAGCTAAAATATAATAATAAAGAGTGATGAATGAGTATTCATCAACTACTTGAATCACCTAACTCCAAAAATCGAAATGATGACGACCGCTTTCTTGCAATCTTCACTATGTTGAGTAGGTGAATTAGGAGTTTCTTTGTGTTTAATTGCGGCTTTTGGATTCGAGTGCATTTATTTTCTTTGAGTCTTCACATCCCCTAAGTCTATTTATTTTTTGAGTACTCTTTTTTTATGTTTGTCATCATTTGTGCCATGATTATGGGTCACTCTTCAGTCAGATCTCACGAGTTCTTTTCACCCATATCACCCTCGTTCTTCTAGTCTAGTTCAGGATGACTCTTTCTTGAACCATAATTTTATATAAATTCGATTTGTCATCAATGCTTGTATTCTTGGTGTCTTGTCGGATCTTATGTTCTACATGTCTGACCAGCCCTCTTCGTGCCCAGCCTTGTCACCTGCTAGTTCTTCTGACCATTACGAGTTGTCTAATGCAACTTGTATTGAGGATAATGATCTGATTATTGAGCCGAGCATATTTTGTGAGGGACCTGAGCTACACATTTTTTTGCAAGCTAGTTCTTCTCTCTCGAGTAGGAAAATGATCTCTCTGATCATTTCTCGACTTTCTCTGGTCCTATGATTTCTAGTCCCTTGATAGGATCTTCTCTGTGTTGGAGGGAGAACCCATTATTTGAGTTATTTCCTTCATTCTCTCTCTTATGTCAGATTTATGAATTTACATCACTCACCGAAGGTAATCTATGGGTGGATGAGCTGTGTTCATTGCACTCAGTCTCACTCTCTGATTGTGCATCCGATCTATTGGATGTCGAGGCTGAGTCTTATGATTTGTTTGATTTATCTGAGATCTGTGAGTCTTCTCTCCTTAACAACCCTTGAAAGGATGCAACATGTCTTGTGATACCTGAAGATGATCCTTATGATTTCTCTACATTATGTGCATCGGATATACCGCTTCTCAGTGAGTCTCTATCATGTTTTTTCATATTTTTCTAAGATCGTGATTGACATGGAGGATTCTATTACTGATCCTTCCTTATCCATGGTCGATTTTATCTACTTCGATCATTCACTCTATTTTATTTAGCTGATATGTCTTTACATGCTACTGGTACTTGGCTTAGTTGATTACTTTGTTCTCCCTATAGCATAAACCCACTTGATTGCTTATTCGAGTATTTTTCTCTTCTTTTTTGTTTTAATTATTGTTCTCCAACTAATACGACCACGAGAGTACAATAGTCTACTGATATATGTCATACTTAACCTTGACATAATATTATCCTAACCTTTGTGCTCGGCTAGGGATGTAAAACCTATCACCCATTGAGAGGCAACTCAACATTGTCTACCTCTTGTATATACATGTGTCATCTTTCCTCTTTCTTATTTCTTACGTTAGTTGTCCTACACCCCAGATATTTCATAGACGGATCTTCCTGAGGCTGCAAGCAACAAGACAACACCGGCGATGAGGTTAGGGTTCTAATGGAACCACAGCTCGTGGTGGAGGCGTCGGTATATATGCGAGGAGCACATGCATCATTGCACGACGAGATGTGGAGGGAAAGGTTGTTAGAGATGTGAGCTTGAGGAGAACTATTTCTACAATAAATGTTATTGTAATCTTTGATATATCAATAAAATTTATTGATTTATGTCACTCCATGTCTGAGATTAAATGAATGAATGCACTATAAGGTCCCTTAGTACAATTAGGGTTATGTACCATGGCCATCTTAATGATCATACAACTGTTGATTCAATGGTTGAATCATATAGGATGGTGCTTGGATGAATTTCTAAGGAGTTAGATTGAGGACTCGTCAAGTACCGTCAAATGATTATTAAGAGATGATCTCTAGACTGAGAAGGAGATGAAAATCCTCCTCTATAGGTTGATATCTGACCGATATCTTTATGCAGGTCCTCTGAATAGGAATAGAGATTCAGAGGTGTCAGATAAGTTAGGTCAACGAGTTGACTTAACGAGATCGAGATAACCAAGACATATATCATATACCGTCACGATATAGGCATGCATCCTCTGATCGGAGATAGGTGTATTGTCGAGTATGTATATTTGGCAGACCGGTATGTTGATGGACTAATCAAGGTCTATACACCGACGAGGTGGTGTGCATGCATGGGAATACAAGTAATATGATCTCTCAAAGGGATCATATAGATTCACTTGTGAATCGGAGGACATGATCTCACTCATGAGGTATTATGACCAATCAAATTCCATGCATGGTCATCTTACTTTGGAAGTAGGACAAGAATGTGTAGGTATGATATATGCTTTTGGAAAGCAAACGATTGATACCAATTCTCAATGACTGAATGAGAAACTTAATGATAAAATCATGAAGATGACAATATTAAATTGATCTAAATCTTCAGGTTTATTCTAGGTCTTCCAGTACATGGGATGTGCGGGTATTAGGAATACTTGAGGGTGATGTGATCATAAACGAGTGTATAACCATGGCGCTTCCATTCTGAGGGAGTGATGAAATATGTCTGGATTTTAGTGACTCCTCTCAATAAAGAAATCTGAAGTTGGTCATTGATCTGAATGTGATTCAAATGCAATGAGAAGATTAATATCTTTGAGACGTACCTAAGATCTGGATTTGAGATGTGATCTTAATATCCAAGTCATTATACGTGGAACGTACAATCACCCTATCCTTATGTCCAAGTATCCGTAGAGAAAGCGCATTATACTTGAAAGAGTTCAAGAATAATTCCATTGATGTAATGTATATCCAAGCATTGAAAAGTAGAGAATTATGTGATTTAATTATCATGAATAATGTGAATTTGATTCATATTATTATGATGCATGAGGATGATGATCCAATATAATTAAATGTGATTTAATTATTATGGATATGAATAGTATGGATTGTATTATCCATGTTAATCATATATATGATAAATGTGATTTATAATATATACGAGAGAGCTATTTATAAATAAAATTTACATTTTAAATATTGATGTGAATTGGATTCACATTGGATAATTAATTGAAAACATAATCTACATTTTATTTTAGGATGTGAATGTGATTCACAAAATTTGCAATGGCATGATTGATATTTCACAAATTGGAATTATTTTTGTGAAATAATATACAATAAAAGTTGTTGTATATTATGTAGGATTATATGAGATATTAGATCTCATATAAAAGGAATAAAGAGTGCACCTTCCATTCAAGGAGGGTGAATGACCACCTTGATTTAGGACTCAATGTGGTCCTCCCCCATCATTGGAAGGAGCATCGTCTCCTTCCTAATCCTACATAGTAGGTTGATTTGATTGAATTAATTTATTTTGATAATTTATTCAATATAATTTTAATTTAATTAAATTAGTTGTTATTGTTTTTTTACAACAAAACTATGACCATTGAAAGAAACACAAATCAATCTCCACCACTGGATTTGTGTTGTCCATGGATTGTGATCCATGGACTCCCAAAATAGTATAAAAGAAGACGCAACCCTACCTCTTCTTTTAGATCATAGAATTCACAAGCTCTCTTTCCTTCTCATCATCATACATGTCCCATCTCTCTCTAAGTGTCCATCCAATTCCTGACCTAAAGAGGTTCTCCATCATCATTATGTCGTCATTCTGCCGCTTCGACCGCTCGTGGATCTTCGTCTTTCTTAGTTCTTCCAGTACACGAAGAAGACCTCGAATTTCGTGTGACAAAATCAGGCGATCCATCACTTGGATCATCAGCTTGGACTGCGAGAAGGGCACGTCTCATCAACATGCTCGCAAGCATCTCCTCCGTCAAGTCGGATTTGAGAAAGGTGGTTGATAAAGCTGAAAATCGCTTTCGCGGCTTTTTGGATGTAACGCGGTCGATGTAGAAAAAGCCGTGAAACAAGCACGATCTCAACTCGTATCAAACAAATTCGGTTTTCCTTCGAAAAACCTACATGAAATTTTTAACCAGGTAAGTGTGCCTGGGTCGAACTCAAGGAGGCATAATAGAATTTCTTGATTTTTTTCGGTTTTATTTTTACAATTTTATTTTTTATCTCTTCTTTAAGTGATCAAGGTAAGAAACTTTTTTATTTGATTTTTATTTTTATTTATTTTTTAATCTTTTCCAATTTTTATTTAATTTTCACAAAGGGATATTTTTTCAAAAAGATTTATTTATTATATAATAGGTGGATATTATATAGATGATACAATATAGTAGGGTGAAGCGGATCGAGCAGCGAGCTCGAACAACACAAGAAATCAAAACAAAACGAGAGTGATTTTCGATAAATCAAAACTCAACGAAAACACGACAAAATCTCATGAAAATTTAATACTAGGTAGATGGGGTAGTTGCGTTACTACCCTAAAGAAATCGTCAAAAACAGAGGTCAAACGTGGTCAAAACTACCTCTACAGCCCAGGGGCATAAGCGTAAAAAAACTAATTAAAATGTTTGCAAAATGGTCCTCGCAGGGGCTGTTCTGTAAGTAAAATAATAAATCTTTACATTTAGGTCCCTGTAGAGGGACCTAAATGTAAATACTAGAAAGCTGGGGGCAGGTTATAATATTTGAAAAGCTCTTGGAATTATGATGCAATTATTCCACCGATTCGTGATCAACGGACAGGATTAGAAGTTATCAGGCGCTGATCAACGGTTCTGTGCTTGCCACGTGTCAGCAATCTGTACACCTTCTGTTCTTGAGGTGGTTCTTGAGTTTGTTGCGCAGTTGACAACGACGTCTCTTCTTTAAATTTTCTCGATCAGATGCCAGCGATTTGGGCGCTCCGGCGGGGCCAGAGGGGTGACTCCTCCACCCCTCGAGCTCGCCCGCGGTAAGGTGATGGCGGAGGCGGCTCTGATCGGCGGTGAAGGCACGAGGAAGATGGTGGTTCACTGATCTTGGAAGCTGATACAAGCTGCCATCTCCTCTTTGAAATTGAAATTATTGTTGGTCGAGGGCTTCCAGATCTGGAGAGATGGCTCCTGATGAAGTCTGATCTGCAAATGAATGATATTCATGCTCAATTCAAGAAGAATCGGCCAATTGGTGATAAAATGCAAGATCAAAACATGGAAAAAATACGGTTTCCAGTATGGTTGAAATCAAACGTGGAAATGGCGATGGAAAGATGAAGCGATTCGACGCGAGTTTGAAGTGAATTGAGATGAAAGTTGAGTGGGGCGTCTAAACTATGTGATTAGGCGAGCTAAATCGGGGATTAGCATTGCTAATAAATGCACGAGAAATGAGAAATAAAACTAAGAAGATGATGGATAAGGTCTGGGGAGTCAAGGTGTAGTACCTGGACAGGAGTCGCTCGACGATCGACGCCGGAGCTCCACGAGCACGACGGTCGCGATGCAAGGCTGAGCACAGCCTTGGAACCTCCGACGACGACTCCTCCTCCACGCAGACTCCTCCAAGGTGCTGTCACCATCGCAATTTGGCCGGAATCATGCTAGGAAGTTAGGGGGTCGGGCTTCTGGATCTGGGGGTCCAAAGTAGTTGGAGAGTTAGGTATGAACTGACGAAGTTTGAGGGTTTTTATAGATTAATGGCGTGCTCCCCAAGCATGATCCAAGGTCAAGCGATGGAGTAGGTTGTTAGAGGAGTAGATCGGATGGCTTAGATCGTCTGGAGGAGTTAGGAGCTATGTGGGAGAATTAGATGAAGATGGCTGGTCAGTACAAGCCGGCTGAACTGCTTCTTGGAGAAGAAACACCAGGTGCTGACAAGTGTCAACACCTGGTAGGCCAGAAGCTGAAATTCAATGTAAAATCCATATTAAATAGTAATTAATTTTATTTTAATTAGGTTTAAATACAAGAAATGTAAATAATTAAATATTCTTAATTATAGAATAAATATTTTTTTAAATAATAAATATTATTCAAAATATAGATATTATATTAATAAATATGTATTTATAAATAGGTTTTAGATTTTTAATTTAATAAATAAATATTTAAAAATTAATTTTATATTTTCTTAATTATTAGAATATTAAATAAGGCTTGTGGAATTTTTTATGGATTTTAATAAGTTAATTTGCATATTTTAATAAATAGAGGTATAAGTTCTCTAGTTCATTTATACCTATATTTTAAGGTTTTTGATTTTATTAAAAATAATAAATAAGGTCCAAAAATTATGAAATAATTTAAGGTGAAACTACAAGATCATGAAATAATTTAAAAAATTATAATAAGAAAACTATAAATAATGTGTGTTACATAAAATAAATAGCCCAGAAACCCAGTTGTCTTTTGGTCCCAAAACCGACTTTTTGCAAACGGACTCCGAATTCGATGAAACCACCTTCATTAATTAGAGAATATTATTTTATGAACTTAAAAGGTGAGTAG
Organism: Ottelia alismoides; assembly: GCA_037367405.1. Taxonomy (NCBI): domain Eukaryota; kingdom Viridiplantae; phylum Streptophyta; class Magnoliopsida; order Alismatales; family Hydrocharitaceae; genus Ottelia; species Ottelia alismoides. The sequence continues at coordinate 18,625 of JAZKJV010002894.1, forward strand.
AGTGAAATTGGAGTTCGTATGAGGAAGTTATGAGGTTCGGAAGTTGAGATTTTGACAATTTACATGCTGAGTTTCTTGGCATATATACAGGGTAATATTTTTAACTTATTTTTATATTTTTATATACATTTTTAGAAATAATTAGGAGAAGAGTTAAGTTAAAATTATGTTCATATGAAATAATTAAAAATCTTTAAAGTTTTGTATTTATTTTATAAATAGTAGGAAATGTATGGAGTGTGTATTAAATTATTTTTAGGTTTTCTTTCCTTATCTCCCCCTACTTTTTGGTTTGTCGACCAATCCATACTGACTTGGTCTCGGGGGTTAGGCTATAAATATACCTTTCAGTTATATTTATATTTTAAGTCATATTGTACATATATACATATATCTAATCTACCTTTTTGTTCTTTTCTTGTTCTTTATTTATTTACATGATTTTAGTGGTTAAAAGTTAATATTTATACATGAATGATGATTTGTTAAAAGATGGAAATTAATGGATATTTACATGTATTTCTTAAGGATTTTAAGACAAAATGCGACAGAAAAGTTAATGAATCATGGATTCATCATCCCCCTATACTTAAACTTTGCTAGTCCCTTAGCAAACACTTATTTTGAAAAAGTAAGTGAAAAAGAAAGAAAGTTAGAATGAATTTATTTTACTAAACCAATTCATGAGAACAAACAAAGGACAGAGCTCGATCGGGCCTGAAACAAGCATTTTGTCAGAACCTTAACTAGGATTCGGATTTTATCCTCAACAGTCCTCAAGTTCCATAAATTCCTTACTCAAGATCACTTCATCGGCTAATTCAGACTAACTTATTCATATCGCAAACTCTATCATCCTTGAAGTCAACTTGTACAGTGTGTGAATTGATTTAGCTCTTCTTGCTTAGAGAACTAAAGAAACCGTCAACCCCGGCTATACACTTCTATGGCTTCCTCATCCCGCTACTCTTTCCTCGGGGAGGGACGTATTCCCTTCTGAGCTCATTTCTGCTATATCCACGATCGATTATAGGGAGAAGTTAGAAGAATGAGAAAAGAAGTGGAGTCGACCAGTGTAGACGCATCTCCTTGTGAAGCCCAACCGGTGTAGCTGAGTCTCCACTATGATGTGCATGCATTTTTAGTGGAAGCTTGGACCATTGTGGTCTTATTTGGTGGCTTCTGCTTTGCTTTTGGCTTTGTAATTTGCTTGCACTGCATTCATCCTTTGTGCCTCGACGGATATAGCATCTTTTTAGTCGTCCCTTTTTTGAGGTCTTAGAAAAATTGTGTCAGCAGATCCTTCCCTTATCAGAAGCAACTATCGCAACCCCAATCTCTCTCGTCTTTAGACGTCAATGCCTCAAAGATAAGGATAGAAACATACTACCAAGGTGTACTGCCCTTCGGAACTCCATGCAAGTCGAGCTAAGTGCAGAGTGCATGTGTTCAAGATTGGTTCATTGGTGTAGAGTTGTACGGATGACTCCAAATGGTCTACTTAAGCACAGATGACTTGATTTCCCGAATATGGTCTTACGGAACCCAAAGATTTTAAGTCACAAGACCTGAAGAGTCTAAATTCCAGATCCTAATCAGGCTCCTTACAACGAGAGTTAAAGGCCGTAATCAAGCTCCATCCTTTAGACTAGACTCAGTCCTTAGTTCTAGAAATCAAACTTATTCTGAAAAATGCGAATGCAAATGCAACCATGTTTTTGTGAAGTGTATTTTCTGAATTTTACTCATTTTTATGGATTTTAAGGCTTTTGTAATTTTTATGAGTTTTAGGATTTTGTGTTTTTTATTGAATTTATGGTTTTTATACAAGAATTTTACAAGATATATTTTATTTGAGTTAAGTGTCTAATATGTTTTACAAATTTTATCTACAAAGTATTTTACAAGGATTGAATAGTTTTTACAAATGTTTTAATAAATAGGATTTTAAATAAGTATTATACAAATTTTAAGTACAAATTTTCAAGACATATTTTAATTACAAGTTTTAAATACAAGTTTGAAACATATTTTACTTATTTACAAGGATTTTATATAAATATATAAGTGGATTTTAATTTAACCCGTACCCACTTTTTATGGATTATATAGATATAGAAAATACATAAAAGTACGAGTTATGGACGAAAGTATATATACAATATATACGCACCCCCCTATACTTAGCTTGTGCTATGTCCTCATAGCGACAAAAGAGAAAAAGGAGGACATAACTCGTGCTAAGTAATAGTGGGTGAAAAAGAAGAGAGTGTACAAGTCAGTCAACCCCCCCATACTTACGATCAGGTCATCGTAAGTATCACGGGAGAGCAAAAACGGGATGACTGAATGAAAAGAATAAATAATGAAAGTTCAAAAGGAAAAGAATACGAAATCATCAGAATCACTCGGTCCCCCCTATACTTAGGATAAGGCATCTTAAGTATAGAAAACAGTGTAGCCAAAAATCGGAGACCAGTGATTTGTGAAAAAGAAAGGCTATACAAAAGAATCAGTACAAAAAATAAAACGTAAATTAGCGAACAATCAGTCCGCCCTATACTTAGGATCTGGTATCCTAAGCATAGAAGACGAGCAAAAATGGGGACGATTGTGGTCTACGAAGAATATACACGTGTTGTAGATCTCCAGAAACGAATGGCTCAAAAGAATTTATACAGGAAGAAGTGAAAGAATGATCATGATTCCTGTACAAAATAGATCACTTCAGTGCGGGCCAGATGATCAGTAGTTTCGTTGAAGTGCTTCAACATCTGCCGATTAACCACGAACGATTCTGCACCAGGTGACACATCTGATATTGCTATACGGCCATTGTCGTGCACCGTTCTGATTATGTACGGTCCTTCCCACTTGCTTTTTAATTTGCCAGGAAAAATTCTCAACCTCGCATTGAACAACCAGACTTTCTGCCCTGGGACAAAGCTTTTGTGCCGAATATGTCTGTCATGCCATTTCTTCACTTTGTCCTTATAGATGAGTGTGTTCTCGTATGCTTGATTTCGAATCTCTACCAGCTCATTCAGATCTATCTTTCTCTTGGCTCCTGCTTTCTGTACATCCATCAATATCTCTCAAATTGCCCATTCAGATTTGTGTATGATCTCAACAGGCAAGTGGCACGGCTTTCCATAAACCAGTCTGAATGGTAAAGTACCTAAGGGAGTCTTATATGCAGTACGATATGCCCAAAGAACCTGATCTAGAAGCAGTGACCAGTTCTTCTTATCCGGTCGTACTAGTTTCTGAAGAATTGATTTCACCTCCCTATTTGAGACTTCAGCCATGACGTTCGTCTGTGGGTGGTAAGGAGAAGCTACTCTGTGATCAATGTTGTATTGTTTCACTAGCTTTTTCACCTCCTTATTAATGAAATATCTACCCCCATCAGAGATTAGAATACGAGGGATTCTGAACCACGAAATAATGTGTTCCCTTAGGAACTTGCAAACGGTCTTACTGTCTACGGTTCGTGCGGGTATAGCCTCTACCCATCTACTAACATAATCTACAGCGAGAAGAATGTACTCAAAGCCGTTTCTGGAAGGGAACGGTCCCATAAAATCTATGCCCCATGCGTCAAAGATCTCGCAGATAATGACGGGTCGCATTGGCATTGCCTCTTTGGCACTGACTGTCCCTACAGCTCTCTGACAATCTGGGCAACTCTTCACGAATGTGCAAGCATCTCTAGTAAGAGTCAGCCACCATAATCTGCTCTGTAGTACCTTCTGCGTTGTCCTCTTCATGAATGATGTCCTCCTGACTCTAAAGAATGACACAAAGTGAGTATACTATTATAATCCTCCTGAGGAATACAATGCCTGTAAAGGCAATCCGTCCTTCGAGAAAAAGAATCGGATCCTCCCAATGGTAGTATCGTGTCTCAGAAACTAGTTTCTCAACTCGGTTCTTTGGCCAACCCTGAGGACTTTTCTGTGTGACCAGAAAGTTCACTATATCTACATACCACAGAAGTTCGGTAACAGCAAAGATGCTCTCGTCAGGAAATCTCTCTACGATCTCTGGCGTGTACTCATCTGAAGGCTGATCTGTCTGTAATTGAGAGAGGTGATCAGCTACCACATTCTTTACTCCAGGTTTATCTTTGATATCCAAGTCGAATTCCTGAAGTAATAGAATCCATCTAAGAAGGCGTGCCTTAGCATCCTTCTTTTCCATTAAAAATCTGATAACTGAGTGATCTGTGTATACTGTGATTTTAGAGCCAAGCAGATATGATCGAATTTTGTCTAATACAAAACACTACTGCCAACATCTCCTTTTCTGTCACTGTGTAATTCCTCTGAGCATCATCTAAGGTTCTGCTGGCATAGTGAATGGCAACGGGAAGTCCATTCCACCTCTGTCCTAATACAGCCCTGACTGTAAAATCTGAAGCATCCGTCATGACCTCGAAGGGTAGAGACCAATCACGCGGCTGTAGGACAGGAGCACTGATTATCTTCTCTTTCAGGGTGAGGAAGGCATTAAGACATTTATCATTTAACATGAACTCGATGTCTTTGCCTAGTAACTCAGTTAACGGTCGAGCAATCTTGGAGAAGTCTTGGATAAACCGTCGGTAAAAATCGACATGCTCCAAAAATGACCGTAACTGTTTGATGTTGGATGGTGGCTCGAGTTTCTTGATGACATCCACCTTGGCAGGGTCAACCTCCATGCCTCGCTGGGAGATGACGTGCCCCAACACGATCCCGTGAGTAACCATAAAATGGCTCTTTTCCCAGGACAGAACGAGATCTACCTCACAACACTTTTTCAGAACCTGGTCTAGGTGCGCTAAACAATCATCAAAGGACTCACCATAAACCGAAAAATCATCCCATAAAAACCTCTAGAAAATCACCGACCATGTCCGCAAAAATAGCAAGCATGCACCTCTGGAAAATAGCAGGAGCATTGCACAATCCAAAGGGCATCCGTCTAAAGGCATACGTGTCGAACGGACATGTGAAGGTGGTTTTCTCCTAGTCTTCAGGAGCAATTGATACTTGGTTGTATCCGCAGTAACCGTCAAGGAAACAGAAGTACCCCTTCCCTGCCAACCGTTCTATGACCTAGTCTATCAAAGGCAAAGGGAAGTGGTCCTTCTTCATCGCGGTGTTCAGCTTTCTGTAATCAACACATACTCGCCACGACGTGGTTACTCTCTTTGGAATCTCCTCTCCACTCTCGTTCTTCACCATCTGAATTCCTGACTTCTTCAGGACAACATGTAATGGACTAAACCCATTCGGAGTTGGAGATGGGATAAATGAACCCTGCGTCACACCATTTCGTGATCTCTTTCATGACAACTTCTCGTAATACCGGATTCAGCCTACGCTGAAACTCTATGGAGGGTTTGCTGTCGTGATCGAGATAGATATGATGTGAACACAAAGCAGGATTAATCCCGTGAAGATCGGATACAGTCCACCCAATAGCCTTGCGGTCTCTTTCTAGAATCTCCATCAGACGAGATTCTTGATCATCGGTCAAAGTTGAGCTGATAATGACTGGAAACCGTTGATGTGGACCCGTAAGGAAAGCATATTTCATGTTTGGTGGCAAAGTTTTTAGCTCTGGTAAGGTAGTATCTGTATCTGCCGAAACATCCTCTGTATGTGTACGGGGATCTATATCGGTTGTGGATTTGTCAGCATTCTGATTATCCACCATCTCGATGTGCGCTAGAGTCAGACTACAGAAGATGTTCAAGACATCATCCGACTCCTCAGAATGATCAGAAGAGAATAAGTCAGCTAAATGAAATTCTGAATCATCTGAGACGGAGGAATTGTGTAAAGTTTCTGATTCTAAAAGATCTGCATTAATTTCGTCAGAAGTATGATCCCTTTGCTTCATATCATCCAGACTAAAGTATAAGGTTCCGTCGGAAGAATCACCCCTTGAGGTCTCGGACCCATCCTCAATTAGGCAATCTTGGGTCTCTACTTGATACCTTTCGAGGTCGTCAAGACAAACCTCATCCATGTAATCGCAGGAGGCTAAAGAACTCAGAAAATCTGAAGATGCATCACTAAAGGTGTTTGATTCTCTCGCCATCTCTATATGTACCTTTTCGCCCTCGGCACGAAAAGATACGTTCCCTGTATCATAATCGAAGAGGGCCTTTACGGTCTCTAGAAAAGGCCTCCCGAGAATGATCGGGGTAAGGTGTAACTGTGCAGGGCAATTCATGTCCAGGACCGTAAAGTCAACTGGGAATTGCAGACCCTGCACGGTTACGATAACGTTCCTAAGTATACCCTTAGGTCTCTTTACGGATCTATCAGCAAACTAAAGGATCACGCGGGATTTGTAAAGAGGACCTAACTCGAGCTTATCGAGTAAGGAAGCGGGTATCAGATTGATCGAGGAACCGTTATCTAATAGAGTGCGATCGAACTCAGCTTTTGCGATCTCGCATCTGACATAATGTGCACCTGAGTCTTTCTTCTTCTTCGGTAACTTATTCTGTATTGCACAGGATGTAGCCTTAGTCAAGACATGTTTCTCTGTTCGGGATCTCTTTTTCCTACGCGTGGTGCATCTGTTTTCAATTGATTCTTAAGTGTAGGAAACTGATCTAAGGCATCATGAAGCGGGATCTTCAGAAAGATATGATCTTTGAGTAATTTTTCGATCTCTGGAGATGCAAGATTCTTTTTGATATTTTTCTTTCCTTTTCCAAACAAAGCATCGGGAAAAGGAATAAAGTCAGAAGTCAGAAAATCAAAATTTTTATTGATAGTAAAATCAGCTTGTACATTGAGAGTCTCAGAATTATTTACAAAACTCTCTAAAACTGGGGAAGAAAGATTTTTGTCGGGGCTCTCTGCCTGATCTGGCATGATATCATCGTCTGAATCGCCAGTGTCCATATCTGTTGTGTCAGCATTGCTCCCGTCTCTTGAATCTGGAAATTGGTCCTCATCATCTTGCGGTTTCTCCTCCTCGACTTCAGAGTCATGGTTCTGCTTGTGCTCCTCTAGTGCCCTCTCCTCTTCTCCAACAGGTGCTTGTGGTGATCTACCGCTCCTGAGACGAATGAAGTTAGATAAAAATTCAGGAAACGAGATCTTACCTATAGTGTCTACCTAATCTGGAGGCCTCCTCTTGTTGTTCGGGTTCATCTGAGGCTGGGCTGGGAGAGTGGTCTTCGGCATGGTTAACTCCTCCAGATGACGGTTAACCTACTCCATTTCAGTCTTGTGTGCGATCTGGAGCGTACTCAGCATGTCCATGATCTGGTTGAGCGCCTGGACCTGTGAAGACATCTCTGGTTTGGTGTGGTGACCCTGGCTTGCTCCTCTCTCCTTACTTGGCATGTAATGCTGAGAGGTAGAAGGTTGGGAGTATCGCTGAGGTGTGGAGGAAGACTACTACGGCTGCTGATAAGGATAGTTCGGTGAGTAATGATTTGGGTGCTGATATGAATGTTGCGGTCTTTGATGGTAGACATTCGGGTGAGACTGCTGCGGCGTGAAACTCTGTCGGTGCTGGAGTTGTGGACGTCCATGCTGTGGTTGACCATACGGCTGCTGCTGCTGCTGATTCGGTATACTCGGCTGCTGCATCGGAGTATACCAAATCCTGTTGATCTCGAGAGTGGCTTGCAGCTCCACCTCCATCTCTGCGATGCTGGTGATCTGGCCGGGATTGGCATGAGACTGATCCTCGTGCCAATCGATTTGCGGAATCTTGGACTCGCTCTGGACGTAGTGGATCTGACGGGTTGGTGGAGCGGGTGCGATCCTCCATGCTGGTTGCGCATTCGAAGAAGTCTGTCTCTGCTGGTACTGGATTTGAAGATCAGCGACCTTCTTCGAGAGATCACTCAGCTACTGAGGTTGAGATAAGAGTTTCTCCAACTCTCGCAACGGCTGTAGGTCTTGGACCTGCTTGTGAATCACATCCACCAACGTAAATTTTTTGCTAATAAAGCCCATGTTGGTGTTCGATTCAGAGTCCGAGATGTTTGCCACCTTGTGATGATCGCGGTGATGTGGTGGCTGCGGGGCTTTCTGAAATGCCCGAGTAGAGTCTACGACTCTCGAGTTCTCGGCCATCCCTTCGAAGATGGCCCAGACTGACTCGGCATCCATATTCAAGTAACTGCCGCCACATGCGGCACTGACTAGCCCCTGAATCTCCGGCTGGAGTCCTCCAAAGTAGTTTTGTACGAGCACCTTCATCGGGATCTCATGATGCGGGCATCTCTCCGTAAGATCCTTGAATCGATCCCATGCCTCATGGAATGATTCGTGCGACAATTGCATAAAGTTGGAGATCTGACTCCTCATCATGTTCGTCCTTCCCAGAGGAAAATATTTGCGCAGGAAGGTGGACTTCAGGCCGTCCCATGTTGATATTTCCCTCCCCAGATGACTCAGCCAATAAAGGGCCTTATCGGCTAGGGCAAAGGGGAATGCCTTGAGGCGTACGGCCTCCTGCGTGACTCCTGGATAACAAGTCGTTCCTTATATCTTCTCAAACTGCAGTAAAAATGTGAACGGCTCCTTTGCGGCATTCCCAAAGTACTTGGGAAGCAAAGAGATGAAGGATGGTCTGAGTTCGTATGGCCCTTGATTCGGCGGTAGCCGAATCCAATGATGGAGCGTTATTGCGCCCGGGTCATACTCGTCCCGTAAAGTCGTGGGAACTGCAGGCGGTAACTGGTTCCCGACCCCTGCTCTCAGTGCGGCTAATTCAGCCCGCAGTTTAGTTTGAACTCTAAACTATTCTCGAATCTATAAGTTCATCTGTTGAAGTGTATCGAGAATGCCAGTTGTAACATCTGCGGCTGGCCTTCCTTCATGCTGCTCCTCAGCTGGGTGTCTCTCGTCTGCTGCTAGTCCTTTGCCGTGAGCCATCTGATCGTCTGTGAAATAAAAACTCTCGTAAGAACTCAGCGAAAAGTATGCGGGAGATCTAGATGATGTATTGAGGCAAGGGTCTGCCTCAATAATCTGGCCAGGAGGCGAGGGAGTCTGGGTCGGACTCGCCTCGAGATCTGATGGGACCGGCTCGGAAAGAGGGTCATCCCGAGCTTGTGAAGATGTACGCTCGACGGTGGACGGTCGAAAGCTCACGGAGTCTGAGCCGAAAAGCCGTCGAGACGTCATCTTCGATGTCAAGAGGAATAGTCGGGAGAGCACGTTTACGATTGAAGTGAGAGAGAGAAATGCAAAAGCCACGGAAACTCACGTCCCACAAGCAAACACAAAGCAAACCCCGTGTTCACCAACTCAACCCAATGAAGACCGTAAGAGTTCGGTCTTTTTATCTTTTCGGTTTTAGGGTTGTAATTAGCAAACAAGTTTTGTGGTTATCGCAGGGTGATCAAGCCAATAGGTGCCAGATGGTTTCTCCAAAACACTGGCCCGAGTCCTTACAAAAGACCACTCTCACTCAGCCAGTATGGGAGTAAGTACGGACCGTTTCCGGCTACCCGTGTTACTTGAGGACGGAGCCTTGCGCAGTGTCCTCTAAACCTCCCACTCTGCTAAGTAAACCCAGACCGTTTCCGGCTACCCGAGCTTACCCACTGAGGATCAGTGATCAGGTGTATGAACCCAGTAGTATTTCACGAGAAATACGGGGTTTGGGCTCTATCCTTATGGGTAGTTTCTCTAGCTCGTGCACTCTGAGAAGTGTGCGGGGATTACTCTCCCAAATCAATTGAGTCGTTTTACGGCTTTTAGATCAGATAGGATTAGCAGTCCCGATTTTAGTTTTGCAATTTTGAAATTTTTTTTGGTTTTTTCAAACAACATCTACCGATTTTTTTTCTTTTATTATAAAAACCCTAAATTCATACACCGAGGCTGCGAGTCCTAAGACTAACTACGTAGGCGCAATCAAATAGAGTCAAAAATCCTAAACAAGCATCTAGAAAACCGTGGAAAGCCGATAAGCGATAAAACCGCGGTGGGTGCCCTGATCCTCGGATACACGGTATCCGGCGAATCGGGCCCCGAAAAAATGGGGGGGGGGTTGTTTATTGTTTATTACAACTTCTCTCCCTTTCTCTCTCTTTTACAAAAATATTCTAACTACTCTGCCCTCTACAGCCAACTCGTGAAGAAGGAGCCGGCCTCTGCTCTTTCAACTAATTCGGCTTCCGAAGAAGCCGGCTGATCCTGTAGGCCCTGCAAAGATAGTTAGCAGAGAAAACCGATCGAGAAAGCCAAGAAAGCCATAAGAAAAACTGAGAGAAACTAAGAAAACAAAACACGAAGAAAAAGCCGTACGAAAAACTGTACAAAAAGCAAAACAAAAAGAAGAGAAAAAATAATAAAATCACAAAGAGAAAAAAAATCAAAAAGTTCTAACGCCTTCCCAGCAATGGCGCCATTTTGATAAAGCTGAAAATCACTTTCGCGGCTTTTTGGATGTAACGCGGTCGATGTAGAAAAAGCCGCGAAACAAGTACGATCTCAACTCGTATCAAACAAATTCAGTTTTCCTTCGAAAACCTACACTAAATTTTTAACCAGGTAAGTGTGCCTGGGTCGAACTCAAGGAGGCAGAATAGAACTTCTTGATTTTTTTCGGTTTTATTTTTGCAATTTTATTTTTTTATTTCTTCTTTAAGTGATCAAGGTAAGAAACTTTTTTATTTGATTTTTATTTTTATTTATTTTTAATCTTTTCCAATTTTTATTAATTTTCAGAAAGGGATATTTTTCAAAAAGATTTATTTATTATATAATAGGTGGATATTATATAGATGATACAATATAGTAGGGTGAAGCGGATCGAGCAGCGAGCTCAAACAACATAAGAAATCAAAACAAAACGAGTGCGGTTTTCGACAAATCAAAACTCGATGAAAACACGACAAAATCTCACGAAAATAATTCAATACTAGGTAGATGGGGTAGTTGCGTAACTACCCTAAAGAAATCGTCAAAAACAGAGGTCAAACGTTGTCAAAACTACCCCTACAGCCCAGGGGCATAAGCGTAAAAAAACTAATTAAAATGTTTACAAAATGGTCCTCGTAGGGGCTGTTCTATAAGTAAAATAACAAATCTTTACATTTAGGTCCCTGCGGAGGGACCTAAATGTAAATACTGGAAAGCTGGGGGGCGGGTTATAATATATGAAAAGCTCTTGGACTTATGATGCAATTATTCCACCGATTCGTGATCAACAAACAGGATTAGAAGTTATCAGGCGCTGATCAACGGTTCTGTGCTTGCCACGTGTCAGCAATCTGTACACCTTCTGTTCTTGAGGTGGTTCTTGAGTTTGTTGCGCAGTTAACAACGGCGTCTCTTCTTCAAATTTTCTCGATCAGATGCTGCCAATTTGGGCGCTCCGGCGGGGCCAGAGGGGTGGCTCCTCCACCCCTCGAGCTCGCATGTGGTAGGGTGATGGCGGAGGCGGCTCTGATCGGCGGTGAAGACGCGAGGAAGATGGTGGTTCACTGATCCAGGAAGTTGATACAAGCTGCCATCTCATCTTTGAACTTGAAATTATTGTTGGTTGAGGGATTCCAGATCTGGAGAGATGGCTCCTGATGAAGTCTGATCTGCAAATGAATGATATTCGTGCTCGATTCAAGAAGAATCGGCCAATTGGTGATAAAATGCAAGATCAAAACATGGAAAAAATACGGTTTCCAGTATGGTTGAAATCAAACGTGGAAATGGCGATGGAAAGATGAAGCGATTCTACGCGAGTTTGAAGTGAATTGAGATGAAAGTTAAGTGGGGCGTCTAAACTATGTGATTAGGCGAGCTAAATCGGGGATTAGCGTTGCTAATCAACGTACGAGAATCGAGAAATAAAACAAAGAAGATGAGGGATAAGGTCTGGGGAGTCAAGGTGTAGTACCTGGATAGGAGTTGCTCGACGGTCGACCTTGGCTGGAGCTCCACGTGCACGACGGTCGCGATGCAAGGCTGAGCACAGCCTTGGAACCTCCTCCGACTCCTCCTCCTCCACGCGGACTCCTCCAAGGTGTTGCCACCACCGCAGTTTGGCCGGAATCAGGCTAGGAAGTGGGGGGTCGGGCTACTGGATCTAGGGGTCCAAGGTAGTTGGAGAGTTAGGTATGAACTGACAAAGTTTGAGGGTTTTTATAGATTAATGGCGTGCTCCCCAAGCTTGATCCAAGGTCAGGCGATGGAGTAGGTTGTTAGAGGAGTAGATCGGATGGCTTAGATCGTCTGGAGGAGTTAGGAGCTGCGAAGGAGAATTAGATGAAGATAGCTTGTCAGTACAAGCCGGCTGAACTGCTTCTTGGAGAAGAAACACCAGGTGCTGACAAGTGTCAGCACCTGGTAGGCCAGAAGCTGAAATTCAATGTAAAATCCATATTAAATAGTAATTAATTTTATTTTAATTAGGTTTAAATACAAGAAATGTAAATAATTAAATATTCTTAATTATAGAATAAATACTTTTTATAAATAATAAATATTATTCAAAATATGGATATTATTTTAATAATTATGTATTTATAAATAGGTTTTAGATTTTTAATTTAATAAATATATACTTAAAAATTAATTTTATATTTTCTTAATTATTAGAATATTAAATAAGGCTTGTGGATTTTTTTATGGATTTTAATAAGTTAATTTGCATATTTTAATAAATAGAGGTATAAGTTCCTAGTTCATTTATACCTATATTTTATGGTTTTTGATTTTATTAAAAATAATAAATAAGGTCCAAAATTTTTGAAATAATTTAAGTTGAAACTATAAGATCATGAAATAATTTAAAAAATTATAAAATTAAGAAAACTATAAATAATATGTGTTACATAAAATAAATAGCCCAGAAACCCCGTTGTCTTTTGGTCCAAGAACCGACTTTTTGCAAACGGACTCCGAATTCGATGAAACCACCTTCATTAATTAGATAATATTATTTTATGAACTTTAAAGGTGAGTAGAGTGAAATTGGAGTTCGTATGAGGAAGTTATGAGGTTCGGAAGTTGAGATTTTGACAATTTACAGGCTGAGTTTCTTGGCATATATACAGGGTAATATTTTAACTTATTTTTATATTTTTATATATATTTTTAGAAATAATTAGGAGAAGAGTTAAGTGAAAATTATGTTCATATGAAATTATTAAAAATCTTTAAAGTTTTGTATTTTTTTATAAATAGTGGGAAATGTATGGAGTGTGTATTAAATGATTTTTAGGTTTTCTTTCCTTATCTCCCCTACTTTTTGGTTTGTCGACCAATCCATACTGACTTGGTCTCGGAGGTTAGGCTATAAATATACCTTTCAGTTATATTTATATTTTAAGTCATATTGTACATATATACATATATCCAATCTGCCTTTTTGTTCTTTTCTTGTTCTTTATTTATTTACATGATTTTAGTGGTTAAAAGTGAATATTTATACATGAATGTTGATTTGTTAAAAGATGGAAATTAATGGATATTTACATGTATTTGTTAAGGGTTTTAAGATAAAATGCGACAGAAAAGTTAATGAATCATGGATTCATCAATGGTCTCTTCGTTTAGAGACTTCGATAACACCCACGCTTCAAGAGGTATTCATATATCTTCTATGTGGTTTAGATGAAATGATTCGAGAAGTATTCTTAGATCATTTGATTTAATCACTTTAAAAATTTTAAATTCTATTGCATCACGCAACTAGTGTGACTAGTTGCTCCCAATCGCATATGATGTGATCTCCACGCTTTTATTATGCGCTTAAGGTTCCTTCCATAAACTTAAAATGTGAGACATTGGCTTACAAAGAGGGCGATGGAGAAGTGGGAGGAGAGGAGGAGGGAGAGTGTTTGCAGTGTGGTGGGCGGAGGGGTGTAGGAGAGGAGATGACAAACATCACCTTGGGAGGCAGCAGAGTTGCCAAAGATGTAGCAGAGTGAGGAGAAGAGGCCCCAGACGAGCTTGGGGGGGAGGAGTGCGCGGGAGGGAAGGGGAAGAGAATCGTTGGCGAAAGGGGGGTGTCGAAGGGGAGGTGAGGGGGGATAGCGGAGAAGGCGAATGCTCGGGCGAGAGCAAATGATGGAGAATAGTTGTACCCTCAGGTGTGGTGGGGGGAGGGGAATTGACCCCTTATTCCCCAGTCAATTCCCCCAACTGAACATGGCCTCAGGATTAAATGCATTGAACTTAATAGATCAGAATTGTGGTGAATGGAATTGCATTGGAGTAACTTCTAAGTCAGCACATTGTATGCTGACATTTTCGATGTTTAATAGGCATCTTAATTTATCTCCCTTCATAAGATCTCTCTCCATTCTCTCCCTCTCTTCAATCTTCAATGCGAGACATATCATCTACTTATCTAAATAAAATAAAAATTACTAGATTTCCACATAACAAGTGGTATATCATAGATGCATCAATTATTATGTCGCTGCCTACATATTTATCCCTAAGAACTACAAAAAAAGGCGGGATTGGCGTGCACATAAGAGCTCGTTATGTGCACGCCTAGTGCACGCCATGTGCACGCCTGACGAGTGGGAGAGCACATGTGCTCGTTACGTTCGTGCTCGCTGATCTGAGAGTCGCTACGGGTGGTGGGCGAGCACTATGGGACGCTATGTGCTCGCTTGCCCGTAGGGCGTGCACATATGTGCTCGCCGGTGTGATCGCCTTCTCTATAATCGGCGATTACACACGGAGCACCGGGCGAGCACATGTGCTCGCCCAAAGTGATTTCCAGGAAAAAAATATACAGGTTCGACAGGGTTTTGACGCCCCGTCGAACCTGTATACCCTGCCAATAAACCACTGCAGGTATCTTCCTAAGGATATATGTATTATAGCAGATCGTAGATTAAGATAACTAGCACTAAAAATTTAAAGGAACGCAATATACATGAATTCAGAAATAAACAATATTATACAAGATCTAAATATTACAAACAAGTCAACGCCAGCAAAGTTCATATAAATTAAAAGATGTTCTAAAAGTTTAAAAGAAAATACAGGTACAAACCACAAAAAATTTACTTCTTCTTTGATCTAAAAAATTTGGAGACTAAACCCTGCTTTGATTTCTTTTTTTCTTTCTCCTTTTCTTTGAACCTCGCATACATGCGTGCCTCTTCTTCAGGGTCATTCTCCTCCTCCTCTTCGTGATCAGATTCAATCTCTTCCGGTTGAGATGCACGCCCTTGCGACCTATATTATATATGGAAGATATTTATCTATTAAATGCATTTTGTAGATATAGAAATTTAATTGTATTACTCATTCTATAAGAAGAATACTTACATGTACGCCGTGAACTCCTCTCGGAGCTTCATCACCTGCTCCACCATCATCGCCATCTGCGACTCCATTGGAACTGAAGATTGGGACGTATGTGGTTGCGTATACGACGGCTGAGAGTATGCAGAATAGGAGTGACGATGTTCCTCCACATAGTATGGAGGAAGACCACCAAGTGTCTGCTTCCTATTCGCCACAACGTCCCTCTCCTCCAACACCTTATAAGTTTTTCAATTTTTAAAATAAAAGTATATATTAGAAATAAATATAGTAAGATAATATTTATCCATATATACCTGCTTCCAGATCGTTTTATCAAATGGTGGTTGCTCTCCGGTTGGATCGACACCCCATTTATCTGCAGATAGTGCCAGATAACGATCCTGAAATACAAAGTTTACCATATATATAAATATGTTATAATATATCAATTAATTTTAAATAAATTGATAGACTTACCAACAGTTGTCCGGCTTCAGGAGTGGACCATTGCGACTCTCCTTCTCTCCCACTCATGTGGGACCTCGACCACCACTCCTGAAAAGAGGGTTCCCTTTCCAACCTAGCAACCTGAAAATTTTTTCAAGATTTATTAAAACATTGCATTATTTTAAAGTAGATCTCCAAAAAATCATTTTAAATCGTAATACCATCTTCGCTCTAATCTGATTGTGGCTTTTAGAGCCACTGGTAGACTTGATCCTTTGTTTTTGGCGGTTTGTCTTTCCCGCCGAGGATCTTCGTCCAAACTCATCATCCGCAACGAATGCATCACAGAAATCGGCCCATCTGCAAGTATTACGTTGTGATAATTGATTATTTTAAAAAGTGTAATAAAAATTATTGGACAAGTATAATACCTATCCTCCGTACACCATGACGGCGGGAACTGATGAATACCCATTCATCACTCTTTATTCTTATATTTTAGCTACAAAAACCTATGCAAATGCATGTAGATATGTGTAAATAGGAAAAATTAGCAAAAGCATGCATGTTTGTAATAATTAGCATGTTTTTGTGCAAAAATAAAAGAATAAAGATGAAAAAGAAAAAGAGGGAAATATTTAGAATAAATATTGAGCAACCTAACCCAAGGGAGGGCTCAGCATGGGCCTGACCGCATAAAAGCCAAGTAGAGGGAGATAGGGGCTCACACATGTATATATTTGTAAATAAATAAAATTATATATTTTCCTCACCCAAAAATATGTTGTAAATATTTGTACATATTTATGAAGTATAAAAACAAAACAAAAAGATAAAAACCAAAAATTCAAAAATAACCCTTCACCTTGTACATAAGACCATCATCCTCATCTATTTCACCTTGTAAATAAATTTATTTATTTTCAAAACTTTTTGTAAATATTCTATGTATATATTGTAAATAAAATAAATAAAAACAAACAAAACAAAAATCAAATAAAAATAGCAAAAAATTAAAATAACAAAAATATATTGTATATATGCCATGTACATAGTTGTATATAACTAATTATTTCCCCTATGTCTATAAATAATAAAAATAAAATAAAAATAGCCTTTTATTCCTCATTTTACCCTATAAATAAATAAAATATAAAATAGGAATAAAAATGTATAAAAATAACTAATTAAAAAAATCAAAAATAAAAAAAACCTATATTGTATAAATACCTATGTATAGATGTACTTTGTAAATACCTTATTTTAATTTCCAAAAATTAATTAAAAATCACAAAAAATAGAAAAAATTAAAACAAAAATATTTCATGTTTTAAGTTTTTGAAAATTCGGCCATTTAAAGGCCCAAAAAAATAAAATAAAAATTTCTGACATGGCTGATTTCTATTGGTCCACGGGGATTGTTAACCGCCCGGTCAACTCCCCCCTGTGGACCACCTTTCACGGGTCTGGTTCGCGGACCCAACTTCTCCCATTTATCTCTACCAGACCCGATCCCCATTTCGCCTAATCTAAGGTCCTAATTACTCTCCAGGTATCCGGGAATCTCGCCCGACATCGATCCTAGGGATCCGTGCTCAATCGAGCCGGACCCGAGCTCTTCTTCCCGGACCTGCACCCACATAAAAACCTGCTTTCCGCCGCACTCCACTCTCATCTTTGGCTCGCCACTCTCATTCCCGTGACCTCCAGAGCAATCACCGAGGTGACAGCTCGCGTTTGCCCCTGTTGCAGTGAGGAGAGGGTGCCCCGACCATCGATCCGGCAGCTTTCCGCCGCCGTGCTCCGCCACTCAGCCGGAGCTCGAGCCTCAGGCCTTGACGCCCTTCGAGGCGACGACCAGGAGCTAGCCAAGCTCCACCACAGTCTTCCGCATCACCCAGGTACCCATTGAGCTCGCCCATTTCGTGTAATTTCTTGTTTCGCCCAAATCGCATCTCCGACGAGTTCCTCTGATTCTGGCCACATCGAGTATTGTTTTGATCATCGGAACCCACGCTCACATTCGCCACTCCCTCACGCACGTTCTTCGCCCAATCATTCAACCCAGTTCGCCCCGGAGCTGGGATTCGAGCTCCACCATCCTACGTTCGCCGGAGCTCATCCGCCCCGACGCATCGATCACCCTCACGCCGCTTCATCGGGTCGAGGCACTTTGCCCTCGACCCGCGAAGCTTCTGGTGCGTTTTGCAGGTCAAAAGGAGGGCATCTGAGCCCCCCTCACATCAAGGCCAGGAGCTTGAAGCCGACGACCTCGCCGGAGCCCCTCCAGGGCTCGGCTGGGTCATCTGAAGCTACCAGCAGCTGCGGGATGCCATCGCCTATCTTCCCCGATCCTTGGAGGCAGCTGAGGAGGCCCCCAGCGCACGCACGAGGCCGGCGAACCTCGTCGGCCACCTGTTCTTCGAGGGACCTCCAGCACCGTCCGATTAGCTCCTCCGCTCCAGTTGCTATCTCGATCGTCCATCCACGGAGGAGCAGGCACCGTTGATCACTCTGAAGAGCTGATCTGGACCGTTAGCGCTGAGGAGAGAGGCACCTGAGCCCAGCCCCGTTCGATCATCCACGTGGCCTCCCTCAGAGCCGTCGATCGGCCCACGTGCGTAGAAGAGAGAAGCGCCAGCTCATCGAGACCGTTAGATCCTCCATGTGGCGCGAATCTGGCCGTCGGCGCAATAAGGGGTAAATTACTTAGGCCCCCTCTTAGCTTTTTGTTTTACGTGTCAGTCCTGTAAATACTTTAGTAGTTTTATTTACGTAGGGTAAATTGCACTGTGGACCTTGTGCTTGTTTTTATTTGCATTTATACCCCTGTGTATGTGAACTCACGTGCTTCGCCACGTGCTTTGTTTGGGTTATTTGCATCTCTTGTCCTGTAGTTTTGTTGGGTTATTGAATGAAAAGAAACTTTCTGGTATTTGCTTTTATACCCCTGTGAGCATTTTATTTATACATGTGCGTGTATTAGTGGGTTAATTGCGACCGAGCCCCTGGACTTTTTGGTACCAGTTACCAAAAGGTCCAAGGACTTATTTTTCTTACCAGAAGGTCCCTGAGTGCCCCAGGCACGCGCCACGCACGTGATTTGCTGGGAAAATTTCACCTGGACCCCCAGAGTTTCGGGTATTTGCACTTAAGTCCCTGTGCACTGTGCCCCCTTTATATTTTTGAATAAAATATCAAACCACCTCCAAATTCGATGAAAATTTGACACATGGCTCCTGCCATGTTGTAGGATTTTTGAGAATTTTTGAGGACATTTTTTATTTTATTTGCTATTTTAAAAATTCAAAAACATCTATTTTAGCTACTGTCTAGGTTTAAAAATCCCAAAAAAATATAAAAATACCCCCAAAAATTCTAAAAAAATTAGTTACTGTTCTTTGTGTGTTGTTTGATTTTCTAGCCAATTTTGGCTATTTTTCATTGAGTAAAAACCCTAAAAATTGAAAAACATCTAAAAACTCATAAAAATTATAATAAATAATATAAAAATCCAAAAACAATAATTTTGGTGCTCAAATTTTCCTTATTTTATCTAGAATATAGGAAACTTCCAGAACCTGTTGAGATCCTTAGATATTTTATTTAAGGGTTTTGGTTCTGGCTGGACAGTACCCAGTCTTTTTCTTACTGTTTGATTTTTAGAAAATAAAATACACATTATAAAAATCTCAAAAATTAACCAAAAACACTTAAAAACCTAAAAAACATAAAAACCATTTTTCTTGAATTTTTGCTTGATTTTTGGTGTGTTAAATAAATTGATCAAGTGTGCTTGCTTTTACTTTCTTTTATTTTCTTCACCTATTAAAAATCCAAAAAAAATATAAAAATTATTAAAAACCACTAAAAACATTTTGTTTTTCTTTTATTTCATTTTTACTACTTCGTAGGCCTCTGGACAACCCGTGCTCCTTGTGTTCGACCCTGGGAGCTATACCAGGTTAATCCCATAGCTAGACCGCTCTCGTTTTTGTTTTGATTGATTTGACTTATTTTGAGTGGTTGATTTTTCTTGATATTCTCTGTCTGAGTGATTGAGGTCGCAACGACCACTTCCAGACCTTTACCTTGGTCATTCTTTCGGGTTATCAGAATGGCGCCGTTGCCGGGGAGCACGGCTTAGTAGTGTTGTTTTTATTTTCGTTTTTATTTTCGCGGCTTTTCGCGGCTCTTCGGAGCTCGCGGCTCTTCGCGGCTTTTGTTTATAGTTTCTTTTTGTTTTATTTTGTTTTATTTTGTTTTCTTTTATTTTTATTTTTATTTTGTGTGATTATTTTATTTCCATTTTTGCACATATACCCTCACTTGTATTTTCTTTTATTTTTCTCTATTATTTGATTATTCTTTCTGGATTGACCACTCTTCTCTGTTTCTTGCGAGGGGCCCGAGGACCGCGGAGGCGACTTTCGAGGAGCCGGTGCAGCCGCGGCACTTGGAGGCGGCTTCTTTCTCTACGAAGCCGCAGGAGAGAGCGAGAGAGAGAGTTGAGTGGGTGAGGTATTAGGATAGTTTTATTTTATTTTCATTCATTAGTAATTGTAATATTACAGGACACTTCTGAGATTGTTTGGACACTACCGTAGCGGGTCTGTTTCGCCGAGCACCGGTGTGCTCGGGGGACCCCTTAGGACCTGCGGTTTTTCGCGGCTTTTCTCGCGGTTTTCTTTTTCTTTCTTACTGTCATTTGCCGGTTTTTCACGGTTTTTGTCGAGCCCCTAGATTTAGGACTTTCTGGTGATTGTGACGTAATTGAGTAGGATCCACACACTTAAGGCATATCTGATCCTATTAGATCGTAATTGGACCTACTTAAAATAAATAATAAAAATAACCGACTCGCTAGCCTCCGTAGCCTACGTGCCGTAGCTCGTCCTGTAAAGCGCTTACTCCTACCCCCGATTTGTCGGGCAGGGGAGGGACGAGCCAAGACCGGACCCTTTGGCTTAGAGGTCGGTGACCGGTTAGACGGTTCTTCGCTAGAAGTTGCTCGTCTAGGATTCGGCTTCTTCCCGCTGCATCATTTAGCTTAGTTTTAATTCTGTCTTTATTTTATGCGCGGATCATTTTGCATGTAGAGAGCCGGAGGCAGGTACGCATTTCTGACTTTGCATGCATCATTGATTCCTCGTGCATCGGCTTTTTCGACTTCTCCCCCCTGTTTTTGACTTAATAATCAGGAGAATCGAAAAATTCGTTAGGCGATTTTGTTTGATTTGAAAAATACCTAAAAAGTGAAATCATAAAATTGGGACTGCTAAAATTATTGACCTTAAAACTCGCTCACCCTAAAAATTCTGTCTTGGGGAGAGCAACCCCCTCATTGCTTGGTTTGTATGCGCGAGAGAGTAACCCGCACACTAGGTAGAGCCCCCCGCGGCTAAACCCGACTGATTATCGACTCTTCCGTGCGGGCCAGTCAGTTGGGGTTAGCAGCGGATATCCCAACAGGTCACGTAAGCGCTTTGATATCTTGAGTGTTCACCAAAATAAAATCGACAAGATAATTTGACCGAACTTTCACGGTCTTCAGCTCGCGTTGCGTTGGTGAACCGGGGGTTTGTTTTTCGATCATAATTTTTCCAGATCTCATCCGCCCTACTCGTCAGATCAAGATGATGGGTAGACGATCTCTTAGGCAGCCTCTGGCTGCACCGCTTTCGGGCGCGTCTACCTCATCATCTAGGTTGGCTCGCGAGAGCTCAGACCCGCTCTCCGAGCCCGAGTACGACTCCACCCTGTTCCCCCTCGATCCCCTTTCTGATCTTCCCGAGAGACATGAGCCCGAGGAGAGACTGATTCATTTGACAGCACCTGAGTTGGGCTCATTTGATTTTGCAGACGTCGAGATGGCCGGAGCAGGCAGTTCTGATGATCACTCCCGTAGACCAGAGCATATTGTACTAGACCAGGGAGCGATCAACTCCACCCTGATCGCATCACTCGATACAGTTCAGCAGCAGCTCCGCGATCAGGGGGCATTCATGATGGAGATGAGGAGAGAGTTGGAGAGGCTCAAAGCAGAGCGAGATGCACAGAGCGAGCCCGAGGAGATCCCGGATGCAGATGCACAGGCACGAGCAGCAGCAGCAGCAGCCACGGCCGCCGCCGCAGCGGCAGCAGCCGCAGGAGGAGCAGGACCACCGAGACCGATGCGGGATTTACACAATCCCGGATCTACACTGATGCACCATTGGGTGGTGGTTCCAGCCATCGTGGGGGACTTCAAGTTCCCCCCGAACACCTTGCAGATGCTCCCTCGGTTCCATGGACTTGCTACAGAGGAGCCCCACCTCCACCTCCAGGAGTTTCTTATGATATGCAGCACTGTCCACGACAGACATGTGGACCAGGACACGATCAGGATGATCGCATTCCCCTTTTCACTGGCAGATAGAGCAGCCACCTGGCTGAAGCATTTGGGGAGATTTGTCTATACCTGGGAGCAGCTCCGCACCGAGTACTTGAACAAGTACTATCCACTCGGGCGGACGAATGCAGCGAGGGCCCTGATTAGTAACTTCTCCATGTTCCCCAACGAGCAGTTCCACGAGGCTTGGGAGAGGTTCAGAGAGCTTTTGGACAGATGCCCGCATCACGACATCACGAAGCCGAACCTAGTTCAGAGCTTCTTCAGTGGGTTGTCACCAGAGCTACAGGGCCTGGTGAATGCTTCTTGTGGCGGGTCCTACTTCGCCAAGGACCACGACCAGGTCTGGGCTATTTTTGAGGAGATGGCAGAGAACTACATGGTGATGTCCCAGACCCGGCTCTACACTCAGAAGACCCAGCCACATCAGCCAGGACACGTGCAGTACCAGAGGATAGCACAGGTAGATGCAGGTCCTTCCAGTTCGTCCGCAGTAGCAGCAGCAGCAGCAGAGTCATCAGCTGCGGACATGGGTATCATCAGCGAGAAGTTGGACCGCATGGAGCTGATAGAGAAGAAGCAGTGCCAGGGCATAGCGCAGATGGATCAAATGGCATAGGTCTTGAGCGACATGAAGACATAGCTCATGTGTCTCCAGGAGGCACAGACGGCTTCTCAGCCCCGTCTTCAGTCGCGAGGCGACGCCGGCAGCAGCAGCAGCTCGTCCCAGCGCTCCAGCACCCCAGTGCAGCCTAGACAGGTTCACCTTGTACAGGCGGAGCCGTACCAGCAGCCGCAGCCCACCTACCAGTCTCCACCATCTCCAGAGATGCAGATGGTGGTCTACCAGCCGGACCAGCCTCTGGCAGTACTCCCGCCAGCCCCCTTTGATGCCGAGCCATTGATGGATGTCAACGGGATCTGGTACGACCGTCCCCAGCCTGGGATCCGACGAGACCATCCCGGATTCAGGTGGGGGAGTGGTGGCGCCCAGCCCCAGCAGTAGCCGTCAGGACAGGGAGGGCAGTACTCCCATCAGAGAGACCAGCACCAGCCGCAGCAGCAGCCCCCAGCGTATCAGCAGCAGTCATCCTACGGTCCGCGTCCCTATCAGCAGCAGGGACAGCCTTGGAGACGTGAGCAGCAGGCTCACTAGGGATACCAGCAGCACCCTCCATCCTACCCCTCTTACCCATCACAGCAGTTCCAGCAGCCTCACCCACAGAGAGGCCACCCGTCGGGCTCCCACGAGAGCCCCGCTCTGGATGACATCGCCCGCCTCCTCACAGACCAGCAGGCTACATTCCGACGGGAGATGGACGAGTTCCGCCAGGAGATGCGGGACCTGGTGAGAGGGAAGGCCGCCATACCAGCCCAGATAGAGCCCAATCCGAACAGCCTCAAGAGGAAATCTGAGCAGGTAGTACATACTGAGTCAGCCACTCCTAGTGACCCATTTGATGATACATCTTCGGATTTATTTGATGCCGATTTTGTCACACTTAGGAGTGGTAGGACCCCAGCAGGCGGCGGCGCCTCATCTGAGCACCATCCCGAGGCGCCACAGGAGGAGGAGAGCGGTACTGAGGCCGCTCCAGAAGATGACGATGGTACTGAGGCCACCAAGGATGCTGATCCCACCAGCGGTACTGAGGCCGCCGCTTCACCAGATCTAGGAGGTGGTACTGATGCCACCCATGCAGCCGAGCCAGCCCGCGGTACTGATGCCGCGCGACGTCTACCTTCAGCAGCAGCAGAGCAGCCAGCCCGTGGTAGTACTGAGGCCGCCGGTGTTTGTATAGAGAGACCTGATGTTTTTCCTCGTGTCCATGTATCTCGGAACTCTGCTATGAATAAAGGGAAAGGTTTATTTTCTTCTGGTCCCACTGTGGTGCGTGATGTATGTGTGGATCCGGTCCTTGAACCGCTTAGACCTTTTCCTAGTCCTTCATCTGAGAAGGACCTAGTGATCCCCTTCCCTAGAGCCCTTCAGATGGGGAAGGGGAAGAAAAATGATCCAAAAAAGAGAGAGCTTGAGGAGTTCAGCCAGAGCATGATAGACCGATTCCACATTCAGCTGACCCTCCAG
The DNA here is from genome assembly GCA_037367405.1 of Ottelia alismoides. NCBI lineage: Eukaryota > Viridiplantae > Streptophyta > Magnoliopsida > Alismatales > Hydrocharitaceae > Ottelia > Ottelia alismoides. Next base: position 42,800 of record JAZKJV010002894.1, read on the forward strand.
GAGGCTTTGCAGCACATCCCCCTTCTTCAGCGATCTTTGAGAGAGAGGACTACAGTCAGGAGGAGGAGGAACCACACTTCAGAGATACATGTGCTGACCAAAGCCACGTGCTTTGCGATCCAGAACCGACTGCCAGCCAAGAGGCCAGATTCAGGGGCCCCGTATGTCAGATGCCAGATTAGTGAGCAGTGGTTCGACCGTACTCTTCTAGATAGCGGATCGTCGATTAACCTTCTTCCGGCAGCCCTTCTCGACCGCTTCGAGTTGGGCACTCTTCAACAGAGCAGGACAGTCCTTCAGTTCGCTGATCGATCTGTCAAGAGGCCAAAGGGGTTATTACGAGACGTTATCGTCACTATTCAGGGCCTGCAATTCCCCGTGGACTTCGTTGTGTTGGACATGGAGATCCCTGAGTCAGTGACCGATACCCCCATCATCCTTGGTCGTCCGTTCTTGGCCACAGCCAAGGCGGTGACTGATCATGATAGAGGGAAGGTGTATTTTCGCGTCCAGGGCGAGAGTATACAAATCGAGACGGTCGAGGACTATAGAGCCAGATTCAGATCCCGCTCAGATGCGAGTACCGATTCAGAGCAGCTGACAGACGCAGAGCCAGACATCCACCAGGACTGTGATTTTGTGATCACAGATGATGAGGCAGCTTGGGCAGACCTTGAGACACAGACCACCCTCTCACTTTCAGACACAGCTGAGGCAGAGATGATAGCAGAGGAGAGTCTGGAGAGCACAGATCTGGTTCAGGATACCATTGCGGCAGCGGAGCCGGTCCTCGATCGCAGCACGATGACTAGTGGTGGTGCTGATGCCACCTTGTTTCCCGGTGGTACTGATGCCATCGTTTCTGATACAGATCCCTCGGATTCAGAGTCTGAGTGGGCCGATTGCTATGATCAGATGCCAGACTTGAGTCCAGTTGAGCCTATTGATGAGGAGGAGGTAGATGCAGAGCCGAGCAGAGACAGTGCAGTAGAGCCGCCTTCTCCCGATCCAGTTTGCGAGAGTATGCTTTCACTTTCCCAGGCAGATTTGGCAGACCTTGCAGCTTTCACTCAGTTTCTTCCGCAGCCAGATTTGCCGGCAACCAGCATTCCAGAGCTGAAGCCGCTCCCTACTTCGCTGAAGTATCGATTCCTTGCGGGCGATCCAGAGATGTACCCAGTCATCATCTCCGCTGAGTTGACTGGAGAGCAGGAATCCCGTTTGATGGGGGTTCTTGAAAAGAACCGCAAGGCGATCGGATGGAGCGTAGCAGATCTCCATGGGATTAGTCCATCAGTGTGCTCCCACCATATCTATCTCGAGGAAGGGGCGAAGCCGTCGCGTGAGTTCCAGCGGCGACTAAACCCCAACCTGAGAGAGGTTGTCATGAAGGAAATATCAAAATGGTGGGGTGCAGGTTTTATTTATCCCATTTCTGACTCCAAGTGGGTCAGCCCCTTTGATAAGCCTCGTTTCGCGGCTCTTCACTTCTTTAAAGAAGAGAGAGAGAGAGTTGTCGGTTGTAGCAGAAGAAAGACAACCGCGAAACGAGAAAGAAGATGATAGAGAAGAACTTATCAAACAAATTTACGGTTTCCTGTCGGAAAACCGTTCACTAATATTTAACCAGGCAAGTGTTCCTGGGTCGAACTCAAGGAGGCAGAATATATTCCCTAATTTTTCTTTTTCGTAATCTTATTTTAATTCTTCTCTAAGTCAGAAGGCCTTTTTTAGTGGTTTTTATTCTTGTAATTTTTATTTGGTTTTATTCTTTTCAGATTTTTATTTAATTTTCAAAAAGGGATATTTTGCAAAAGATTTATGTATTATATAGTAGGTGGATAGAGTATAGGTGGTACTATATAGTAGAGGTGAACGATGTTCGAGCCGCGTACTCGAACTGCACAAGAAACCAAAACAAGACGATGCAGTTTTCGAGAAAATCAAAACACGTCGAAAACTCGTCGAAAAGCCGCGAAAACTTTATACTATATAGCTAGGGTAGTTGTGTAACTACCCTCCAAGAATCGTCAAAATCAGAGGTCAAATGGACAAGATATGGCCCCTACAGCCCAGGGGCATAAGCGTAAAAAAAACTAATTAAAATGTCTTCAAATAGGTCCACAAGGACTGTTCTGGAAGAAAACTAAACAAAGTATTACACTTAGGTCCCTGCGGAGGGACCTAATTGTAATTTTACAAAACTTAAGCGGCGGGAATTAATTCTGGAAATAGGCTGGGTTTAGTATGCAATTCTTCCACCGGTTCAGAATTCACGGCCAAGATTAGAAGCTGCAGGAAGCGATCGGACGCTCCTCGTTCTGCCACGTGTCGCCAGCCTGCACTTCGCCTGTTCTTGAGTTTGTTGAGCTCCTGGCGGACACAGCGTCTTCTCCGATTTATAGCGGCTGATCTCCGACGAATCAAGCACTCCGGCGAGGCCAGAGGGGTGGCTCCTCCACCCCTCGAGCTCGCCCGCGGTGGGATTGGTGGTTGCGCCGCTCCGAGCGGCGGCTGTAGCTCGAAGAAGAAGGGAGTCTCGGCACTGGTGACTTGATATCTGTTCTGGAGGGCAACTTTGGAGATTGATTCTGATGAAGTTGATAGCTTTCCAGACCCTAAGGAATGGTGCGCGACGAAGGAAAACCTACAAATGATGAAATATTTCGCTCGATTCGTGATGAATCGGCTCAATGATTACAAATCGCGAGCTCCAAAATCTGAAGAAAATCCATATAACTCCAGCCAAACACCAGAATGCGAGGAAGAAGATGGTTTGCGAATCGTTTGGAATCGAATGGAACGTGAATCGAATGAATCTTTAATCTTGCGTGAAAGATGAATGATTAACCTATCTAAAGCAGTGATTAGCCATGCTAATCATGGCTCGGCTATCGAGAAACGAAATTGCAAAATGGAGGAAGTAGGTCTATGAGTTCCGGGTGTATTACCTGGAAGAAGATGCTCGACGGACGACCTTGGCCGGAGCTGTACGCGCACGACAGTCGCGATGCAAGGCTGACGATAGCCTTGGAACCTCCTCCAATATACCCTCCTCCACGCGAGCGCCTTCGAGCGGAGCTGTCACCTCCTGAGCGAGCTGGACAATGCGAAGAAGATGAGGGTTCGGGCAACTGGAGCTGGGAAGCTCTGGGGTTGTTGAAAGTTGATTCAGCCATGGCGACTTGGAGAGCTTTTATAGGGGATTCGGCTTGGGCTCCAAGTCTAATCTAAGGGTGGCGAGGTAGAGGGTAGTTAGGAGGGTAGATCTAAGGGTTTAGGATGGTCGGAGTGGTTAGAAATTGCGCGGAAAAAATTGTTGAAGTCGGGTGGTTGGAACAGAAATCGGGCTGAGCTTCTTGAGGAAGAAGGCTCCAGGTGCTGACACGTGTCAGCACCTGGTTGGCCCAGACTCTTTAAATACATATAAATTAAATATAAAATAGAAGATGGCGTTATTTCAAGTAGGTATAAATACAAGAAAGTTAGATAAATTAATTTTCTAAATTATGGTATAATTATTTTTAATAAATAATAAATATTATTTAAAATATAAATATTTTATTAATAAATATGTATTAATAAATAGGTGTTGTATTTTTAATTTAATAAATAATTAAGTAAAAATTAATTTTATATTTTATTAATTATTAGGACATTAAATAAGACTTATACAAATTTTTATAGATTTTTATGAATTAATTTATATATTTTAATAAATAGAGGAAGTGTCTCTATAGGTCAAATATACCTATATTTTAGGGTATTTGATTTTATAAAAATAATAAATAGTTTCCAAAAATTATGAAATAATTTATGATGAAACTAGAGGATCATGAAATAATTTAAAAATTATAAAATTAAGAAAATAATAAATAAGGTGTGTTACATAAAATAAATAGCCCAGAAACCCCTTTGTCTTTTGGTCCCAAAACCGACTTTTTGCAAACGGACTCCGAATTCAGTGAAACCACCTTCATTAATTAGATAATATTATTTTATGAACTTTAAAGGTGAGTAGAGTGAAATTGGAGTTCGTATGAGGAAGTTATGATGTTCGGAAGTTGAGATTTTGACAAGTTGTAAGCTGGATTTCTTGGCATATTTACAGGGTAATATTTTTAACTTATTTTTATATTTTTATTTACATTTTTGTGAATAATTAGGAGAAAGATTTGGTGAAAAATAAGTTAAGATGAAATAATTAAAATTCTCTGAAGTTTTGTATTTATTTATAAATAGTGAAGAATGTATATACATGAGATAAATTATTTTTATTTTGTTTTCTTTCCTTATCTCCCCCTACTTTTTGGTTTGTCGACCAATCCATGCTGACTTGGTCTCGGGGTTAGGCTATAAATATATCTTACAGTTATATTTATAGTTTAAGTCATGTTACATATATATACATATATTCCACATTCTTTTTTTCTTTCTTTTTCTGGTTCTTTATTTATTTACATGAATTTAGTGGTTAAAAGTGAATATTTACACATGAATAGGGTTTTGTTAAAATATGAGAATTAGTGAGTATTTACATGTATTTGTTAAGGGTTTTAAGACAAAATGCGACAGAAAAGTTAATGAATCATGGATTCATCACCCTTGCATGTGGTACCCAAGAAGACGGGCATCAGACTGTGATCAGTGAGTCAGGAGAGGAGATTGCTACACGAGTACCCACCTCTTGGAGGGTTTGTGTTGACTACAGGAGACTCAACCAAGCCACCAAGAAGGACCATTTCCCCCTGCCTTTTATTGACCAGATCATTGAGAGACTGGCAGGGAAGAGCCATTATTGCTTCCTGGATGGGTACTCGGGCTACAACCAAGTGGCCATCGCTCCTGAGGATCGGGAGAAGACCACCTTTACCTGTCCCTTCGGCACATATGCTTTTCGACGCATGCCATTTGGGCTATGCAATGCCCCTGCAACTTTTCAGAGGTGCATGATGTCGATCTTCTCGGACATGGTAGGGGAGTGCTTGGAGGTCTTCATGGATGATTTCTCGATCTACGGCGACGGATTTGATTCTTGTCTTGACTGCCTAGATCGAGTACTTCAGCGATGTATTGAGTATCACTTGGTGCTATCTTGGGAGAAGAGTCACTTCATGGTGACTAAAGGGACGGTGCTTGGCCATATCATCTCCAACAGGGGCATGGAGGTTGATCCGGCCAAGGTTGATGTCATTAGAAAACTCACACCGCCGTCCAATCTGAGACAGTTACGGTCATTTCTGGGGCACGTTGGATTTTATAGGAGATTTATTCAGGATTTCAGCAGGATTGCCCGGCCGTTGACTGACCTCTTGACGAAAGACACCGAGTTCCTTGTCGATGACAAGTGTCTTTCGTCGTTTGCTACTCTCCAGCAGTGTGTGATTGAGGCTCCTGTCCTCCAGCCGCCTGATTGGTCTCTCCCATTCGAGATCATGACGGACGCCTCCGATTTTGCCGTAGGGGCAGTGCTGGGACAGAGGAGGGATGGAGTACCATTTGCTATACACTACGCTAGCCGCACATTGGATTCCGCCCAGCGGAATTATACAGTCACAGAGAAGGAGATGCTAGCCGTAGTGTTTGCCCTGGATAAGTTTAGATCATATATCATCGGATCTAGAGTGACTTTGTTTACAGATCACACCGCCATCAGGTACCTCATGGCAAAGAAGGATGCCAAGGCCAGACTGACGAGATGGATCCTTCTACTCCAGGAGTTCGACATTGAGATTAAGGATAAGCCTGGAGTTAAGAATGTGGTGGCGGATCATCTCTCCCGATTAGAGCAGCCTGAGGAGACTGAGCAGATTGATCCTATCCGAGATACCTTCCCAGATGAGGCGATCCTTGCTATCGCCTCACTCCCATGGTACGCCGATATTGTGAACTTTCTCGTTGTTGGGAAAGTCCCGCAAGATTGGCCCAGGCAGAGGCTTGAGACCTTCCTAGCGAAGGCCAAGTCTTACCATTGGGAGGATCCCATCCTTTACCACAAAGGAGGGGATAGCGTCTGGCGTCGGTGTATTCCTCAGGAGGAACACCATAGCGTCCTCACTTACTGCAACAAGCTTGAGGCAGGAGGACATCATTCTGGGAGGAGAACGGCACAGAAAGTGCTCCAATCCGGCTTGTGGTGGCCTACCCTCTTCAAGGACTCAGATGAGTTCGTGAAGAGGTGTACTGACTGTCAGAGGATGGGCACTTGTGGACAGCGTGATATGATGCCAATGCAGCCCATTCACTTCTGTGAGATTTTTGACGCATGGGGCATCGATTTCATGGGTCCATTCCCTAAGAGTCAGGGATTTGAGTACATTATGTTGGCCGTTGACTATGTGAGTCGTTGGGTGGAGGCTATCCCCGCCCGAGCCGCTGATGCGAGGACAGTTTGCAGATTTTTGAGGAAGCATATCATCATGCGGTTCGGGGTTCCACGAGTTCTTATTTCTGATGGGGGATCTCACTTCATCAACGACCAGGTGAAGGCACTTGCTAGCGAATTCGGCATAGATCATCGTGTTGCTACACCGTACCATCCACAGACGAATGGTCTAGCCGAAGTGTCGAATAGGGAGATCAAGACTATTCTGCAGAAAGTCGTCCGCCCTGACCGAAAGGATTGGTCACAGCTTTTGGACTCGGTCTTGTGGGCATATAGGACGTCTTTCAAGACACCTTTGGGTACATCTCCCTTTCGCCTCGTATATGGCAAGCCATGCCATTTACCTGTTGAGCTAAGGCACAAGTCACTTTGGGCAGTTACAGACATACTTATGGATCCAGATGGTATAGGAGACCAGAGGAGGGCAGAGCTAGCTGCCCTGGAGGAGCTTAGAGATGCAGCTTTCTCAAGCAGCCTACATTATAAGGAGAGAGTCAAGGAGTGGCATGATTCTCATATCAGCCACAAGCATTTTGAGATTGGACAGAGAGTATGGCTGTTTGATGCGAGGCTTAGACTATTTCCAGGGAAGCTACAGAGCAAATGGAAAGGACCTTATCTGGTTCGGAAGGTACACGACAATGGTAGCATCGACATATCTGAGTTGTCTTCTGAGAGTACCTTCCGAGTGAACGGCCAGCGGCTCAAACCATTTCTAGATCATGAGCCGTGGGTCGTTGATATTGCCCCTATTCATTTTGCGTGAGATATGGTCTTTGACTCACATCTAATGCATCTCACGCCTGAGCTTTACTGATCCTCCGCTGTATATAGATCCAGATGTCCATATCACCACATTCTTAGTCCCACATCCCTTTCTTCATCTTGTGATTATGCTATACTTAGGGTGCACTTTACCCTAAGTATAGGGGGATGTGAGACCTTTCGGGTATTTCTTTTGTTTCTGTCTACCCCTGTTTTGCTGCCTATACTTAGGGATATCTTACCCTAAGTATAGGGGGGGTAGACCCTGTACATTCTCCACTCGGTTTTCCCTTCGTGTACAGCCTGCTATACTTAGGATTACTTGATCCTAAGTATAGGGGGAAGACCCGAGTCCTTCTTGACTTTTCATTTTCCTTTTGTATAGTCTTCCTTTTCACTTCCCTATACATAGCACGAGTTATGTCTTCTTCATCGCTCTTGACTCCGAGGACATCGTTCGAGCTAAGTATAGGGGGGTGTGTATATATTTCATATATACTTTAGCCATAACTCGTACTTTGTGTGAGTGTGTTAATAAATAAAAATGGCTAAAAACCACAAAAATTAAAAATTTTCATGTACATAATCTTCTTTTATTTGCACATACATAGCTAGTGTACAAATTATTTTTGTAAAAATGATTTCAAAAATCTTTTGTGTGTAAAGCTTGTGTAAATATTTTGGTATCAAAATTATGTATATAGTACAAAATTTTTCCAAAATGTTTTGAAAGTCAAAAGTTTGCAAAAATCTTGTGTAAATGTGTGTAAATATCTTTTTGCAAAACTTGCACTTCATGCATCATCATTCATGATTTCAAAACATTTTTCAAAAATTTTGCATGATTGTAGATATTGTGTAAATATGCATCTTTTTGTACATATGTATATAGTTTTTCTGGATGATAGTTGACATTTAAACTAAGCCTGGAATCAAATTGAGAAATGGAGCTTGATTAAGATCTTAATCCACCTAATTTCTAAGAGGAACCTTATAGGGCTTAGGTTTAAGACTTTTCAGGTCCATGGTGACTTAATTCTTTGAGTCCACTAGGCTATGATCACCTGTCATCTCAATGAGCCTAAATAGAGCACTTAACAACAACACATGACTCATATAGATTATGGCTTTACTTGGACAACCGCACTATGCACCGAGCTCTCTACGGATGAGGTGGTGAGGAGGCAGTCTTCCTTGGCTTGGGGTAGCATATGAGGGTAGTACTTCTAGGCGGAACCTCTCTTCTTCATTTAGTGAAGGAAGTGCGTCTCAACTTGGTCTGGTTGCCATGAGGTCTAACGACGGGAGTTGTGGGTTGCAATAAAGCTTCAAAAGAGGGATAGTCTACTGGCTCAAGAGGAAAAACTCCTTGTATATATGCTGCACATGTACATGTTGTATAGATGCACTCGAAAAAAAAATGTGAAAAATGAAAAGAACTCCAAAAAAGTGGTGGGTCTGAGAGAAAATGATAATCCCACCGGAGTATGTATATAAGTGCAATAAGCAAAGCTTGGTTTCATGATCCACCTGTTGTAGCTTGCAGCAGGGAGACTTGGCTACACTGGTCAAGCTCCCAAGGGTACTTGGCTACACTGGCCTTGACCCGTTCTCTTCTTCCCCCTCTTCTTGAGCCGGTTGTACTTGAACTTAGAAGGGAATACCCCGCTCCTCGAGGAAAGAGTGGCCAGATTGAGGTCATAGAGTTACCTTGTTGGGGAGGGTTGTCAAGTTGCCATTTCTGAGGTGAAGAGCTTAGACCTCACTTTCACAGGACAAGAAAAGATTCATGGTCTTCAGGGTTTGTGATTGATGACTTGTTCTGATCTGGAGCATTGAGGAGTCTTGGTTATAGATTGGTGGAACTTAGAGGCTGTTAGGTTTTAAGCTTAAGTCTAAATAAGGTTCCGACACATTAATAATCCAAAGATCTGATTGAGCTCCATACCTCAATTTAATGAAGGCAAGTTTAATAATCAACCTTGATCCATGTACATTCTCTTTTTCTTTTTCTTTCTTTCTTTTTCACTTCTTTTTCAAATAAGTGTTTGCTAAGGGACTAGCAAAGTATAGTATAGGGGGGTGATGAATACCCATTCATCACTCTTTATTCTTATATTTTATCTACAAAAACCTATGCAAATGCATGTAGATATGTGTAAATAGGAAAAATTAGCAAAAGCATGCATGTTTGTAAATACTTATAATTAGCATGTTTTTGTGCAAAAATAAAAGAATAAAGATGAAAAAGAAAAAGAGGGAAATATTTAGAATAAATATTGAGCAACCTAACCCAAGGGAGGGCTCAGCATGGGCCTGACCGCATAAAAGCCAAGTAGAGGGAGATAGGGGCTCACACATGTATATATTTGTAAATAAATAAATTATATATTTTCCTCACCCAAAAATATGTTGTAAATATTTGTACATATTTATGAAGTATAAAAACAAAACAAAAAGATAAAAACCAAAAATTCAAAAATAACCCTTCACCTTGTACATAAGACCATCATCCTCATCTATTTCACCTTGTAAATAAATTTATTTATTTTCAAAACTTTTTGTAAATATTCTATGTATATATTGTAAATAAAATAAATAAAAATAAACAAAACAAAAATCAAATAAAAATAGCAAAAAATTAAAATAACAAAAATATATTGTATATATGCCATGTACATAGTTGTATATAACTAATTATTTCCCCTATGTCTATAAATAATAAAAATAAAATAAAAATAGCCTTTTATTCCTCATTTTACCCTATAAATAAATAAAATATAAAATAGGAATAAAAATGTATAAAAATAACTAATTAAAAAAATCAAAAATAAAAAAAACCTATATTGTATAAATACCTATGTATAGCTATACTTTGTAAATACCTTATTTTAATTTCCAAAAATTAATTAAAAATCACAAAAAAATAGAAAAAATTAAAACAAAAATATTTCATGTTTTAAGTTTTTGAAAATTTGGCCATTTAAAGGCCCAAAAAAATCAAATAAAAATTTCTGACATGGCTGATTTCTATTGGTCCACGGGGATTGTTGACCGCCCGGTCAACTCCCCCCTGTGGACCACCTTTCACGGGTCTGGTTCGCGGACCCAACTTCTCCCATTTACCTCTACCAGACCCGATCCCCATTTCGCCTAATCTAAGGTCCTAATTACTCTCCAGGTATCCGGGAATCTCGCCCGACATCGATCCTAGGGATCCGTGCTCAATCGAGCCGGACCCGAGCTCTTCTTCCCGGACCTGCACCCACATAAAAACCTGCTTTCCGCCGCACTCCACTCTCATCTTTGGCTCGCCACTCTCATTCCCGTGACCTCAAGAGCAATCACCGAGGTGACAGCTCGCGTTTGCCCCTGTTGCAGTGAGGAGAGGGTGCCCCGACCATCGATCCGGCAGCTTTCCGCCGCCGTGCTCCGCCACTCAGCCGGAGCTCGAGCCTCAGGCCTTGACGCCCTTCGAGGCGACGACCAGGAGCTAGCCAAGCTCCACCACAGTCTTCCGCATCACCCAGGTACCCATTGAGCTCGCCCATTTCGTGTAATTTCTTGTTTCGCCCAAATCGCATCTCCGACGAGTTCCTCTGATTCCGGCCACATCGAGTATCGTTTTGATCATCGGAACCCACGCTCACATTCGCCACTCCCTCACGCACGTTCTTCGCCCAATCATTCAACCCAATTCGCCTCGGAGCTGGGATTCGAGCTCCACCATCCTCCGCTCGCCGGAGCTCATCCGCCCCGACGCATCGATCACCCTCACGCCGCTTCATCGGGTCGAGGCACTTTGCCCTCGACCCGCGAAGCTTCTGGTGCGTTTTGCATGTCAAAAGGAGGGCATCTGAGCCCCCCTCACATCAAGGCCAGGATCTTGAAGCCGACGACCTCGCTGGAGCCCCTTCAGGGCTCGGCTGGGTCATCTGAAGCTACCAGCAGCTGCGGGACGCCATCGCCTATCTTCCCCGATCCTTGGAGGCAGCTGAGGAGGCCCCCAGCGCACGCACGAGGCCGGCGAACCTCGCCGGCCACCTGTTCTTCGAGGGACCTCCAGCACCGTCCGATTAGCTCCTCCGCTCCAGTTGCTATCTCGATCGTCCATCCACGGAGGAGCAGGCACCGTTGATCACTCTGAGGAGCTGATCTAGACCGTTAGCGCTGAGGAGAGAGGCACCTGAGCCCAGCCCCGTTCGATCATCCACGTGGCCTCCCTCAGAGCCGTCGATCGGCCCACGTGCGTAGAAGAGAGAAGCGCCAGCTCATCGAGACCGTTAGATCCTCCACGTAGCGCGAATCTGGCCGTCGGCGCAATAAGGGATAAATTACTTAGGCCCCCTCTTAGCTTTTTGTTTTGCGTGTCAGTCCTGTAAATACTTTAGTAGTTTTATTTACGTAGGGTAAATTGCACTGTGGACCTTGTGCTTGTTTTTATTTGCATTTATACCCCTGTGTATGTGAACTCACGTGCTTCGCCACGTGCTTTGTTTGGGTTATTTGCATCTCTTGTCCTATAGTTCTGTTGGGTTATTGAATGAAAAGAAACTTTCTGGTATTTGCTTTTATACCCCTGTGAGCATTTTATTTATACATGTGCGTGTATTAGTGGGTTAATTGCGACCGAGCCCCTGGACTTTTTGGTACCAGTTACCAAAAGGTCCAAGGACTTATTTTTCTTACCAGAAGGTCCCTGAGTGCCCCAGGCACGCGCCACGCACGTGATTTGCTGGGAAAATTGCACCTGGACCCCCAGAGTTTCGGGTATTTGCACTTAAGTCCCTGTGCACTGTGCCCCCTTTATATTTTTGAATAAAATATCAAACCACCTCCAAATTCGATGAAAATTTGACACATGGCTCCTGCCATGTTGTAGGATTTTTGAGAATTTTTGAGGACATTTTTTATTTTATTTGCTATTTTTAAAAATTCAAAAACATCTATTTTATCTACTGTCTAGGTTTAAAAATCCCAAAAAAATATAAAAATACCCCCAAAAATTCTAAAAAAATTAGTTACTGTTCTTTGTGTGTTGTTTGATTTTCTAGCCAATTTTGGCTATTTTTCATTGAGTAAAAACCCTAAAAATTGAAAAACATCTAAAAACTCATAAAAATTATAATAAATAATATAAAAATCCAAAAACAGTAATTTTGGTGCTCAAATTTTTCTTATTTTATCTAGAATATAGGAAAATTACTTCCAGAACCTGTTGAGATTCTTAGATATTTTTTTTAAGGGTTTTGGTTCTGGCTGGACAGTACCCAGTCTTTTTCTTACTGTTTGATTTTTAGAAAATAAAATACACATTAGAAAAATATCAAAAATTAACCAAAAATACTTAAAAACCTAAAAAACATAAAAACCATTTTTCTTGAATTTTTGTTTGATTTTTGGTGTGTTAAATAAATTGATCAAGTGTGCTTGCTTTTACTTTCTTTTATTTTCTTCACCTATTAAAAATCCAAAAAATATATAAAAATTATTAAAAACCACTAAAAACATTTTGTTTTTCTTTTATTTCATTTTTACTACTTTGTAGGCCTCTGGCCAACCCGTGCTCCTTGTGTTCGACCCTGAGAGCTATACCAGGTTAATCCCATAGCTAGACCGCTCTCGTTTTTGTTTTGATTGATTTGACTTATTTTGAGTGGTTGATTTTTCTTGATATTCTCCGTCTGAGTGATTGAGGTCGCAACGACCACTTCCAGACCTTTACCTTGGTCATTCTTTCGGGTTATCAGGAACCTCTTCATCTCCTCAAAATTCATCTCCTCGCACCCCGTCTTCGCATGCGAGTCTCTCCTTGCCTTGAAAAATGTATCGCTCATTCTCTTTTCTGCCAAACGAATGAAGGCTCTACGATAAACCTCCTTCCCCATACCAGTGCCAAGGCGAAACCTACTCTGAAAAATAATAACAATTTATAAGATACAAAAAACTTGATCAAAAAATTCTGTATCACTTTTAAGAAACATTTCTTACCAGAAACATGTCAAAAAGTCTCTCCTGCTCTGCAGCAGGGATGCGACACCACCTAAATTGCATGGAAGTCAAGTGTGTCTTTATTATGTTGGTTATCTCCTTTGCCACCCTGTTGCTGTTCAAAAAATCCCTGCATTTACCAAAAAAATTAACTTCCATACAATTTAAAAAAATTTGGAAAATATTTAAAGATAAAATCTATAAAATTTTTACCTCCCATCAGCCGTAACCTCCAACAAAGGGTGGGACGCCGACGTCTGTCCAACTACAGTGGGTAAAGGCACGGATGTGCTCGGCCGTCCAGAAGAAGGAGAGTCAGAACCCATCGATGTCCGGGCTGGTATGGAGACCTTGACTGGGAATCCTGTAGGGGCTGCTGAGGTAGATGGCTCTCCATAGCCTCCTACGTAAAAGGGTGGCGGAGGATAACCAAGAGACTCGTAGTAAGCTATCACCCGGTGAACCTCGTCGGACTGTGAATCAGGAGCAACATCTGGGGTGGGCTGCCTACTGGAAGAAGGTGTGTCTGAGGAAGAAGGACGATTGGATCTATGTGATCCATGCGACCCACCGCGTCCAGAACCTGCCATGACTGTAATAATGATGCATTACATAGTTATTATTTAAGATTTTAGTTAATTCAATTATAATTGTATACTAATACTTACAACTAATCTTCATCACTTATTTCGTTGGGATTAAATGATATTTCTTCATTTTCTGAGTTTTCTGAAAAATCATTACTGGAGTCTGTATCATCTTGTAAGTCAACACACAAAACTTCATTATCAGCCAATCGAATCGATTCGATTACTGGGACTTCTTCCGTTAAGTCTATTCTTTCATTTGTCGGTGTAAATGCTTCATCTATATCATCTTCCTGATTACTGGAATCATTGGAGATATAACTTCGAGAATTTATCTTCACAACAGTTACTGTTTCAATGCCCTTTCTCTTCTTTGATATTTGTGGTAGATAACATACTTGATCCGCTTGAGATGCTAAGACGAATGGTTCAAATCTGCGTATAAATTTCCTTTGCACCACGTCGACAATGTTATTTCTTTTATCAAGTACTACACCTCCATTGGGTTCATACCAATCACACAAGAAAAGAACTACTTTATTCAAGCCTGGTATACTATATTCCACTTCTATAATCTCCTTTAAAATTCCGTAATAATTCAGATGATCTTCCTCATAACAAGATCCGCGAACCATCACTCCATGATTTTGAGTTGTCAAATATTTACCGGAATTTAAGGTATGAAAACGATACCCATTACTGTAACATGAGTTGTACGATGGAACCTTATAAACAGGTCCTTCTCCAAAATATTTCATAATATGAGAATAGAAATCGCCACCGTCCAACTGTTTTGATCGGTCTTTAAACCACGCTAGAAATTGATTTCTATAAGTGCTCAAAACTTCTTCATCTGAATACATAGGATTTTCCTCCATAATTTTCTGTCTAAATTCCCTACAATTTATAAGAGAAAAATATTCATTACTTGTAATGAATATATACATAAAGCAATTCAAATACTTACTGAACATATGGTGTTATTTCCTCGCAATTGTCTAATACGTATAACTCTGCAGCATCCTTCTCTTGTTTCGATAAGAAACGTTCAGTTGCTTTGCCTATTAGATGAGTGGATGGCCGAAAGATACTAATACAAGGTTCTTCATCGGAAGAAATTGTCTCATTCCTCCCGCATCTATTGTGGATAGTCTCTACATCTTCTGGAAGATATCTTGCGCAGAATGTTGCAACTTCCTCATATATATTGTGAACTTATAGATCCTTCAACTTTACTTTTGTTTCGGACCTTTCTTTTAAGAAAGAACATAAACCTATAAGAAAATATGTTAAACATTTAGACCAAATAGTAAAGAAAGAATGACTTTCCAATACATTTATTTACCTTTCAAACGGATACATCCAACGATATTTTACCGGTCCACCAACTTTTGCTTCCCATGGAATATGAATCATCAGATGCTCCATCGAATCAAAAAATGACGGAGGAAATATCTTCTCCAGGTTACACATAATCACAGGAATATTTTTTTGAAGATATTCCATCTTCATGCGGTGTATGCGTGACGAGCATAATACCTGGAAAAATCTGCTTACATCTGAAAGAGCATCGATAATATTTTTTGGTAATAATCCTCTGAAGACTAACGGTAGTAATCTTTCCATAAAAACATGGCAGTCATGACTCTTCATTCCCTTAAATGTAAACTTCTTCAGATCGACCAAATTGGAAAAATTTGATGCATATCCGTCTGGGAACTTCAATTTACTTGTCCATTCACAAACAAGCTTTACTTGATTTCTATCTAAAGTATACTTTGCTTTTGGAACTTCAACCCTTCCACTATCATGCTCCTTGATATGCAATTCTGGGCGATTACATATGAGTTGTAAATCACGACGAGACTTTACTGTATCTTTTGATCGACCGGTTACATTCATTACAGTGTAGAAGATGTTATCGAACACATTTTTCTCTATATGCATAACATCTAAGTTGTGTCGTATCAGTAACTTACTCCAATATGGTAACTCCCAAAATATACTCTTCTTAATCCAATTATGACTGTCACCGAAACCAGGAAGGTTTTTTGTTTTATCTCCATTTTCTAAGACTGGTTTTTCTAATTGTTCCAAGTACGATAATATCATATCGCCTGTCTTAATTGGTGGAGGATCTGAAAGATCAATTGTATTTCTTTTGAAAGAATGTTTCTGTCTTTGATATGGATGATTAGTTGGAGGAAATCGTCTGTGACAATCAAAAAAACATGGTTTCTGACCGTGTTGAAGCTGAAATGATTTAGTACTATCCATACAATATGGACAACTTTTACGTCCATGCGTACTCCATCCAGATAACATTCCATATGCTGGGAAATCATTTATCGTCCAAAGTAGAGCTACTTTCGTGTTAAATGTTTGACTCTTATTAGCATCATATGTATCAACTCCATCGACCCATAACATTTTCAACTCATCGATAAGAGGACGCAAATAAACATCAATGTACTTTCCCGGATGTGTAGGTCCTGTTATTAACAACGAAAGAAACATAAACTGTCGCTTATTACATAACCATGGAGGTAGATTATATGGCGTTGTCATTACTGGCCAACAAGAGTAATCTTTACTTCTTCCATGAGGATTAAACCCATCTGTACATAAACCTATAACGCAATTCCTCTTTTCATCATTAAATGTAGGAAAAGCTGACATCAATTCTTTCCAACAATCAGATTCAGATGGATGCTCCATATATTCATCGACTTTATGTTCCGTGTGCCATGTCATGTATTTCGCCGTTTCTTTACAATAATATAGTCGTTTCAATCTCGGAGTCAACGGGAAATAACGTAGAATCTTTCTCGATATTTTTTTTCCACTTATACTAGTTGTCTGATATCTTGGCTCATTACATTCAGGACACCGGTCTAAATGTTGATGTTCACCGTAATATAGAATATGGTGATTTATGCATGAGTCTATTTTAATTTCTGCTAAACCCATCTTCCGCATCATCTTTTAGGTTTTGTGATTATTATCAGGTAATTCCGCATCTTCTGGTAACATCTTCTTAATAATCCTCAGCATTGCATCAAAATTACGATCGGTCATATTATATTCCATCTTCATCGATAGAAGATCCGAGACCGCAGAAAGTTTTGAATATGTCTTGCAACCCAACCATAATGGCTCCTCCGCTTTTTTCAACAGCTCGTAAAATTCTGCAGACTCTCCATATGGTTCCTCATCATCTAACAAAGTATCATTGAATTCTGGACCCGCAACATTCATAACCATATCTGCAAAGGGATTAATATTGTCATCTTCTTCCACATCATTCATTCTGTTCTCGAAATTCTCACCATGCCTCCACCAAATATGATATCCTTCCATGAAACCCATTCTATACAGATGTAACTGAGTTTCATCTTTTGATCTCTTCTTCATTAGACGACATTTCTTACACGGACACAAGATAGTTCCATCTGAATCCACAATACGGGAACCTTGTGCGTAAGCAAATTGTATGAATTCCTGAACACCTCTTTGAAAAGCATCTGCTATACGCCCATCTACTACACGGTTGTACATCCATTCTCTATTGGTCATATTTATGAACCTGAATTAAATAATCTAAAATGTCAAATCTAAAATATTGAGGATATCTAAACGTATCACATTTTTGAGATAAAAGATGAGAAGAGAAGTGTATTAATTATGTTATCACTTTAGCCCGTCCATAAGGATTCAAATTTACTAAAAGATGATCGTTGTCACAAGTATCTTTATTTCTAACGAAAATTCGGCAGCATAACCCTGCACTTCTCCCGTATACCCCATAAATCATTCGTAATTAATTATCAAAATAATCATATTATTGATTATTTCAATAATAAATATGAATGATTTGGTATACAGAAGAGGAAGGGGTTATGAACCGAATTTCCGTAAGAAATAAAGACACTGTGACACGGATCACCTTTTAGTAAATTTGAATCCTTACGGACCCCCTTAGTCCGGGACCTCCGAACTAAGAAAAGCTAATATAAATGTAATACTTTAAGATCATTTTACGTCATACATTTGTAAGTGCTACAAATGAGACTATAAAATAATCTTAAAATATTTATTCATTTATATTAGCCGGGCATTTACGTATATTTAGCTGATTAACGATGGGGATAGGGATAAGTGTGATCCTTATTTAGTGCCTAATACAGTGCTTGGGTCACTAAAAGGTAATGGGCACCTGCAAAAAAAATTCGAACCTGCATACATCAAAAACCACGACCATTGGTCTGGGATAAACATCCCAAAGTGAGTCCAATAGTGCTGTGAAAAAATAAAAAAAATATAACACAGTTAGAGGTGATCAAATCCTCTAACGTGTTGCACACGCCACCCGTTGTGCAGGGCCACACACCACCCGGTGTGGAAGGACGCACTGTGTGTGAAGAATTTTGTGCGATTTTCTAATAATTACTAAATCATATTTTGGACTTATTATAAACCTATGTATAAGTTAATGTGATATAATTGGTCACATTAACTAAAATTTAATGTGATAATAAATTATCACAAAATAAACAATGGTGTATATCATATCTCATATCAAAACGATATGAAATTTTAAAACTGTTATTAATGATATTGATAATATCTAGTATCTACATTATTGAAGTTGAGTAACTAAAGTTATTCACAAATTTCATAACTAATCATTTTCGAACATAATGTTTGTTGAGGCATTTTATCTACATTATTCCGAGGCATTATAAAAGTTGAGTAACTAATCTTTTCTAAGCATAACTAATCTAAACTAATCATACAAGCATTTTGTCATTTAAAATTTACAAAATTTAAACATAATTTTCGTTGAGGCATTTTATCGAACACCTACAGGGCATACAATTCTACATATTATTTAGACAACCAAATTCGAAATAACAATACAATAGTGATCTATTATTATCCTTAATGTGTAAAAGACATATAAACTAACAAAATACTACACTACATTTAACAAAAATTTTAAACCCTAATCTATCCAAACAATACAACTACGTAATGAAATCAAATAAAAAAAGAAAGAATTAAAGATTATACTGAGTAGTAGATGTAGATCTACTCAAAACACGAAAACCACGGGCGTCGGGGTCGGGGCGGAGGGCTTGCGGGTCGCCGGAGGGGAGGATTTGGAAGGAGTTTGCGTGAGAAATGAGGAAGAAGGGCGCCGCAGTTTCTGTTATCGGGCTTGGGAGAGCACACTTAAGTGCTCGCCAGGCCGTCGCCCGGTGCTCGCCCTTATATTTCCAGCCGCTAAAATTTTCCGCGCAATGAAATTCAAGTGGGCGAGCACATTGAGCGAACACTTGGGCGAGCACATGTGCTCCTCAATACTGGTAAACGCGCCTCTCCGCAAAATTCAAACCAGCGACCCTCATGGGCGAGCACATGTGCTCTTAGTGTGCTCGCCCATTAAGGGGCGAGCACATGTGCACGCCAGGTGCACGTCGAGACGTGCACGCTAATCCCGCCTTTTTTTGTAGTGAGAATAGTTGTACCCTCAGGTGTGGTGGCGGGAGGGGAATTGACCCCTTATTCCCCAGTCAATTCCCCCAACTGAACATGGCCTAAGGATTAAATGCATTGAACTTAATAGATCAGAATTGTGGTGAATGGAATTGCATTGGAGTAACTTCTAAGTCAGCACATTGTATGCTGACATTTTCGATGTTTAATAGGCATCTTAATTTATCTCCCTTCATAAGATCTCTCTCCATTCTCTCCCTCTCTTCAATCTTCAATGCGAGACATATCATCTATTTATCTAAATAAAATAAAAATTACTAGATTTCCGCATAACAAGTGGTATATCATAGATGCATCAATTATTATGTCGTTGCCTACATATTTATCCCTAACTTCTCCCTTGAAACAATCCGTTAGAAATCAGGGATATCTCTCAAGTTCCCAATCCATGCACTCTAGTTGACATTCTTTCCCGGGAGTGGATCCTCTGCTGTAACCCAAGATATATACAACATAGGTGTTGTAATCCCATATCTTTTTTTGCGATTTTGATTCCAAAAAACCAACTACATAAATTGAATCTTTGATTAATTATCTACATATCCACTAAATTCCACAAAAATCCGATGTCATTTGCTACTTCATCTTAACGGTCAAAGATCATGTTGTTCTTTAAATGGGATTTAAGTTGCGTATATGTTGATTGGATCTGTGACCGTTAAGATGAAGTAGCAAATGATATCGGAATTTTTTCAAAATTTGATAAATCTTCAAAGGATTAATCAAATATTCAATCTATGCGATTAAATTTTCGAAATCTAATTCTCTAAAAAAAGTGATTACTGTAACTCAGATCCACTTCTTTCCGTCCTTACATACTGACTAGGTAACCAAATCCGACGTACTGACTAGCTACCTAATCAACAACAAGACTTAGCTGATGAGCAGCTGTTCACGATCCATGCAATGCTTCGGATTTGAGACAAACCACTGCTTACCAGTACCAGCCGCTGGTTCTCATTGCAGCTTTTTTTCTGAGAGCCACTGGTTCGCATTAACTGCAGCTGCATCATGATCTGGGTTTGACGCCGTTAAGTTGAATACCGCAAGCTGGATTGACAGGGACCTGCGCGACGTACCCATCCTTTCCGTCTATGATCTCCTCCTCGTCGCGCCACCATAAATACACAGCAACATTCCCCCCAAGGCAAACGCATCGCACTGCATTGCCACTACTACCGCTCCGAATCCAAAAATGGCAAAGGCTTCCATTGCCATCTCCACCTTCTGCCTCCTCCTGCTCGTCACCGCTTCTGGTTTGTTTTACGTACTTGCTCATGATATATACATGCATTACCTCGCATCACATGCATACATCCATGCACGTTTTACATAAGACGCGCGCATCATCTGTACTGTGTGATGCAGACGTGAAGATGAAGGCCGACGCTGCCGTGGTGTGTGAAGTGAAGGGACCTATATATCTGGGATGCTCGACCAACTGCTCGCAGTTCTGCGACTCCTTCCACCGGTGCGCGGGCAATACCTGCACCGGTTACCGCTGCGCGTACCTGCCGTGGTATGACCCCCGCTCGCAGTGCTTCTGCCGCTGGCAGTGCTAGGTCATACGTGCACCCACGTCCTTCTCCGTGCAGCCTATGGTGGCCTCTGTTTAGTTACGTGTGGAATAACCATCTCCTGATCAGGGAGATGACGGACGCTTGTATCCATGAATATATTTGTTATATATCATCTGCGGTTGTTTCTTGACGAGGAAACACACTTGTATGTGTTGGTAATTAATAAGCTGTATCATCATGTATTGTCCCTGCACTATTCTCCTCCTCCTGCCTCGTGCGTGCAACAAATAATGTTCTGTCCCATCAGAGTTATGGTGGCGATTTTTTTACGTTGAGTGCAACAATAAAACATCGATGTACATTTCTTGAGAAATTTGTTATTTCATTTAAAATTGTTGCTATATAGCCTTTTTCACAACCATTAAACGATCACTGAGAAACTTAAAATTGGAACAGGTAAAAATCATCATTAATTTATATTTTAAAACAAATAAGAATTGTCACCATTTCGATATATGTCATTTGACTTCTTTATTTATATGAAGGCATTTTCCCTTCACTTTATAGAGTTTATTACTTGACTCTTTCTATGTCCTAATTTTTCGTAACTATATGAATAAGTTAATAAACTATAATCTTACATGGAAATACTTTTTTTGTCACTATTTACAATAGGCCAAGGAATAATTCATCGTTTCAAGAAGTCTAAGGTTGATTTAGTAATTATTCATTTATTTATATTTGAATAAATATAAAAAAAATATTTATTGAATATAGTTGCGTATACTTACGAAAAAATGCATGTATGAACAGTTTTTTTCAAAAAAATACGTGTAAGACCAATAACTTTGTTGTTGACCAAAACATAAAAGTTGATCAAAAAATACAACATCAACAATAATAAAGCCTTTTCCCACAATTAAGTAGGGTCGGCTACATGGATTCTTCGCGTCCATTCAGATCTATTTTGGGTCAATCTCGGGCTTATATCCAAAAAATTAAGATCCCTTTGTATAGTCTCTTTCCAACACTTCTTGGGTCGTCCTCGCCCTCTAGCACTCCATCTCCTAACTGGTGCATCAGTTGATCTTCTTTGCAAATGAGCAAACCATCTTAAGCAGTTTTCTTGCATCTTGTCCTCGATCGGAGCTACACGAACTTTCTTTCTGATTGCACCATTCCTAATCCGATCTTTACGTATGTGTCCACACATCCACCTTAGCATTTTCATTTCTGCTACAACCATTCTCTGCACATGTCTGTTGACATGCCAACATTCAGATCCATAGAGCATAGCAGGTTTCACGGCTGCTTTATAAAACTTTCCTTTAATTTTAAAAGGAATTTTCTTACCATAGAGAACAGTAGAGGCTCCTCTCCACCTTAGCCAGTCTGCATTTATTCTATTAGTAGCATCTCCATCAATTTACCCATCATGTTGCAAAAATAGATCACAGATATCTAAAAGAATCTTGCTTCCGAATGTTATCGTCATCAATCTTCACATCAATTCATTCACCATTGCTTCCATCAAAGGTGCACTCCATATATCCATCTTAGCCCTATTTATACGAAATTATTTAGTCTCCAATGCAATTCTCCAGACCTCAAGCTTCTCATTTACTCCATCTCTGGTCTCTTCAATGAACATAATATTATCAGCAAATAACATATACCAAGGTAACTCATCCTGAATGTGACTTGTCAACTTGTCCATAATCAAAGTAAAAAGAAATGGACTCAAAGCTGAACCTTGATGTAAACCAATGTTGATGTCAAAATAGTCAGTCTTCCCAGATGGGGTCCTTACACAAGATAAAGCTCTATCATACATATCCTTTATAATATTAATGTATAGAACAAGTACTTGTCTCTTCTCCAAAACTCTCTACAATATCTCACGTGGGACAGAATCATAAGCCTTCTCAAAATAAATAAAGATCATATGAAGGTTCTTCCTTTTAGCTCTATAAATCTCCATTGTTCTCCTTAGAAAATGGAGGGCTTCAATAGTTGAGCGACCTGGCATAATTCTGAATTGATTTTCTTTTAACTCTAAAATTATTTTGGATTAGTTCCTCCTTCACTATCGATGATGATGTCCTCACGCCTTCTTCCTCTTGTCAGCTACCACTCCCTCGATTAGAACCCCCGATGCTCGATGACACCCCTGAGCTCCTCGAACACCTATCCACATATAAACCAAAATTTCCCAATGATTCAAACTATCCGTTGCTTTGAGAAACTCCTCCCTAGCTCCGGGCACTCCTAGTGACAGTTAGTAGGTCGGTAGAGGCATGATGAGAGGAGCAACCTCAAGTGAGGTCCTTTGTTGTCCAGCACCATTGTATCACAAGCTCTAAAATTGTCAAGCTTTTAGACGATGCCATCCTTCAAAGCCAAGATCAGTCATGCAATGCTTTGATTTTAGAACTTGTTGGTCATTTTGTTAGGAGATGCCTCTTTTTATAATGGGCTGATAACTATTAAATCATATATAAAGATCCGCAAGGTTTTAGTTTTCACTTACTCATTTTTTCTACCATTCTCTGCACTTTCAGTCTCATCTCTTTGGTAATTAAGAAAGAGTCTCTCACTTGCCCCAAACTCCATTTTTTTATGAGATAAGAAGAAGTGCTTTATGTGTTTGTGCTTCACTACATTAACCTTGCACAACATTGATCTGTAAGATCATTTTAATTTACATCATATTTTGTTTCATATGTTTTGAGGTGATGAAAATTTTATTTCTTGTCTTAAAATTGCATAAGGTATCCATGAGTGTTCTACGATTGGACGGACTATATCGTATATGGGAGTTTGTGGTTGTGATTTGCAAACTAATGGGGATCTTAAATTGATCGATTCTATTGACATTGAGTTTTTTACAAATTAAATATTAAATTACAATAATATTTTATGGAGTCGGGGGAGTATTGGAATTTAAAATGAGAAAATAATTTAAGGGGGGAGATATTTCTTTTGAGTGGAGAGGTATTTTTGTTTTTTAAAGGAAGCAAAAGATATTCTCAAGATTTTATTTAACAAAAGTAATTTTTTTATTATGTCAGGAGGAGGAGGTATAGTGGAGATATTCATTTCTAAGTTTTGTTACTCATCGTAATCAAAAAGAGCAAGATTATTAGTATGACTAGGTTTGTGCTCACGGGTACATTTTTTGATGTTAACAAAACTTTGTGAGTGATTCTAGCACCACAAGAAGTGCTCAAAATAGAAAAGCTCTAGTCGTAATGGAGGCGTTAAATACTTGCTGTGACAAAGAAGAAATGGGAAGCTATGGACAACTCAAATAAGAAATAGGAAGGCTTTATAATAGATAGTTTTCTTTTCTGTTGAGTTATGAAAGAGTTCCATTGTAAAAAATGCACCATCAATCATTCATATATGACACACGCAAACACTCATCATATTCTTAAGGATTCAATTTATCGACTAATAGAACCTTTATAATCAATTGCCTATGTTAACTAGTTATTCCAAACTCTTCTAGAGAACCATTATTATCGATCTATGACACTTGTGCAATTCATCACATTGTATCATTTATTGGGATCAATCAATGTTGTTTCATGATGAGTCTTTTTTTATATTTAATCTTCAATAGTTATTTTTGATATGTGATAAGAAAAATTGTATAATTGATCAATACTGATAAAATGATTGTTCACCTGAATACCTTGAGTCAATCAAATTAACTTTTTTTATATATCACCAACTTGTTAAATTGTTCAAAATTATTTATTCTAAAAATTTTTAGTCATTCATTCTTTTACAAAATATCTTCTAAAATATTCTGTTTGATTTTTAGTAATTTCTTTTACAAAAGAGGATCTCTCATGATTTTCTAGTCATTTGGTTTTTTTAAGGAGTCTCCTATGATGTAAACCTTGATGGCTCACTTAAATATCCATAGTTATTCCTCAAGTAAGACATATAAGACATCCATAAGAAATGCAATTTTTCAATTTTTATCATAAAAGATTTATTCGAGATCATATCTTTACTTCACGTTTACCACTCAAATCTTGAGAGCACTACTTCATGATTGGTTTGCAATTTGATTTATATTTCATGTTTCAGATTTATTTTCTTTGCATATATATGATAAATCCTCACTTCATCACCTTTATTCTTTCGTTTTGACCTTAAATCCCTAGATAAATACATGTATATAACTTAATTTGTCAAAATAAACACTCTTTAAATTGTACAAACAATATAAAATACTGTATAAATTATGCATTTAATTTCAAGATAAAAGAATAAAGGAAGAAAAGATAAAGAAATGAAGTGTCAAAGACACTAAGTAACCTCAGACCCCAAGACCTAGTCATCATGATGACATGATCGATAAGGAATAAAGTAAGGGATGGCAGAAGAACTGTTAAAAAATGCATAGAAATTTGCATGCAAGACCTTAATTTAAATTGCCCCCAAATATTAATTTTTGGGACCTATTTTATTTTTTTATTATTAAACCTCAAATAACAAATCCATCAACATGAATATTGTAGATAAAAATATAAAGAAAAATACAAAATTAGTTTCATAGAAAAATAATGCATAATGTGCCCAGGACACACAAAACAAAAAGACGTAAAGAAAACTTTGCAGACGCGTATCTTCTCCATATTGTATCAATATTGACCAAACTCATCTTTAACTGTATATAAAATTTAATAAGTTATTTAATGAAGGTGGTTTCATTCAAATTGTAGCTAAGATGCAAAAGTTAGATTTTGGGCCCTCATTGTGTAATATACTAATATATTATATTCAATATATTTATTCCTTATATTTTCCAGTTTCTTATATTTCTATAAAATTGTAAATATTATTTAAAGTACATATCTATATCAAAATAAATTAAAACTACTAAATTAAAATTTAAAATAAGGCAATTATTTTTATAGATAGATGAAATATAGTTATATATACCTATAAGAATAATGTATGTAATTAATACAATACACAAATAAAATCAGAAAACTACGATAAAAATACCTAAAATTGTAATTAAATAAATAAAAAATGTATAAAACACATGTATATATTAATAAAATATATAATACAAAATTAAAAAAACAATACTCAATATACATGTATATTTACCTATAATTGTACATATGAAAATTAGCTTATAATAAATCATCTTGAAAAATAAATAAAAAATATAAAATAATACATAAAATTAGAAAAAAACTTATTTTATAACCTAAAATTAATTAATTCATTTAGCATTTATTATTTATTTTACTAGCATTTTTTACTTTGGAATTTTCCGATTGCTCCTCGTGTACCAACTAGAAGCTCCTGATGGTTGACCTCGGGTTAACTGTACTAACCACCTCGTCGCCCTAGTCAGATCCTCATGTAGGCCCATCTTCTCCTTTTTTTCGACAATGATTCAAGGCTTGAGGTGCCTCAAATCCTTCATCAACATTGCGCCCAACTCCTTCCTGATCATTGCCCATCCGTCTGATCACCCAATCCTTCACTCCACCATCGCCCAACCCGTAACCTTTCCAATTGTCCATCTTCTATAAAATCTTCATCATCTCCACCTTTTTTGGGATTTATCCCTTCCTGACCAATCTTAGCCCCTCATGTCTTCCACATATCCCCTCCTTGGTGACAACAAGCCATAGATTAGCCCTGTAGCAAGGAGGAGCGACCGGGCGAGGCGATCCAAGTCAACCGTCAGAGCAGCTCCTGCTTGTTCTGCTTGGTCGGTCTTATGGCCAAGTCGAGGCCATTTCTCATTAATTCTAGGTAAATTTTAGTTCATATTTCCATTTCGTAGCTTTAATTTCAGTGTTAATAGCTTGGTTTAGCTTTAATCAAAGTTCCCTAATTTGACCTAGAGCTCAAGCTCTAGGCCAAATTACTATGTTCTCGATTGTGTCTCGCCTTCTTGATCATCCTACCTCGGTCCTCGATACCATCTCTGTCATTTCCCCTATTTGGCAACCTAAATCCACCGTGGATCTGGGATCTGAGCTCTAATCCGACACTCCTCGCCCGAGCTCTTTGCATCTCTGCCTCCCCCACTACTAACATCTTCAAGGAGTGGTCGAGGGAGTAGCACCCAAGCCTCCTAACATTTTGGTGCATGTCTTGGTCCCAAAGGATCCCTTTGGAGCTATAGACCGGACCTGGAAAAGCTCCAGGTCATCTGGAACAACAGGACCCCTATATTCTCGTCCAAGCCTCCTCAACTTCATTGAAGTGTACTGTCACGTGCAGAAGGCCCTCAGTGATGTTTGGAAGCCATCAGATCAAAGAATAGCCACCGGAGTTGCTGGGAATCGAAGGAATAAGAAACCCCATGACAGAGTTCATCCATGTTCATCCACCACACGTCCAAGCCATTCGATCGCAGCCACACTCCAGATCTAATCTGGGGAGTCTATCTCAAGCGAAACGTTGTGTGACTTCAGCAGAGCAATCTTCCACGTGGCGTAAGAACGGCTCGATCAGTAGAGTGTAAGTGGGTAAATTTCATACAACCCCCTCTTCATTTTTGTATCTCATAAAAAGTCATGCAAATATTTTATTAAAGTCAAAATTTTGTGGAAAATTTACAACAAAGACCCCATACCTTTTGAGAACACAAGTAAGTCTAGCACCAGCTCAGCTCACATAGCCTCCCACGTGAGCTGGGTATTTTATGCTTGTACCCCTCTAGCTTTGTATATTTCGATTTAATATATAAAAATCAACTTTCAGTTCAAACTTTCTAGTACTTTGCACATGTCCCCTCGTGTTTAATTATTTATTGCATAAATACCCCTACCAGCTTAATTAATTTTTGTATATGCTTTTCTATTTTCTACAATGCTTCTCATGCTCCAAAAATCATGAAAAATTAGGATTATGTGTTTGATTAATTTCTTGTTCATGTCATATATTTTGTTTTACATTTTTCACGCATTTTTTATTTATTAAAAATTAAAATAACACGTTTTATTCCCAATTTAACTTGAAAAATACAAAAAATATATAATCTCTATTCAAAATCCAAAAAATTATCAACTATTCACTACCCTACTTTATCACTACAAACAAAAATAAAAAAATATCAAAAGAAAACCCTAAAAATGACTAACCCTAGTTAACCCTAAAAAAATATAAAATATTTTCAAAACCTCAAAAAATGGTTTTTGACCAATAATTTTATTTATAAATATTAGTTTATATTAAAACTAATTTTGAGAAATTTTGAGCCTATTCAATATTTTTAAATCTTAAAATAATTCAACATATTTATTAAGTCGCAAATTTTTATATTTTGGACTTTAAAAATACCTAAAAATTAGCAGAAATACCCAAAAAATCAGAAAAATACGAGAAAATTAATTAAAAGCAAAAAATAATTTATTTTATAAAAATTGACTATTTATATCTATATTTATAATTATAATACCCTATATTATTTTATGTACCTATATATAGTTCTATATCACTAATATTATTGTTAATTATTATAAATACTTTATAGATATTTTTAAATCCATTAAATAGGACTATTCTTTTTGGTATTTTTTGATTTTTGTTTCTATATTTATTATATATATTATATATATTACTTATATTACGCATTTTACCTATTCGTACTCTTAAATAAACTTTTATTAGATATCAAAAAGAAAAAGAAATTAAAAATCAGAAAAAATAAAAAAATTATAAATTATAAATTAATATATATAATATAATTTTGAAAAGCCTACAAAAACATTAAGTAAGTGACTAAATATCGTGCATAGATAGATTATTATTTATTTATAAATAATATGCCTACTACACTGACTTGTTCTCTGTGCTCGACACCCTACTCTACTTGTCACTATACACACATATATTATAGGGTTTATAATAAATTTGGATCCACATACACCTTGATTTCATTGATTGATTTTTATATTGTGGGTTAATTTTTGAATTATTAGAGGTCTTCATGAGATGTCACAACAGCGACTGATTAGTCCCACCTTGTGTGGACCATAAGATCGCTACTCGGATTCATTTGATATTTCAAATGGCGTCATTGTTGGAGAGCAACAGAGTGTAGCATTTTTGTACATATTTGTCCATTATTTCTCTGTTTATTTATTTTACTTTTATTGTTATAATTATTTATCTGCTTCTGACCACTCGTTTCTTTGTTGACTTTTCTACAAGGGACCACGTGGCGACGGGCTTTTTAGGAGATGGGCACACCCTAGTCACGAGGAGATTAGTGCTTCTTCTGGTACACTAACTGGGGAGAGCAGGAAAGAGACAAAGAGAAGGAGAAGAGCATACAGTAGCATAGATTTTGATTTTTATTTTGTGAGGAGAGATTTTATTTTTGTAAACTAAGTTGTAATAATTTTGGACACCTGGACTCTTCATACTTCATGAGGTCCGTTGCCCGAGTGTATACCTGGGGGCCTCATCAGATTTTCGCCATTTTCATCGCCTTTATTTTATTTTGTACACGTGTTTTGAGTTTTTTGCCATTCTTTTATTTGTTTTCTGTAATCGAGCCCCTAGATCTAGGATTGCTTGAATCAGTAAATTAGGTCCAAAGAATTTGCATGGATCTAGTCCAAAATTAATTGCTAATTACTTGAATTTGGAACCACGAGCCGTGAAAGACTCCACACGGTGATTGCAGGATTCATTATGGCGGGCACAGAGCAGCCGTCAAGACCGGACACTTAGGATCCATTTTTGTGTAGTTATCATTGGTTCTTCCCACTAATAGCAATTCTTGTTTAGGGTGCTTTCTCTCTTTGCATCCTGCTTGGAGATAGCTGGGAAGCAATGTAAATCTCGTTACTTTGCATGCATCATTTGATACGAGAGTGAGATATCCACTCTAGTATCCACTTGCACATCTTTTCCGCTATCACCATTTATTTTTGACCATTTAGGATCAAAAGAAAATACAAAAAAAACATTAGGTGCTTTCTTGAAAAATACTCAAAAAATTGAAAATTCAAAAAAATAAAATAAGGGGATTGCTAATAAAACTTCGACCTTAATTAAAATTCGTAATGGGCATCATTGTTTTGGTTCATAAAGCCCTCATTGTTTTCAGGTGCTATTTAGACTGAGTGAGGGGCGACCCCTGAGGATTAGAGCCTAAATCTCGATCTGTGGCATCCTTGATTATCACATGGAACAACAAAGTATTGGTGCTTCTATCATTAGGTGAGTAGGGCCTTGTCAACGACGGTGTTCTTGCCTTGTGTGGAGCATCCAACCTGGTCTGAAGTATTGATCATAGGCCATGCCCTCACGGGGGTGTCTGTCTCATCGCCCCGCGTCTGAGTACCTCTCTTCCGAGGGAAGTTTTGGTTTCACCTATCAGCTTCCTCACTCTATTTCTTTAGCTGAGTAGCCCCCCAGGCACAATATCAAGGACCTCTAAGTGTGCAGATCATAGGTTACAAAGGAGGTGGAAGAAGTACGAGGAACTTTCTTAGCAGTTGATGAATCTGCATTTCATCACATTTATTCTATCATTTTGGCCTTAAAAACCCTAGCTAATGCATTTAACTAGCCTTAATATGTACAAATTAGCATTCATTCTTTGTTGTATAAAGTATGTATAAAATATTGTTTTAATGCCATAATCATAGAATAAAGAAAAGAAAAGAAAATGAATACAATACCAAAGGTATTTTATGACCCTAAACCCCGAGACCTGGGGATCTAGATGACTAGGTCAACAAGGAATAAAGTAGGGGGAGATAAGGGCCAAAATCACCAACAATTTCCATTCTTTCATTCATTATTTATTCTTTTTTTGGGACCTATTTTCCCCACTTTTTATACCTCAAATAAATAAACTTTGTACATGAAAGTTGTAGATAATAATGTACATAAAAAATACAAAATTGTTTTCATACAAAAATAATATATAGTACTTTTTATACTCTAAATAAAATCCCAAAATACTAACTTCCCAGACCCATGTCTCTCAAATAAAATTCAAAATGTATGAAAATCATCTTTAATTGTATATAACTTTTAATAAGCTATTTAATGAAGGTGTTTTCGTATTTTTTGGTGTTAGTATGTGAATGTTAGGTTTTGAACCCATATTGTACAGTATACCCGAATAAAATATTTATTTTATTTATTCTTTATCATTTTTATAATTTTATAATTTTCTATTTTTTTAATATTATTTATAATATATGTACATATTAGAAATAGAATAAAACAATAAAGAAAATATTAAAATAAAATAAGTATATAGAATACATAGATAAAATACCCATACTTATACCTATATTTAATATATACATGTTTATTTAAGTATATATATTACA
Organism: Ottelia alismoides; assembly: GCA_037367405.1. Lineage (NCBI taxonomy): Eukaryota > Viridiplantae > Streptophyta > Magnoliopsida > Alismatales > Hydrocharitaceae > Ottelia > Ottelia alismoides. The sequence continues at coordinate 73,953 of JAZKJV010002894.1, forward strand.
TCAGAAAAATACAATAAAAATATATTTATGTATATAAAAATAAGTTATAAATATATAAATTAAGAAAAAATAATAAAATCAAAAATACAAAATAAAAATAAAAGATTTAAAATATAGGTAAATATACATATAAATAGAACCCTAAAAATTACCTTATAATAAAAAACCTCGAAAAAATAAATAAAAATCATTAAACAATACTTTAGAAAAGAAAAACCTTTTTTATTTTATAACTTAAAATTATTATAATCAATTAGTATTTTATATCGAATTTATAAATAATTTTCGTCTGATTTTTCTGATTGGTCCACGTGGACCAACCACATTTCTTCCCCAATTGACCTCGGTCAACTCTCTGACCGAGGTCCTAGGGTTGTTAGACATGTGTTTTGACATTCCTTCTCCCTTTTTTTCCAAGTAATTACAAGCATCGACTTGGTTAGATCTCTTCTAGGCTTTTTCACCTCGATCATTGTACTTTCACGCCCTCTTGTCTCCTCAGTCCATGGAAAAATGCATCGCATGTTCTTCCTTGATTCCTCAGCCCCTATCACCACCTGTATATAATTTTGCGTCCGTCCGTCTTTCGAATTTGATCCCTCTTCTGCCATCTAAACCCTGAACCTCGAGCTTCTAGTGAGTCCTAGTGACAACATGAAACCCTATGAGGTCTTATCATGCGATTCAGTATTGAGTCGAGGTCGATCCGGCTGCTCCGCTGTCTTCACCGCAAGCTTGGCTTCCTGCTGGTTCAGGAACGATCAACTTCTCTTTCTTTGATTTTGTTATTCCTTAGCTAGTAGTAATCTCGGTTAGGAATTTATTTCGATTGATTTCGCGTCATTTTCTGTAAAATTGAAATCCTTCGCCTGGCGGAGCTCCAGCTCCGGTGCTTGCTTCCACCATTCACCGACCTCATTCTAACCCACGACCGCCTCCATTTTCTCTCCCTTCTCCTATTGCATGCCACACGCATATCCATACCTATCGATCATGCATGGATTGGGGAACTCGTTCCTCCCATTCCATCGCCTGCTGGAGGGACTCCATCCCGTGCACTCTTCTCTCCCCCGACCCTCGGAATCTTGTCGGAGCTTCGTTGTTTTACCTCTAACAATCTCATGAAGGAAAGAACAGCAAAAGGTCTCTTCATCAAAGCCATCAAACCTCAGGAGTGTCCCCAGGTCCTACACCATCGCCACGCTCGTCGGACGGTCCTGGGCTCATCTTGATGCCTCCCATCGATGTGAAAGGACCCCGGGGTCCTTTGTTGACCATTAGAAGCAAAGAAGAACACCAGAGTCGCTCGGAAGATCAGATTGAAGTTCATCTCTGAGTTGTTCTTCACCTGTTCTTCGTGAAGACCTCCGGGCCATTGGATTTTGATCCGCTTCCAGATCATCCAGGAGTCGTCTGATGCGCCTCGCTTCCTCTATGAAATCATTTAGTAATTATAAATGATTTTATAATATTTTTTTGGGCAAGTTTTTCCAGGTTGGTCCATGCATTGCTCGAGGGGATGTAGACCCCTCATAAGATCCTCCCCATATAGCATCTGGATCCACGCTGACTCCATATCTCGTCCCATATTGTCCTCGATCGATCTCCATGCCACCTCGAAGATCCCCTTGAGTCAACATGTACATATACCTCCCCCGGCCTTCTTCTCTTTATTGAACCCCTTTAGCTGGTTCTTCCCTATACTTTTCATGTGCTCAGACTCAAGTGAGGTGACAACAATCTTGCCTCACTGATTACAAGCACGGAGGAGAGGCACGGAGGTGGATTATAACCATCGACGGAGCTTTGCTCTAGGCGGTTCAATCTCGCTGTCGTGCACCGCTTGAGTTCACTTTTTACCCTTTTATTTTGTTTGTCTAGATTAGTCTAACTCCTAGGATCATGTTTTGCCTTTTTTATCCTTAAATGTGTGATTTAGTTATAGCATTTACCTTTGTAGTTCATTGGAGCTATCGCCCATTTGTTTCCGATGAGCGATTCCACCCTCACTGCCTTCTCCTACATTTCACCATGCCCCCTGCACCTCCAGACAACCAAATCCTTTGTGGATCTAGATACAACGGACCTCGACTCCTTCCCCTCATCGAAGGTTTGCCATGTCACCCCCACCCATTTCGCGTACTAGAGGCCAAGGCAGTTTACCCTCGACCCTCTAAAAGTCTTTTGCAGGTACTTGGAGCGAAACGTAACCTAGGTAGTGATTTTGCAGTTGGTCGGAGATACCTAGGGCCGCCATCTTCTCCAACCTCGTTGTGGTGTTCCAGTGCTCCTCCGCGCCTTTTGACGCCCCTAGTAGCTAAAGGACCGTCGTAGGAACGCTTGGGGCCATTTTTGTGCAGCGAGAGCATCGGAGGAGGGAGATCTGGATGGAGGAAGCTCATCTCGCCGGAGCTTCCTCCTTGTTCTTCCTTGTCAGCCCTCCACTATATGATCTGGTTCTTCTTGACGTACAGATACCGTCGGATCCATAGCACCACAACTGTCAGATCATTCATCTGGATCTAATCCTGGTCATGCATTGCTGAACTACCATCATCTCATCTGGTGGCGATGCGTGGCAAGTGAGCAGGCTACAGCCGTTGGATCCTGCCATTGGACTGGGTATTTTGCATATTATGCCCAATCAAATTTTGTATTTAAAATATACTCCTAAAACTTTCCTTTACCTTTGTTTTATTTTGTAAAAAATTGCAAATTAGCCCCTATACTTGTTGTATTTACATCTAGATCCACGCCACGTCATCTCACGTGACCCCCCATGTGAGGTGCCAATTTTGCAGGCATACCCCTATAATTTTGTGAATTTCTATTTGGCCCAGGAACTTTTTAATTCAGTAATATATTTTTGGAAAATAGCTTGCTTTCCCCTAGACTTTATTTTTTACAAAAATACCCCTACCAATATTGTAGTTTCTCTTTGTTTTCTCTATTTATTTTAATTAGCAATTTTAGTCAAAAAATTCCCAGAAAATAGCATAAGGTTCTTGGATGCTTACATTTTCATGTCATGTATTTATTTTATCATTTTAGCATATTTTAATATTTATGAAAATAAAAAAATAGGATAAATATTCCTTGTCTACAATACAAAAGCCATAAAGAATATAAATAGATTCGAAAAATTACAAAAAATATTTGTTGTTTATTTATTTATATTACAACTCAAGACCAAAAATCCATAAAATTACAAAAGAAAACTCTTAGAAGTTGAAAACCCCAAAAAAAGCTTTATAAAAACTTATAAAATTCCAAAAATCCAAAAATCTAGTTTTTTATTTTATAATATTATTTATATTATTAGTTAAATACTAAAATTGATTTGGAAAATTTTGGATTCAATTTTCTATTTTTACTTTCCATTTCAATTTCTGGTATTCAATTAATCCCTAGTTTAAGATATTTTTGACTTAAATATATAAAAACTAACGAAATTTCTAAAAAATCACAAAAACAGTAAAAATAGATAAAACACGCAAAATATTTTATTTTCTGAATTTTTAGCATTTTTATTTTTATTTATATCTATATTAGCTTACATTATGTGTATATATATATATCCTATATATAGTTATATCACTTATTTAAAAGAAAAAGAAAATACAAAACATAAAAACATAAGAAGAAACTATAAAAATATAAAAATTAAAACAAAATAAAAAAATATAAAATAAAAATAAAATAAAATAATAAAAAATAAAAATCCACAATAATCATTTTGGCTAAGTAGTTGAGAGATAAATTGTGCTTGATTCTTTATCTTTCCTGCTCTACTCCATTGCTTCATGTGTTTGACCCTTACTTGCTTGTTACTATACATTTTTAGTAGTGTATAATAAATTTTAACTCTTATTCTTAATTGCTTGATTATCTGTGTGGGTTAATTGTTGAAATTACGGGAGGATTTGAGTAGTCACCTTTGCAACAATGGGCCTGATTTGTTAGGCCATTATTTAGCGACTATGATTTTCTCGCTTTTCACCCTTGTAGGTAGTGATTCATCCGATCCAACAGAAATGAGTAGCTTTGATAGATGTAGAGGTCCATCACAATCTTTTGTTTGAACCATTTACGTCCCGATGAGACTCGTCAAGTGAGGATTATTGGGGGTGACACAATGGGAGATAATTCCAATCAATTTTCTTGAAATCGAAATGGACATCGAACCGGAAACCTTGCCGAAATGGCCGGATCGGTTTGAACCATGTAATCAAATCAATTCAACTGGATTATGACATCGCCATTTTTTAAAACAGGATTTAATCGGATAGGTGAGAAAAAAGTGGTTCAATCGGATAATCAAATTAAAATGAAATAATATATATAATATACTTAAATATACTTCAAATATAAATAAAATACATAGACAATGCATATATTTCACACTATACATAAAATATTTTTCGTATGCACCATCAAATGGCATACATATCATATATATATATATGTATATTATCTATATATATGTATATTATCTAGACTAGTTGCTTTATAACATAATAGTAATTTAATAATTTTTAAAACCCATTACAAGCAAAAAGTTATGTTAGAGTGGTTGGTTAGGAGTTTGAAATTTGTAACCAAAGGTCATGGGTTCAACTCTTCTTTAACATTTGAAATTCAAACCGACCCGACAAAAATCGGTTGACCAGACTGGTACTGGCTAGGTTCACCAGTCGGACCAGTCGAACTGGCCAGTCCGATTTCAAAAACACTAATTCTGATGTTTTTTTGAGTTACCTGGGACATGTGTGCAAATCGTGGGTTCCCATATGCATGACAAATTGACGTTTAGTTGGGAATCCAATCAAGGATGTCATATTTCTTGATTTAGAGGTAATTAAAACTATTAACATATTAAAATCATAAAACTATTGTATATTTGTAATTGGGAGCTGGGAACCTGCACCTGGGGGTGTAGGTAACTCCCTGCACCCTCCCTTTTTTCTCATTTTTTTTTGGTTTTTTCGAAAAAAATCTTTGGAGGTTTACTTAATATATTAAGGGGAATATATGTTTCAAGTTTAATGCAAAACAAACATTCCCAACATGTTCATCTAGAATGGGTCATTTTCAACAATTCTAGACCGTTAAAATTTGATGATTTTGATGGAGATGATAAAAGTCTCAAGTTATGTTAAAATTAGAATGACACCATGGTGATATATAGTGATCTAATTACCCTAAGGTTTCATTTCAAAAAAATCATGAAAAAATGATCCGGGTGTAGGTAGTTATCTACACCCCCGGGTATAGGATCCCTTTTCTCTTTGTAATTAAAACTATTTATTTTTATATCTATTATTTTTTCAGGCTAGTTTTTCTTGGGATCGTGACTTGGCTACATGTGCTTTGATCGTAGGATATGGTGCAGAATTACTTCGCAAATATCAGAGTCATCTAAAGGCCTGAGTAAGTAAAGTATATAATGATAGCTAAAGTTTTTTCATCATTAATGATATGCAAGTAACTTGTTCAATTATTTCTAGTATTTCGACCGGGAGCTTCCAATGAAGACACGTTTGGTGAATTGTCCTCCTAATATACTTGTTGAATAATGGAGGGCATTGACATACATCTAGATGGAGGAAGCACATGTGGTATGATACTCAATTATGTAAAAATATTTGGAAGTATATTGTTTAATTTATTTTTTTCCTATAGAGTATCTCAAAGCAGAATGTCGAAAATTGAAAGAAATGTTTCAAGGCTATCCATAGAATGAGTAGAAAGAATACAAATTAGCTTAAGGATGCGTAAGTAGTTTAGTATATACCTTAGTATTTTGTATTCATCCATTATTTTATATTAAAACCGTATTGTAAGTCTTAATTATTTTCCTTTAGACTATGGAGAACAATCGGGTGCCCAATTGGATGGAAGTTTATGAGAAATCCCAAAGTCAGGATGTAGGTAGAGAAATTCACTGTGTAGATCCTACCTATGGTCTAATTCATACAATAATTAAATAATAATTTTACATTTGTTATAGCAATTTAATTTATTTATTAAGTTTAACTTGAATAATATTTCAGGAGTAGATGACCAGACTCACAATCACCTGCACTCTGTATAGTACATGTATGAGTCATGCACCTCTTACTCCTGATGTGGACTTCCTCCAAGTGACCATACCGGAGCATCATATATGAGTACATTGTGGTGGTCATGGTGCTATCCTTCGGAATTGATATAAAGTAGGGAGGAACTTATCTTCCTCTCAAAAACCACAATGGGAGAGGGAGTTAGAGAGTCCATAGCATTAACGACTAAATTCAAAATTTACATCAACAAATGATAATTTTTAATGTGTTCATCACTACTAAAAATAGGTGATTGGCATGCACATACAGGCTTGCATGGCGAGCACTTGTTCTCTCCTGATTCATGGTGAGCACATCGATTGCACTTGTACTCACCTGGTCCGATCGCCCATTTGAATTTTGAGGCGGGGTTGGTATGGGCGCATGATAAATAATAGGCGAAACTTGCGGTTCACATGTGCTTGCCCAAAATGTGCTCGCCCATTTGAAATTATAGTTATGTCTTGGGCAGGCGTGTGTCATAATATGGACAAGTACAGTGGGATCATTGGGCGAGCACATAATGTGCTTGCCTGCATCTGTAAACAGAATGATAGCCCGATTCCAGGGATCATTTGGTTTGTTCTCTTCTCTCCTAAAATCTCTCCAACACATTTGAAAGATCCTTCACTGCCACCTACGAGTCTCTGATGCCTCACTCTTACTGCTTATCTCATTCTTTGAGGTATATCTGACAATCCTTTCATTTCCTTTTTCATTTTGTTGCATATTTTTAGAGAAACAAATGATTTAGGGTTTGATCTGACTTTGATACTATTACACCAATCTCTGCTAGATTTTTAGTTACATGTTGTTTTTTAAATACAAAATCAATAGTTTAAAATGTAATGAAGTTTGATTTGATTTCAGATTACTATATTTTGACTAAAATCTTATTGTATGTAACGTGTATGAATAAATGATTAAATTAGATTACACATTTCAGATTAGCAATATAGATCAAACTATATTTGCGTTATGGATTAAACTAGATTACCCAATGATGAAATGTACGATGAAGGTAATAGAAGGTTAATTTATGTAATGTTGTGTTTGGAATGTATAGTTGTGTTTAAGGTTAAACTTTTGTCAGCATATCATTATCAGGTGTATGGAGTTAAGTTAGGGTTTGGTATGCAGTTAGGTGAAGAAGAATTAATGCTATGATGAAGTATATGATGAATGAGATTAGGGTTAACTTATGTAATCTTGTTTGGTGATTTGGGGCTAGGTGAAGAAGAACTAGGTCTATGATGAAGTGTTTGATGATGATGATGAAGGTGATTAGGGTTATATATTAGGATTAACTTATGTAATGTTGTTTAAGGTTACCTTATTTAATATTGTGTTATAATGTTGAGTTTTGGATTAAACTTTTGTCAACATTTCATCATTAGGTGTGTGATGAAGTGTTTAGGGTTGACTTCTTTGGTGATATGGAGTTAAAATAACATATGTGTAAAGATATGAAATTAAGGATATGCGTACATGTGATCAAAAGAATGGCATGATCATGTTCATTGTATAGACATGAATATTATGAAAAAAACAGAGATAGAGACGAGAAAATAGTTATGCTGTTCAACAACAGAAACAGCTATGTTGTGATAATTTTATTATCAGATTAAATTCTACTTATTGTGGTCAATTATATCACATAAACTCATAGTTAGGTAGATAATAAGTTTAAAACATTAACAACTGATTATTAAATCACACAAAATATTCATATATAGTGTGTCCCTCCACATCGGGTGGTGTGTGGCCCTGCACACCGGGAGGCATGTGCAATACATTAGAGGATTTCATCACCTCTAATTGTGTTATATTTTTAAAAATTTTGCACGGTACTATAGGACTCACTTCGGCATGAGATATCTTGATTCAATGGTCGTAGATTTTGATGTATGCACGTGGAAGAATTTGTTTGTAGGTAGACTTCTAATAAATAACGTTTAACCACTTAATTGTACACTAATTAGGATCACCGTAAACCAACCAAATATATGTAAGTGTCTGGTCAACATAAATGACTAAATATTTTAAGATCATTTTATGGTCTCATTTATAACACGTACAAATGTATGGCATAAAGTTATTTTAAAAATATTACATTTATGTTAGCTTTCCTTAGTTCGAAGGTCTTAGACTAAGGGAGTCCGTAAGGATTCAAACCAATTATAATGTGATTGTTGTCATATATTTATTCAGTTGCATAGCCAATTCCTCTTCGATATACCAAACCAATCATAATTTACTACTGAAGTTTTCACTATGATGAAGATTTTGGGAGTTGATTTTTATTGGTTTATTGGGTACACTAGAGGAGTGCAAGGTTATGCTGCCGAATTTTCCTCAGAAATAAGCTATCATATGATGATGATCGTCTTATAGTATGTTTGAATCCTTATGGACTTGCTCAAGAGATAACTTATTGAAAACACTTCTCTTCTCATCTCCTAAAAGCAGTAAAATAGGTTTAGGCCAACGATAGGTTTTGATTTAACTTTTCTAGGTCTTGTCTCCGAACATAAGATGATGTTAGTTCTTATCCTCTCATTTCACCTTATGAACTATTACATTTAGGTGAAATCGATGGCTAATAGAGAGTGGATGCTCAAGTGTGTAGTAGATGGACGTGTTATAGAGACATTTCAAAAAGGTATTCAAGGATTTATGGAATTTTCTTATGCCCAGTGTCCTTGTGTGGTGGATTCTAATGGGACTATATTGTGTCTGTTTCAAAAGTGTCATTTAATGAAGAATAGATCCAAGGATGAAATTCAGTTGCATATTTATAAAATAATTTGAAGGAAGGATATCAAATTTGGTGTAGGCATTGTGAGGTCTTCGGTGACATGATTAATGATTCAAATGATGAGGACAATATCAATCAATTTGTACATATAGTTATGGGTGTTACAGGTTCAGATTTTAACACCGGTTGTCTATATGAAGAGGAATCACACGGTGAGACAACAGACTTCTATGAGTTGTTGACAAAGGCAAAAGAGTTATTATGGTTGGCTTGTAAGACATATTCAAAACATTCAGCAGTTTCAAAACATCTATCAATGAAGATAAAGTATAATATGACAGATCGTAATTTTGATGCCATGCTTACAATTATCAAGAAAATATTACCCGAAAATGTTGAATTACCTGAAAACTACTATAAAATCAAAAAACTAATGCGGAAGATGGCTTAGCTGAAGTTAAGATAGACTCTTGTATAAATCACCATATTTTATATTATGAAGAACATGGATATTTGACACATTGTCCTGAATGTGATGAGCCCAGATTTCATGAATCAAGTAAGAGTAAAAAAATATCAAGGAAGTTTTTACGTTATTTCCTGTTAACTCTGAGATTGAAGTGATTATATTATTGTAAGGAAACAATGAAAAATATGTTATGACATTCGGACCATAGTCGTGAAGAATACAAGAAGCATCCAACAGAGTCTGATTGTTGGAAGGAATTGATGTCAGCACTTCCTTCATTTTCAGAGGAAAAAAGGAATTACGTTTATAGGTTTATATACATATGGATTTAATCCTCATGGAAGAAATAAGGATTACTCTTGTTGACCAGTAGTGACAACATACAATCTACTTCATGGTTATATAACAAGAGACAATTCATTTTTCTATCATTGTGGGTGTCACTACCTACGCATCCGGGAAAATACATCGACATGTATTTACGTCCACTTAAAGAAGAGTTGAAGATGCTTTAGTTTGATGGAGTAGAAACATATGATGCAAATAAAAGTCAAACATTCAATATGAAAGAAGCTTTACTCTAGACTATAAATGACTTCCCGACTTATGGAACGTTATCTGGATGAAGTACGTATGGGCGTAAAAGTTGTCCATATTGTATGGAGAGTAAGAGGACTTTTCAGCTTCAACACGGTCGACAACTTTATTTTTTTATTGTCATAGATGTTTTTTCTCAAACGATCATCTGTATCAGAGACAAAAATAAGCATTTAAGAGGAATACCACAGAACTCGCTTGTCCTCCGATAATTAAGACTGATGATATGATATTATCAAGTTTAGTGGAATTTGAAAAAACATTGATGGGCAATGCAGATAAAAAATAACATCTACCTGATTTCGGTGATAGTCATAATTGGACTAAGAAGAATATATTTTGGGAATTACCATATTGGAGTAAATTATTGATACGACACAACTTAGAGGTTATGCATATTTAGAAAAATGTATTCAATAACATCTTTTATATACTTTTAAATGTAGTTGGTCATACAAAAGATACAATAAATTCTCGTCGTGATTTAAGGATCATTTGTAATCATCCAAAGTTATATATTAGGGATCTTGATAATAGAAGGGTCGGAATTCCTAAAGTGAAGTATACAATACACATAAATCAAGTGAAATGTGTCTACGAATAGACAGGTAAGTTGAAGTTTCCAGACATATATGCATCAAATTTATCAAATTTGGTTGATTTAAAGAAGTTTTCATTTAAAGGAATGAATAGTCATGATTGCTATTTATTCATGAAAAGACTACTACCAATAATTTTCAGGAGACTGTTACCAAAAAATATCATTGATGTTCTATCAGATGTCAGCTGATTTTCCTGATTCCATGTTCATCACGCATACACTAGAGAGAGATGGAATATCTTGAAATATATCCATATAATTATGTGTAATTTGGAAAAAATATTCCCACCAGCTTTTTTATTCAATGGAGCATCTGATGATTCATCTTCCATATGATGCAAAAGTTGGGGCCCTGTAAAATATTGGTGGATGTATCTGATGAATATGTAATTCATCACTCTTAAAGTTGAAAATAGAGCCTTGTTCCCAAGTATTTAGCAGTATATTTCCCTTTATCTTGCATAAATAGCATTCATGCATGCATCCATAATACATGCATTTTAGCATCCATATTTGCATTAAAATATGAAGTCTAGTTCACTTGTAAAATACTCACCCACATCTATATTTCATACACCCTACAAAGTTAATAAAACCTTCCTTATACTGTGTATATTACTAGTTTATAATATAAGGAAAAAGGCCAAAACTTTCTAGCTTGTAAATTACCCAATGAACCCCAAACCCAATTGGAGAACCTAGACCTTAGAATGCACATATCTCTCTCGTACAACTCCCAAATTAGGTCTACTCACTTTCAGATTAATACCCATTCAGAGACCTTTAAAATGAGACCCATTTCGTTCAAATCGGAGCTCGTATGCAAAACTTGGGTTTTTGGGCCCCTTTGTGTACTATATGTATGTATATTGTACCTCGATCCTTCTCCGGCGAGCGACGACCGAGCTTCTTCTCCGGCGAGATCCACGGCCATCCTCGCTTTGCGTAGCCTCCCCCGTGAGCTGCATGAGCTCAGGACCCTCTACCGGCCTTTGAGCGACGACCAAGAGCACGAATCCGAGCTCCATTTCCCAGGTAGATGCCTCCATCTCCCTTCCGATCCTCGTCTTCATTTTCTTCCTTCTTCTCATAATTTTTTCATCGCCCTCGATCGACTTCACCTTCATCTGACCATCCTCCAAGCTTTGCCTCGGAGCTGGCACCCTCGCGCATCCTTCCATCTTCTCAGACCACACACTTCACCTTACGCCGACGAGAGCTCCGACACCTTGGCGGAGCACCATCACTGGACCACCTTCATCGCACCTCAGGCCTCCCTCCGCACTCACGTTCACCCCATGATCACTGTGCACGCTTCGGCTATTCAACTAACCCCCTACAGGTACACTATCTTTGACTGGCCGGAACGTCATCAGAGCTCAGTTCGAGCTTTGTCGTCGCCATTCTCCAGACCATCCCAACCTCAGCTAAGACCCCCGAGAGCTCCGCCACGTCTCTAAGATCCTTCCCAGCAGCTTAGGAGCCGCCAGCGACCTTCACCTATGATTGGAGGAGGAGACGCAGCTAGAGCCTTGTCGCCGGAGCGCAGCCACCTCTGTCGTAGGAGGCGGCGGACCCTTTGAGCACGAAGCCCAGTAGCCGTACAATCCCCTTGATCGGACGGTTCTGAGAAAGCCACGTAGCCATCAACGTGCAACCGTCGGATCGGGAGGATACCACGCACCAGAGCAGGCCACGTCGCCACTCGCCCCGAGCTTCAGATGTTGTTGGATTCATCTTGATCCAACGGCCGTTGATCGTCCATCTCAGAAGCCATCCTCCACCGTTAGATCTTTATACGATGTAACGGATCTAGATGCGCCACGTTTCCAGCCATCAACAGTAGTTGGATCTCCATTCGATCCATCGGTCCATAGCGCGCCATGAAGCACCTCCGAGCCTCCTCCCCGACCATTAGGCTCGGAACCCCCCGAAGCTCCCCCGAGCCCAACCCGAGCCTTCAGAGCCCCCGAGCCTCCGCTCGAGCCTCCGAAGTCACACGAGCCTGGGACCTCACGTGTCTTTCACATGCGGTCTGGGCATTTCGCACTGAGGCCCCTGAAGGTTTCACAAATTGCACTCTAGTCCCTGCCAGGAGCATCACGTGAGGCACACGTGTTTTGTGAGCATTTCGCATACATGTCCCCCTCATTATAGGTAATTGCATTTTAGTCCCTATCAACACGTTTGATTTTTAGCAATTTTATTTTCTGTAATTGCAATTAGGCCCCTATATTTGCACGTATTTCTAGGTATTCATTTGACGTCATTTTTAAGTTTGAAAATTGCATTGTGTAGCTAAACTTGTCCTTTTTCATATGTGACACATGTCTTATTTTTGTGATATCAATGGAATTTATCATTATTTAATTGGTGAAATTTTGCTATATTTTTCCCATTTATGCCTTTTAATTTGTAGTAAATTCTCTGTTATTCCAAAAATCACCAAAAATTCACATTAGACTTAAGTTAATTGAGTTTACATTGTTCCCAAACATCAACTCATTTGCATGCATACCGAGGCCTGAATAAATCATTTTTTTGATTTCCTTAATTAATTTTTAATAGGTCCAATTCACATAGAAATTTAGTTTTATTAATTTTCCTGGATTATTCACACTTAGATCTATCTAGATAATTTTTATATCTGAAAATATTGTGTTTTGGTATTTATTAAAATTAATTTAGTCAAAATCACCTTGCATTCATTTTTAATTCACAATAAATTCATATAGTGTCAGAAAAATCTAAAAAAAATTAGTAGCTTAATTTCATTGCATTCCATCATCTGGCCAAGTTTCATAATTTTGGAATTAATTTGACCATATTTCTGATTTAACTTGTAAACTTGCCCGATTTTGCATGTGTCTTTTCTTTGTTACATAAACATTGTTGAAAAACAAAAACATACCTTCTGAAAATACGACCTCTTAAATTTGCTTAAAATCTACCTAAGGAGACAGTTCCCCTCCTGATTTCGACCTTGGGCTTGCCCAAGTAAAAAATAAATTTGTCGCTCAAGATCAATTGAACATTGATTAAAAGTGGCTTTTGATTAGTCTGTATTACCTGACTAAAACGCATGAAACGATCATTAATTTGATTAATTAACAAGGGTAGTACACGACGCTCTTCAAAATGGCACCGTTGCCAGGGAGGCACGACTTAGGTTAATTTGTAGTTAATTTTTGAGTGTCTGATTTTCCATCCCCGGGTAGTCTGACCACCGGTTTTCTTGTTAATATTTTTCTGTCTATTATTTTTGAGCATTTTTTGTGTCTTCCTATATCTGACCTCAATTTGTTTTTGTGCGAGGAACACGAGGAGTCCCAAGGTGCTTTGAGGAGCTTGCATTTTTAAACTTTTTGAGTGATTGTGAGGACTTGTACTTTTTATTTTTAATTTTCATTATTGTTTGCATTCTTTCCAGCGGTTCCCATTTGGGTTCTCGCGTGTGTAAACATAGTGGAACTGTGTCCCCGTGTGTTGTGTGGATTGAATTTTTTTTAGACTAGGCTTGCACTGGCGGCTCCTCAAGCCACTCTAGGATTTGCTTGTGCTCGTAATTCTTTAGGACCACACATCACTTAAAAGGCGCACTTAGACCGTAGATCTAGTCAAATCAAAATGTTCTTTACTCGCTAATAGAACTTCTTGTTTAGGAGCGGATGTTGTCGTCTGCATTTGCATGTAGTATAAAAGCTTTCAATTCTGTTTTGCATCCTGCATAAAGCGAAGGGATCACTATAAGTATTCTTCACACAACATACGCATCATTGACTTTTCGTGCATCGGCTTTTCTCGATTTCTCCCTCTTGTTTTTTCAAAACATAAGTAAAAGGAAATTGGGACTGGATGATAGGCGTGTTGTGTGGATTGGACTTAAAAAGTGATAACTTAACTTAAAACCAGGACTGCTAACATTATTGACCAAAAAATCAATAAAATCGGAAATTCTTCTTGTGGGAGATTAATCCCCGACCTTGTTTTCAGGCTGAGTGAGGGTACTTGAGTGTGTATAAACACCTTAAGGCAGAGCCCAAATCCCCTCCTTCCATATCGCGTGCCAACTGATCCTAGAAAATATCACAAGTTGAATTATTCAGGTTCACTGACTAGTACCAAGTAGCCTCCGCCTGTTCACAGGTAGATAGGGGCAAAATTACGGCACTTCACGACAAGTTGCTAGTAACCCCGCGGGGTGAAGTTCCAAGCCTTGTCAGCCTCCGCCTGCTTGCAGGTAGATAGGGGTAGGTCTTTGAATCCATCAACTTGGGATAGGAGAGAAGAAATGAAGGACATGGGTATCTTAGGCGACAGGTTAAGCAGGAAAGACGCATCCAGCTTTGAGCCGACTTCCCTATAGGTCGTGTAACCTTTGCTATTTGCTTGAAAATCACACTTAAAATCAACCAGACTAATCGGTCGGGTCCTTCACCGTGTTGAGTGTGAACTCAAGGTTTGCTCTTACATTTGTCTTTGTGTCTGTCCGTGAGTGTTATCCCGTGTAATTGCACGTTTTCTATCTCAATCTTCTTACATTCATCCTTTCCTCTTCAAGCTGTCGGGATATTAGTCCCCATACCCTGTGACCTCTGGTCAATCCTCTTCGACCATATATTGTTCATCTTTGCCTTCTCCTTCTTCCATGTATCTTCCGCCATCCACGGGAGACCCTTACCCATGGTCGATTCCACCTCAACCCGATTATGAAGTCAGAACTTCGACTGACTTCTCCATTTCTTCGCATTTCTCACCTACTCCATATTCTAACACTCCGGATCCACTTCCATCTTGGGCTGACTGTACCTATTCTCGAGAACTTGCAGGAATCAAAGAATTGAATGAAGAGCAAGCCACTGCTGAGATCGATGACTGGCACAATTATATGCCCCCACATACTTCATTCTCACCTCAAGTAGGAACCAGACAACAATTTACATATACACATCCCGACTTGACCTTAGGGCATAACATGGTCGATTGAACTACCTAAATGGAGAGGCCTGTACATCATGATTTCCCAGACTTGATTGACTTTAGTGATCAAGCTTCCATTAACCAGCCTTCATTTAGAGAGTCTATACATTCACAGAAATGGACTCATGAGCTAGACTCACCAGTCCCCCGTTCATTGACTCCATCATATGAGGCTCCGACCAATATTTGCCATTTGGATAGTCCATACTCGACCCATCATTACATGCCAGAGTCTAGGTATGTTGAGTATGAGACCCCAATATCTCAGCAGTATCCTCCAATTGAGCAGAACTCTCCCATGATTTGTCATGAGAATTTTTTGGAGGATGACATTTCTCGACTTATCACGAAAAATGAAACATTAGGTAACAAGTTGAGAGATGTCATGGAAATATTGCACTCAATTTCTGCCAGCTTGGGAATGAAAGTGGAAAAAGACGTAAGTAGATCTGATGTTGAAAATCGAGCGAGCATTAGGGAATCCATATCTTCTGTACAGCTGGAGTCCATGCTATCTCCCTCTTCTACTAACCCCTTTCCTTCCAATCTTGAGTCTGGTCATTCATCCATCGAAAACACCAAAAAATTGAAAAATCAAAAAATCACATAAAAATTGAAAATGGCCTAAAAAATTGGATCCTGCTCTAAGGGAAGCACTCGATGAAGAATTGATTTTCAAACTTCCCTTAATTAAGGCCATAGATCACTTCCCCGACCTCAAGAGATTTGTAAAGAGTAAAATGATGCCTAAGAGGTCGGGCAATAAGAGGACAAGGACTGAAAGACACATAGTGTCTATGGCAACCTCCTTGGTGATGGGGAGAAAGACCAAGAGCCGCAGAGTGAAGCGGTTGTCCCAAGTTGAATGTGAAATCAAAGACACCATCTTTACCCATGCAAGAATCGATGATGACTCGTCGATAAATATCCTCCCGACCTCTATGTTTGACAAGCTCAAACTCAGGCCACATAGGAAGTTGAGAGAGATCGGTCAGCTAGCTGATCGATCCATCAAATGGTAGAGAGGAAACATTTCAATCATTGTTACTTTCCAAGGTGCTCTACTCAAGGTAGACTTCACAGTCATTGACATTGAGCACCAAGGATTGTTTTCCCAGTCTCCGATTATTCTCGGGAAGCCGTTCTTAGCCTTAGCTAAGGAGATTATACATTGCGAGACTCGGGAAATCGATTTTTCAGCAATGGGAGCGCTTCGACCTCACCCATTCTTTGATACACTTTACTCCAAGGTGACCCGCACATCCGCTGACAATCATGACCATCGAGAGGTAGATGAGTCCCACCTCTCTGCTACACCTGAGAGACTGACTGTCCGGACGACCGTTGGTTCAGAGGCTCCCCACACCTCCACTTCATCAACTGCTTGCACCACCACCGTGACAGCTTCTAAGGAGGACTCACGACCAGAAGATGCCATTGAGTCGGACATGATTTTTGCTGATTGTCTTGACCATTTTGATGATCTGACACAAGAGCTCAATAATGCCAAGCCAACTGAGATCACTGGTTCCTTCTCGAGATGCGTGCTGACCCTTCAAGAATATTCTAATCTATATGGTGACTCATTTGATGAGGAACCCATGGTCAGCACCGCACCACATCCCGGATATTCAAAGGAAATAACCAAGACTAAATTGACCCCACATAAAAACACAGTTGCTCCCTCTTCTAGTCGGCTTTCTAGTGAGAGGAAGTCGAGAATTGATTCCTTGAGGGGTTCCCTCGAACCTCTCAAGGCGCGTCGCTCTCATCTCCCTCTCAATGATTCAGGTTCTAGAAAACCAACCAAGAAAATTTCCTTCAACATTTCAGAGAAGGAATTTTCAGAGGAATCCTCATCGGGTCCGGATAAGGTGATTTATATGAGTGAGCTCAGTTCGGTTGTTCTCAAGTCTTATCTAAGCAAGCAGCCGTGTGTAGACCCTCGTTAGACGATCCCTTCACCTCACTACTATTCATCTGAGGATGATTCCGACAACGACACACTTGTATATTTCCCACCTCCTCGCTCCCGCAAGAAGGTTCGCCACAAACCTTCTTGATCCCAGTATATTCTCGATCCTCCTTGTATATATTTTCTTTCCCTCTCCCTAGTGATTCGAATCACTCGCCCCGGCTCCATATCATTTCATTTTATGGCTATACTTAGGATGATCAGATCCTAAGTATAGGGGGACAGTGACCCGAGTCTCTTCACCATTTGCTGTATATTCTCTAGATCTCATCGGTTCTCACACTCACTCCTATCCTATACTTAGGGTGACCAGAGACTAAGTATAGGGGGGATCGATGCCCGCCATGTACATACTCCTCTATTTCCCCTCCTAACCTTGCCCGCCCTATTTTTGATCTTCTTCTACACTTAAGCTACTAGAGCCTAAGTATGGGGGCAGAGCGACTTCTATACTTTTTGTTACTTTAGCTCTCCTATGCTTAGCACGAGTTATGTATTCTTCCTCACTTTTCATGCTCTGAGGACATAGCACACGCTAAGTATAAGGGGGCGTGTATATTACATATATACTTTACCCATAGCTCGTACTTTCATGTATTTTCACGTATTTTTTGTATATATTTTTTTCAATGATTACGGGTGGGTAAAAATTGAATTTTATTTACTTGTTGTAGAATACTTATAAAATTTTTGTAAAAATTGAAAAAAAATTAATACATGTATGCTTGTATATTGTATAACACTTGTATAATTTGTATAATACTTATAAAACTCCTGTAAATTGTTGTAACATAGGAGGTTTACCAAAGTTTTGAAAAAAAAAATAAAAAACAAAACAAAACAAAATAGGCTTCTTATTTACTCTTGCACATCATCTCTTGAAAGAAAAAAAGAGAGTCTTGCATTTTCATTCATCTACATATCATGTTATCTGCATCTCATCTACATATCTTGCATATGCAAGGTGAAAAGTTAGTGGGTTCTGAACCAAGTTATGAATAGATGCTGAGAGGGACTTGATTTGACCTTAATCCACTTAATTTCAGAGGTACCTTACAGGAACTAAAGTTATGATTTCTCAGGTCAAGTGACTTTATTATTTGAGTCCGTAAGTCTATGTTGACATGTCATCTTAATCAGTATAAGTAGAATATCTCGTGCACACGCATGATTCTTATAGACAGTGACCTAACTTGGACAAGCACTACACACGTAGCTCTTCATTGATGAGGTGGTGAGGAGGTAGAATCCTATAGCTTGGAGTAGCACACGGGTGGAAATATCCGTCCTCCTCTAGGGAGGGTAGTGCATCTCAACCTAGTCCGGTAGTGTTGACGTCTAAAGACGGGATGTTGTGGGTTGCAATAATGCTTCAAAAGAGGGATAGTCTAGTGGCTCAAGAGGAAAAACTCTTGATGTGCATGCTGCACCTTGTATATAGTTCAAAAAAAAAGAAAAAAAAGAGAGAAAATGCAAGAACTCCAAAAAAAAGTAGATAGGCCAGAGAGAAAATAAAATACCTGTCAAAGTATGTATATCAGCAAGAAGTCTGCAGCTGGATGACTTGGCTACACTGGTCAGGCATCCCGGGATAGGTAGCTACACTGGCTACCGTCCATTCTTTCTCCACCCCCTCCTCTTGAGCTGGTCGCACTTGAACTTAGAAGGGAATACCCCGCTCCTCGAGGAAAGAGTTACTGGACCGGGGAATTGGAGTTACCTTGTTAGAGGAGGCTGCTTCTTAGCCATTTCTGATGTGGAGAGATGTTTTACACTAACATAGTACAAGTAAAAATCATAGTCATCAGAAATTTGCATATGAGGATTTGTTCTGACCTGACTGTTGAGGAGTCTTGAATAGAAGACTTGTGGAACTTGAAGTCTGTTAGGTCTTAAGTTCAGATCCCAATGAGGTTCCGCCACACAATTAATCCAAAGATCGAGTCAAGGCCCATTTTCAACTTTTGTTCATGACCTTGGTATGGAACCCAAAATCATTTCACTCTTGCATTTATTTTAGTTGCTCGGGGACGAGCAAGGTTTAAGTATAGGGGGTTGATGAATCTATAATTCATCACTCTTAAAGTTGAAAATAGAGCCTTGTTCTCGAGTATTTAGCATCATATTTCCCTTTATCTTGCATAAATAGCATTCATGCATGCATCCACAATACATGCATTTTAGCATCCATATTTTCATTAAATTATAAAGCCTATTTCACTTGTAAAATACTTACCCACATCTGTATTTCATACACCATCCAAAGTCAATAAAACCTTCTTTATACTGTGTATATTACTAGTTAATAATATAAAGAAAAAGACCAAAAATTCCAAGCTTGTAAATTACCCAATAAAACCCCAAACCCTATTGGAGAACCCATACCTTAGAATGCACATATCTCTCTCGTACAACCTCCGAATTAGGTCTACTCACTTTCAGATTAATACATATTCCAAGATCTTTAAAATGAGACTAATTTCATTCAAATCGGAGCTCGTATACAAAACTTGGGTTTTTGGGCCTCTTTGTGTACTATATGTATGTATATTGTACCCTTGTATTTTTGTATCATATTTGACCTCATCTCCCTTTTTGGTCAACATGAAACTTGTAGATCTCATCGAGATCTACAACTTTCATGTTTTGAGTTTTTCCAAATTCGGCCTCTTTCTTTCTCTAAATTCATTTTCTTTTCAGCCAATCAGAGCAAGCCACGTGGTGCCCTCTGATTGCGCAACGCGACCCGCTCCATTGAGCGCCACGTACCCTCCATTTCCCGCCGTTCGATCATGCCCTCTCTCTCTTGATCTGGAACATCCAAGCCGCAATGCTTCTCAACCCTTCGATCAAACCCTGTATCTAATCTAGGCCGCTCGCCAGCACCGCGCCCTCCTTGCGCCACGTGGCGACGTCCGCACCCTCCGATCCTCGCCAGAAACCCTCCATCCTAGCCACTCATCTCGCACACCATTGTGACCCTACGATAAAACCCCATGGCATCATCTCAGCCGCATGCCAACTCCTTTACCTATGCACTCCATGTGGCTCCATCATGACCCTTCGATCTCGACCCTCTGATCTGATCACAGCCGCCCCTTTGCACCCCTCTCCTGACCGTTGGATCGAGCGATCCAACGGTCAAGACATCATCTCCTACCTCTCGCAAGGCCCGCACCCCACGTCGCCCACCTTACGTGCGAGCCACCCCCTTCCTATTTTGGGATCCACTCCGGCCACCCTCTACGGCCTCCAACACCTCCACCTTGCACCCCACTCTTCCCTCATCGTCGCTGACCTCCTCAATCGCCATGACCTCCACCCATGTCGCCCCACGACCTCCACCAACCTCACCCTCCATCGTCTGTCACCATCAGCTTCCACCTATAAATACGCCATCACCTTCAACCTTCGACTCCATCTGCCACTCCAGAGAGAAACCCCTAGCTCCGACCTTCATCTTGGTGACAGCAATTCGAAGTGTCGTTGAGCGATGACCGAGCTTCTTCTCCGTTGAGATCCACGGCCATCCCCGCCGTGCTGCAGCCTCCCCCGTGAGATGCACGAGCTCAGGACCCTCTACCGGCCTTCGAGCGACGATCAAGAGCACGAATCCGAGCTCCATTTCCTAGGTAGACGCCTTCATCTCCCCTCCGATCCTCATCTTCAATCTCTTCCTTCTTCTCATAATATATTCGCCGCCCTCGATCGACTTCACCTTCATCTGACCATCCTCCGAGCTTCGCCTCAGAGCTGGCACCCTCACGCACCCTTCCATCTTCTCAGACCACACACTTCACCTCACGCCGATGAGAGCTCCGTCACCTTGGTGGAGCACCATCACCGGACCACCTTCATCGCACCTTAAGCCTCCCTCCGCACTCATGTTCACCTCACGATCACTGTGCATGCTTCGGCTATTCAACTAACCCCCTGCAGGTACTCTATCTTTGATTGGTCGGAATGTCATCAGAGCTCAGTTCGAGCTTTGTTGTCGCCGCTCTCCAGACCATCCCAACCTTATCTGAGACCCCCGAGAGATCCACCACGTCTCCACGATCCTTCCCAGCAGCTTAGGAGCCGCCGGCAACCTTCACCTACGACTGGAGGAGGAGGCGGAGCTAGAGCCTCGTTGCCGGAGCGCAGCCACCTCCACCGTAGGAGGCGGCATACCCTTTGAGCATGAAGCCCAGTAGCCGTCGGATCCCCATGATCGGACGGTTCTGAGGAAGCCACGTAGCCATCAACATGCAACCGTCGGATCGGGAGGATCCCACGCACCAGAGTATGCCACGTCGCCACTCGCCGCGAGCTTCAGATGCCGTTGGATTCATCTTGATCCAACAATCGTTGATCGTCCATCTCAGAAGCCATCCTCCGCCATTAGATCTTCATAGGATCTAACGGATCTAGACGCACCACGTCGCCAGCCATCAGCAACAATTGGATCTCCATCGATCCATCGGTCCATAGCGCGCCACGAAGCGCCTTCGAGCCTCCTCCCCGACCATTAGGCTTGGAGCCCCCCCGAAGCTCCCCCGAGCCCAACTCGAGCCTTCAGAGCCCCCGAGCCTCCGCCCAAGCCTCCGAAGTCACCCGGAGCCTGGGACCTCACAAGTCTTTCACGTGCGGTCTGGGCATTTCGCACCGAGGCCCTTGAAGGTTTCACAAATTGCATTCCAGTCCCTGCTAGGAGCATTACATGAGGCGTACGTGTTTTGTGGGCATTCTGCATACATGTCCCCCTCATTATAGGTAATTGCATTTTAGTCCCTGTCAGCACATTTGATTTTTAGCAATTTTATTTTCTGTAATTGCAATTAGACCCCTGTATTTGCACACATTTTTAGGTATTCATTTGACATCATTTTTCAAGTTCGAAAATTGCATTGTGTAGCTAAACTTGTCCTTTTTCATATGTGACATATGTCTTATTTTTGTGATATCAGTGGAATTTATCATTAATTAATTGGTGAAGTTTTGCTATATTTTGCCCATTTATGCCTTTTAATTTGTAGTAAATTCTCTGTTACTCCAAAAATCACCAAAAATTCACATTAGACTTATGATAATTGAGTTTACATTGTGCCCAAACATCAACTCATTTGCACGCATCCCAAGGCCTGAATAAATCATTTTGTGATTTCCTTAATTAATTTTTAATGGGTCCAATTCATAGAAATTTAGGCTTATTAATTTTCTTGGATTCTTCACACTTAGATCTATCTAAGATAATTTTTATATATGAAAATATTGTGTTTTGGTATTTATTAAAACTAATTTAGTCAAAATCACCTTGTATTCATTTTTAATTCATAGTAAATTCATATAGCGTCAGAAAAATCTAAAAAGATTATTGTAGCTTAATTTCATTGCATTCCACCATCTGGCCAAGTTTCATAATTTTTGGAACTAATTTGACCATATTTCTGATTTAACTTGTAAACTGGCCTGATTTTGCATGTGTCTTTTCTTTGTTGCATAAAAATTGTTGAAAAACAAAAAAAATACCTTCTGAAAATCCGACCTCTTAAATTTACTTAAAATATACATAAGGAGACAGCTGCTTCCCTGAGTTCGACATTGGGCTTGCCAAAGTAAAAAATAAATTTGCCGCTCGAGATTAATTAAACATTGATTAAAAGTGGTTTTTGATTAGTTTGTATTACCTGACTACAACGCACGAAATGATCATTAATTTGATTAATTAACAAGGGTAGTACACGACGCTCTTCAAAATGGTGTTGTTGCCGGGAAGGCACGACTTAGGTTAATTTGTAGTTAATTTTTAAGTGTCTGATTTTCCATCCCCAGGTAGTCTGACCCTCGGTTTTCTTGTTAATATTTTTCTGTCTTTTATTTTTGAGCATTTTTTGTGTCGTCCTTTATCTGACCTCAACTTGTTTTTGTGCGAGGAAAACGAGGAGCTTGCATTTTTAAACTTTTTGAGTGATTGTGAGGACTTGTACTTTTTATTTTTAATTTTCATTATTGTTTGCATTCTTTCCAGCGTTTTCCGTTTGGGTTCTCGCGTGTGTAAACATAGTGGAACCGTGTCCTCGTGTGCTGTGTGGATTGAATTTTTTTAGATTAGGCTTGCAATAGCGGCTTCTCGAGCCACTCTAGGATTTTCTTGTGCTCGTACTTCTTTAGGACCACACATCACTTAAAAAGCGCACTTAGACCGCAGATCTAGTCAAATCAAACCTGTGCTTCACTCGCTAATAGAATTGCTTGTCTAGGAGCGGATTTTGTCATCTACATTTGCATGTAGTATAAAAGCTTTCAATTTTGTTTTGCATCCTACATAAAGCGAAGGGATCACTGTAAGTATTCTTCACTCAACGTACACATCCCTTTGAAGGTTATTGGTTTAAGATAAAATTTTACTTTAAAAGGTATTGTTTTATGATTAAAATCACATTCTATTTTATTTAGGTTCATATTTCCTTAAAAGAAAGGTCGGACATAGAAGTAGAGTAGAAGGATCAATCAATTCTTAGTATATTTACGATGAAGTAGCAACATTCTGTGCGAGGTATTTTCCTGAAGATGTGGAGACTATACACAACAGATTAAGGAGGAATGAGGCAGTCTACTCTAACGAAGAACCTTATATCATTGTCTTTTGTCTGCCAGCACAACTAATAGGAAAGGCTAAAGATTTTTATTGTCGAAATAAGAGAAAGATGTTGCTGAGATCTATATACTAGACAATTGTGCAGAAATAACACTATACATTGGGTACATATCTTTATTATTTTTTTCCAAAGAAATGAAAATTTGATTATCTTTATCTTTTAATGATTTGTATATTCATTTTAGGAAATTTACAAAGAAAATTATTGGAAAAATCCTACATATACAAACGATGTAGTTGTGAGCACATATAGGAAAGAATTTCCAGAGTAGTTTAAGAACTGAACAAACGAATTAGATGGTAATGATTACAATATACATATATTAAAAAAATTCAGAAGGTCTAGTTTATAAGGTACGATCATACATATATTCTGGTAGAAGCTTAACAACTCAGACTTAGAGAGTAACGGTCTGTGGATCTTGTTACGGTGAATATCATTTGGATTATTATGAAATCTTAAAGGAGATATTAAAGTAGATACGGTATTCCATGCTTTAACACTTTAACTGAGTAATTCTTTTTTTATGCGACCGGTACTATCCAAATAACGACGTAGAAATCAATAGAAGGAATAAAATCATTAAAAATAAACTAAAATAAATAAGTATACTAAAATACATAGATGAATTATACATATAGCATATCTTTCAAATGAGACATGATCCTTCTATCCATAAGGAAGGCCATCAATCTCAACTATTCGTAATTAATCGTGTGGTAGTTATTAATGATATGTTAATATTATTTATAAAGTAAGAAAAAACCCATTTTGGTCTTTATATATTATCTAAATATAGTATATAAACACCTCAATTATCTTCTCCATTAATTGAGGGCTAGGATTGAACCCCCCAAAATAGGGAATCTTTGTTGAAACTAAAGGGGGTGCCACCCCTTCTTTCTGTGATCGAGGGAGGCGGTGTTTCTTGCTTTAGACGGAGAGGATCGGCAGCTCCAGACGGTTGGTGGAGCAGGGGCTCTAGACAGACGACGTCGGAGCATGGGGGCTGCTCCAGTGGAGGAGTTGGGCGGTATGGGCGGTGTAGAGCTCTTGGCACTTGGTGAAGATGAATCTCCAACGGATGGGTGGCGGCCTTCGGTGGTGGTCGCGGCGTCAGAGGTGAGGTAAAATCCTTGGAGCTGTGGAGGGGCTTGTTCGAGCCGGGGTTACTTCGGGTGGTTGAGTGGAGGTTGCGTTGGGAGGGTGATACACGCCCCCGGTGCTGATCTTCTTTGTAGGTGGAAGGGAGACTCGTCGGGGTGCGATGGTGCAATGACGACGGTTGGCAGAGGGGCTCCAATTGTATAATACACATATTTCATTTGTATTATGCAATTTTGATATCTATTGTAATGTTGATTTGTATTATACATATTTGATGTGTAGTTTTACATATCAATTGGATGTTAATGAAAAACTGTAGCTTTTATGTGTATTATACATTCTGAATGTGCAATACAAATTTTAGATCTGTACTAAACATTTTGGATGTGTATTATACATATTGAAAACATGTATTATACATTTTTATAAAAAAAAGGTTGCAGATTTCACAGGAATCAAGAAAATGTAAAAATAACTAATGTGTTGCTAATATGAATTGTCTTCTACAAATAACAAGACAGATTTTACAAAATGACTGATGAAATTTCAATGAACCACGAATTATACAAAAAAGATACAATCGTTACAAAAGGAATCATAGATTATACAAAAAACGTATGAGGATACAAACATCTGTCCCACATTATGCCGCCCAGCACAAAACTGGACATTATTTAAATGGGTTTAATGTAGCTGTCCATAAGGGGGAGCTAACTTGGCTCCCCTTCATCATTTCGCTCATTTTTTTGAAAATTTCTTCCGTGAATACTCATCACTATATCCTTACATTATGCTATTAAAATTGCATGCGAAACAGAGACTCCTACGGCCTCCTTCCAGACAGTCATTTTTAACGGTAACAGAATTGCTAAAAATGATCACGTCTGGATGGAGGCCGTATGAGTCTCTATTTCATGTAAAATTTTAATAGCATAATATAGGGATATATTGATGAAAATCTACGGAAAAAATTTCAAAAAAAATAAAAAAACAGGAGAAATGGGGCGGGGGAGCCAAGTTAGCTCCCCCTCAAGGGGGCAGCCCCATTTTACCCTATTTAAATATGGTATTACAAAAAATACCAAAATTAGATCTAACTACATTTAGTATTTCGAAATATTAAATATTATGTGTAATTAATGCAAAATATGATGACCAAAATACTCTTTTGGACAAATAAATAGATCATGCCATTATATTTGAATTTAATGGCTTTTATCTTTGGCCTTCCTTACAAATGGAAAGACCAAGTCCCATTTGAAAGGCCCCCTATAGTTATATACCTATATAATAAATAGCTAAAATTAATTAAGTGTACATATCATATTAGAAAAATAAAATAATATATATATATTTGTGTAGATTTAATTAAGTTAAAAATTATGTAGATAAAATAATAAAATCTGAAATACAAAATAAAAATAAAATACATATTTTCTAGGTAAATATACCTATATTTATACCTGTAAAAAGTAACTCACAATAAATTAACGTAAAAATAAATAAAAATTACCATAAAATACTGCATAAAATAATAAATATTTTTTATGTTTTAATGTAAAATTAATAAAATCATTTTTACTATTTTATTTTGATTTAATAACGAATTTCCAACATGTTTTATCATTTTCCTAACCAACGTGGACCAATGGGGGGACAGTCAGAGTTGACCTTGGTCAACCCCCCGCTCCCCTAGGTCTCGACGGGAAGGCATGTGCCACCTACTTCCTTGATTTCTTCCGTCTGATTCTTTCACCCATTTTGCTCAATTTCTTCTTTCACTTTATTTGTTGATCAATGCACTTTTACAAGCATATGATTTATTGATTGGAGGAGCACCGTATCGAGCACATTTTTTAATCCCTTTTCACCCATCCAAACCCTAACCCTAAGCGTGATTGAAGTCCTAGTGATAGAAGGAACCTCTCCAAGGGTACAATGAGTGAGGAAGGTGCTGAATTGAGTTTATCCACGCTTCGTCGACCACCTCCATCGTGAGCTCTGCTCCTAGCTACTCCAGGCAGGTGGGCATCTATTTCTGTGTGTTTTTCTATCCTTAGTACTTAGAATAGTGTAGTTTAGATTTTAGTTGTAGTTGATTTAGTGTTTTATTCCATAAAAACCAAAATTCATAGTTCATTGAAGCTGAGCTCCTATGACCCTCTTCGTTGTATTCTGATTGTGCCCCTATCCCCTTTTGCCTTTACTTCATTCCTCGACGATTCAGCTACACCACGCTCATCCTTGCTCCCCTTGATCATTCTTAGATCAAGAGATCAGAATCTCTTTACCTCTGTCATTCACTAGAGGTTCCCTTCCGCACACTACCTCCGCTCATTTCGCTCGAACAAACTCCCAGAACCTTCATTTCTCTACGTTATAGCTTCCTGTATTGGTTTTGGAGGTCCAGGGTCCCTCGAAAGGTGATTTTGATCGAAATGAAGGATACTTGGAGCTCCATTCTTCACCAAGCATCCAGGACCCCACCGATAGATCTCGACCACTTTTGAGGCCTCCAGTAGTCGCAGACCATCTTGAGGACGCTCCCAAGCATCTCAACAACGAGAATAAGGGCCAGAGGATAAATATTTAGCAAATCAAATCTCAGAGGACCCAGGGTTCATCCATGTTCTTCCAAGCCTCCTCTCCACCGTCTGATCGCGCCGGCTCCCCAGATTAACCAATTGCCATCAAATCATGCTACACCACCATCGTTAGAGTGATTCCTTTTTAATAGTTAAACATTCATCTACAATGTATTTATTTTTTGTAATATGTGTTGTTCATCCCTCAGCCATTTTATATTTGCATTTAGCTCCAATCCACGTCACCTCGCGTACCTATACGCATGAGGGTATGGGGAATTTTGCATTTAAACCCTCGGCCTTTCTGTATTTCAGTTCAGTCCTGTAAAATTAAATTCCCGTATTAAAATTTCTAGGCATTTTGTGGACCCCTGAACAATGTACTAATTGCAAAAATACTCTTCCGAGTATATATTATTGGGAATATTTGGCATTTTTAGCCCCAAACTTCTTTAGGGTGATCGGAAACAATGTTTAAACTTTAAATATTTGCAAAAGACCCTTGCAAGATTGCATTTTCTTTTTGTTGATTTTAATTTTTTTAGAAATAACTCTTTTACCCTAAAAATTCTTGGAAAAAAGAGATAAATACATTATTTATTATTCTACCGAATAAATTTTCATTAAGGTATTTTATTCTATATTTCTATTTATTACAAATCAGAAATTGAGCTATCTTTTACTATTTAACTTTGAAAAATACAAAAAAATAAAATTGTTTTGAAATTTCCAAAAATATATATATTTTTATTACTCTATTGATAACTGCATACCAAAAATCATTAAAAAATAACAAAATAAAAACACTAAAAATTAAAAGGCTCTAAAATCCTTCTAAATATTTGAAAATATTTTATAAAAACTAAACATATTGGTTTATATTTATAAATTTTTTAGTGTAGTTACTATATATTAATAATATTTTTGGAAAATTTGGTACTTTTACCTTTTTTCAATTCTAAAATAATTCAACCTATTAATTTAAGTCACTATTTTGACTTTTTAATTCAATTATAAATATAAAAAAAACTAAAATATATAATAAAAATATTAAAAATAAAACAAAATATAAAAAAGATAAAAATATTTTATGTCCACATTTTTAGTATTTATATCTATATCCATAAAATATAAAATCCTACATCTTGACATATACCTAAAATGACTTATATTATTATTAATATTATTCTAATTATCAAAAATATTAAAATTATTTTTATTACCTTTAAAAAAATAAAAGGGTTTTATTTTAGGATATTTCCTAATTTTGTTTCTATTTTATATATTTATTACATATAGTAGTTATATTATACCTATAATTACTTATATATATATTATTTTCAAAAGGATAAATTAAAAATCAAAAAATATAAAAAGAAAATATAGATAATAAAACTAAAAATCCATAATATACATATAATAAAATTTCAAAAAAAATAAATAATTAAAGAAATAACTAAAAATCAAAATCCTTCACAAAAACCCAAAAAAAATGTTGTCGTGTTGTCAGTTTTTATTATCTGTTCCATGTTATCTTTATGTTCGACACAATATATAAACTTTGGTTATAATAAATTTTGATGCCTCATTTTGATTGTTTGTTTAATAGCTTGTGTGAGTTAATTGTTGAATTTCTTAACTTTTCTGAGGGGTCTCCTCAGCGACACTGTAGTTCTCGCCTTGTGTAGACTATATTAGGCCCTCACAGAAGTCCGATTTTCATTCACATGAATCAAATGATGAAGATTAACTATAAGTTTTGATAAAGTATTGTACTAGCTAAAAAATCCATTTAATTGTATAATTAACTATTATATTGCCATTACAGTCATGGCAAGTTTTGGGCGTGGCAGCTCTCAAGGATCTCAGTGATTCACTCGTCCGACCTCCTTAGAGGCAACCCATCCCGCAGGTTGATTTGGAATCCCTTCCCGATTAGACTCGACGAGTCATATCCGTCTACGAGTCTCTTGTTTATACTCCTCCTCCATTTTATGGAGTTGTATATGGAGAGCCTCCGTCATCAACCGCTCCCGATGCATTTCCTATCTTGGTACTTGTAGGACATCAATGCATTCTAATTCTCCTTCTTAGACATCTGAGCATCCATATGCCTTTACCCTCTTGAAGAATCTCCGTTTCATCAATTTTATTCTATCATTTTGGCCTTAAAACTCTAGCTAAATTCAAGTAAATAGCATGATTTTGTACAAATTAACATTCATTATTTACTCCATCTATTGTATACAAAATATAGTTTTTAATACCAAAATTATAGAATAAAGAAAAAAAGAAAAAGTATAAAATATCAAAGGTATTTTATGACCTTAAACCCCGAGACATACGCATATTGATGACTGGATCGACAAGGAATAAAGTAGGGGGAGATAAGGGTCAAAATACAATAAAATTCCCTTTCTTTCATCCATCAATAAGTCTTATTTGGTGCCCATTTTCTTCTTTATTATTTATACCTCAAATAAAGAAATTTTGTACATGAAAGTTGTAGATAAAAATTCATAGGAAAATACAAAATTGATTTCATACAATAATATATAATGTACATTTTATACTCTGAATAAAAAGTCAAAACTCGAACTTCCTAGACCCATATCTTCTCCATATGAACTCAAAATGTATCAAAATCACTTTTAATTGTATATAACTTTTAATAAGCTATTTAATGAAGGTGTTCCATTTAATTTAAAGTTAAGAAGCAAAAGTTACCATTTGGACCCCTATTATATAATATACCTGAATAAATTATTCATTTTATTATTCTTTATTATTTTTATAATAAAGAATAATAAATTATTCATTTATAGTTTATGTACATATTTAGAATAGAATAAAACCATAAATACAACACTAAAATAAAATAATATACAAAACTGCATAGATGAAACACCTATACTTATAATATATATATACCTCTATTTATTTAAGGGTATAAAATATATCAGAAAATATAATAAAAATATTTTTGTGTATGTATAAATAATTTATAAATATATAAATTATGAAAATAAAATTACAAATTCAAAAGTGAAAAATAAAAATAAAATATTCAAAATATAGGTGAATATACCTATAAATGAAACCCTAAAAAGTAACTTGTAACAAATAAGCCCATAAAATAAATAAAAATCATATTAAAATACTATAGAAAAATAAACATTTTTATTTTATAATTTAAAATTAATTAATTCATTTACTATTTATTAATGAATTTATAAATAATCTTGAGATACCTTTTTCTGATTGGTCCACGTGGAAAAACCAGAGGGAGTCAAGAGTTGACCCTGATCAACTCTTCTTCCCAGGTATAGGCTTGTCAGACCTAGATTTTGACCCGACTTCTCCCTTTTTCCCCAATCGATGTACTCAATGATTTATGTTAATTCCTTGTAAATGTTTCTCCTCGATTCTCCCTCTATCATGCTAGCGTGATTTTTAACCAGAGGAACGCTGCATCAACCGCTCCACCTCGATCTTTCCAGGCATGTACACAAGCCGAGCTCCTCCTTCCTTTCGATTTTGAATTATGTTGATCTGATTTTTCTCCACCTTTTGGGTTTCGTGGCTTGAGCTCCGTGACAAGGATCTCGCCTAGCTCTTGGTTGGATCGAAGAAGCGGTGTAAGGGCGATCTCCACCATCTCTGATGGTGTTCCACCGTGAGGTCCCCCATCTCGCAGCTCTGGTTGCTCAAGGTTCTTTTTCTTTGCATTTTAGGTAGATTTTAGCTTACATTTTTATTCCCTGCCATTAGATTAACCTTTATCCATTGCTTTAGCATAAAATAGCTTCTTTGTAGTTCGTTGGAGCTTAACTCCAGTGAACCCTCCGTCATGCCTCACTGTGTTTCCAACTCGCCATCTGCCCCCATTTCCTTTCTGTACGCTTCTCCTACACCTCACCGCACATCGCTCACCCAAATCCTTCTTGGATCTGGTGATCATTGTCTCCGACTCCACCGCTCATCGTAGACACACACACACACACACACACCCATTTTACAGCTATTTCTCACACTAACAGGTCGAGGCAATTTGTCTGCGACCCATCATTCTTCCAATGCATGTCCCATGAGTGCAAAGCCCTTTTGGGAGCAATTTTGAAGTCGCTAGAGATACTTGGAGTTCCACTATTCTCCCAACCTATAGGGAGCACTTCGGTTATTGATGAAGCCACATTTCATCATCTTTATTCTATCATTTTGGCATCAAAAACCCTAGCAAATGCGTGTAAATACCATTAATTCCAGCATTTTAGCATTCATGCATGTGCATGTAAATAATGTATAAAATACTGTATTTAAAGCCAAAATTATAGAATAAATAAAAGGAAAGAAAAAGAATAAAATATTGTAAATATTTTATGACCCGAAACCCCAAGATCTAGGCATCTAGATGACTAGGTTGATAAGGAATAAAGTAGGGGGAGATAAGGGCCAAAAATACAATAAAAGTTCCTTTTGTTTAATTCATTCTTTAATTATTTTGGAACATATTTTTAGTTCTACTTTTATACTTCAAATAAAGAAACTTTGTACATGAAAGTTGTAGATAATTAAATAAAGAAAAATACAAAATTGATTTCACTCAAAAACAATACACAGATAAAAGTTATGATCTGAATAAGTTTCCAAAATCCCAAATTCCCAGACCTTTATCTCTCAAATAAAAACTCAAAATCTATCAAACTCACCTTTAATTGTATATAATTTTTAAAAATCTATTTAATGAAGGTGGTTTCATATTTTTCGGAGTTATGGTTTGAAAGTTGAGTTTTGGACCCCTATTGTATATTATACCAATTAAAATATTCATTTTATTTGTTAATCGTTATTTTTATTATTTCATATTTTTATTATTTCATATATTATTATATAGGTACATATTAAAACTGGAATAAAATGATAAATAAAATATTAAAAAATAATAAAATTCTTGTATAAAATACATAGATGAATTACCAATGTACTGTGTTAGAATCACATTTTGGCCATTTTCCCTGATTTTTGGAGGATGCATCGTGCATTTTTTCACGATGAATCCTTCTTGACTATTTCTCACCATATATCCATTATACACACCCAGCATATATATGGATGAATGGATTAGGTATTCATCCTATTATCGTCGATCTTTGGAGCACGTTCATCATGTTGTCTGACCCCCCCTCTGTTGTGCGTCAGAACAGTAGTTTTGCCCATATTCTCGAATTTTTATAGGCCGATTCTTCCACCAAATCGATGGGCTTCCTTCTTGGATTTTGCTCCCCATACAACCAACATACACGCCCAAGTATAATATTGATGGTTGAGTTGTCGATGCACTAGATAAATACTGATCTTGTAGCCATCTCATCAACTTTCTAACCAGCCACTGCCACTCCTGTCAGAGCCTCGTTTTGTCCGTTTTCGCGGATTTGTCAAGGCCGACCCTTTCACCCAATGGCTAAGCTTTCTTCATGACTTTTTCTCCTTGATGTAGCCTCATACATGCCCAGAGATTGCTTCAAGGATTGGATCAACGATTCGCTAGATATCTATCGTTCTTTGGAGCCGCCCACCTCACATGTACAAATCCACCTCCATTCTTACCTCTCGTTTTTGAACCACTTTTAGCCTAAGTTTAGACATCCAAGTTGCAACCATGGCTCTCCTGTGAGAGAGGATATATCCCACCTCCTTGTTGAGGTACGGCGGTGGCTTGAGGCACGTTCCACCATCATCTTCAGCCACCTTGGCCGTGAGGTCCATTTCGCCATTCTTGGCTTGAGGTTTCACATTTTCTTTCATAGTTTATTTTTGCTTGTTTTCATTCTCTTTATTCACTTGTAGATCGTAGATTTATTATAGCATTTTGTTTACTTGCTTTTTATTCACCTAATCACCCATTTCACCCCTCGCCGGAGCAAGCTCCGACGAGCTTCCGACCCATCATTTTGACTTTCACTCATCCTCCTCGACGCGGCTCACATCTCACCGCCGCCATCCTCCACTATTCTACGTATCCTCGTACACAACCCCCGCCATCTTCGACCACATACGGTGGTCGGAGCACATCCTTCTTCCCTCACCAAATCGAAGGAAAACCCATTCATATCCTATTTTTTGTGTACCTAACATCTTGGCCGAATTTTCTACTCGAGCCCTTCTTCTAATTACAGGTACGTCGGAGCACTTTCACGCACATCCCCTTATTGTCCAAGAGCAGCTTGACGCCACCTAGATTAGTGGCAAGTTTTGCGGCCATACACCTACGTTTTTTGCTTATTTCAAGAAGTTTCCGAGTACATTTTTGAACTGCAGTTTCGTATTTACTTTTTCATCTGTACCCCTTCACTCAAATGCTCATAACTCGTTCGTCGGAACTCGGTTTGGGTGTTTTTTTGTTAGAAAGTTGTTTAAGAGTTCTACATCATACCCAAATTTCAGAATTTTCTGATGTACGAACTATTTATGGCGAATTTATGAAGTTAGAGTACTGATTGGGCTTGTTTTGTTGATAATGCTTGAAATACTCAATATCACTTGTTCATTTTTGGATATGTTGTAGTAATTAGCAGGACCGAATTTGGATTCAAATTTTAACAAAAATTATTGCCATTTATGTCCTATAGAATTTCTACAATATTTTTAGTGATTGGTTTATTTCTGGAGTATCTTTCATCTATTTGAAAATCTAAAAATATGTCCATGTGCCCTTGACTTTGTTCTATAATAAAGATTTTTGTTATATTTTTATATTCTTGTTTGAGTAGTCAAAAAATTCAAAAACATCATTTCTACCTTCCTGCAGTCTTTTATAATGTAATATATTCATTACCTTTTGAAAAATTCCAAAAAAAATATATTTTGTTTGTTTCTGTATGTTTGAACTTCAGACCAAAAATCATTAAAAATTTCAAAAGAAATCCCCTAAAAATAGCAAAATACCAAAACTCTTCCAAAAAAACTTAAAAATTCCACGAAAATCCTAAAAATACAAATTCAGT
The DNA here is from genome assembly GCA_037367405.1 of Ottelia alismoides. Lineage (NCBI taxonomy): Eukaryota > Viridiplantae > Streptophyta > Magnoliopsida > Alismatales > Hydrocharitaceae > Ottelia > Ottelia alismoides. Next base: position 108,771 of record JAZKJV010002894.1, read on the forward strand.
TCCTGTGCTTTATCTTATTTATTCTCTTTGATATAAAATTAATTTGAGGAGTTTTGGACATTGTTAGATATTTTTCATCCTCATTTCAATTTCGGCCAGCAACCTATCTCACTATTTACTAGTATTTTTGCCCTTAAAATACCAAAAAAATAGGAAAAATCTAGAAAAATCACAAAAACATTAGAAAAATATAAAAATCATAAAAACATTCCATTTCCTGTATTTTGATTATTTTCCCCTATTTTTATCCCTCTCTTATCTCTAGTGTACATATATATTCTTTATATATATTCTATCTTTATTAAAAGAAAAAGAAAATATAAAAGTACAAAATATAAAAAGAAAATACAAAATCAGTAAATTAAAAACCCAAATATAAAAATATAAAATCAAAAATTAAATAAAAAAATATAAAATTCAAAACCTACAAAAAATAGCACTTGTAGGCACTTGATCACAATCACATTTTGCGCATTTTTGCTTGATCTATCTTGCTTGCTCCCTGTGTTTGACACTCTACATACTTGCACTATACACATATTTTGTAGAATTATAATAAATTTTAACTCCACACTTTGATTTCCATTGCTTGATATTATTCGTGGGTTAATTGTTGACTTAATCGGGATTTACCGAGGGTCGCCGCAGCGACTTTGTCTCCGCCTTGTGTGAGACATTTAGACCCTCGTATCTCGCGGTTAATCAAATGGCGCCGTTGCCGGGAAGTTATATCTAGATCATGACTCGCCGACCGTTGACGTTGCCCCATCCTTCTGGTATGAGATGTTTCTTTGACTCACACCTTCTGCATCTCATACATGATTATCACTGAGATCCGACATTGTATATATGTTCATCTGTACGTCGGTCACTCATTCTTTATGGTTCACACTCCATCGTCATCTTATGATTTTGCTATACTTAGGACGTACTTTATCCTAAGTATAGGGGGGTGTGCACCCTGAGTTTCTTCTATTATTTGATCCTCTCCATTGTCTCCTCTTCTTGTCTATACTTAGGGATATCTTACCCTAAGTATAGGGGGAGACAATCTGAGTACGATCTGTTCATTCTCACCCTTGACCCTCCCTGCTTTGGGTACAGTCTACTATACTTAGGAATATTTGATCCTAAGTATAGGGGGGACGGTCAACTTCTCATTCATTCATTTCTTATTCATTTATTCCTTAGACTTTTCTATACTTAGTACGAGTTATGTCTTCTCTTTTCTCTCCGATCTATGAGGACATAGCTCAAGCTAAGTATAGGGGGGTCGTATATACTGTGTATATACTTTAACCATAACTCGTACTTTCGTATTTTTACTATGACTCATTATACTTATAAAATTCATTAAAAACCTTAATAAAAAGATGCGATTATTCCTTAAATTCTTTTTGTACATACTAATTAATAAATCAGGTAAAAACACCTTTGCAAAATGTTTGAAAAATAGTTTGAAAACCTTTGTGAGAAATCTTTTGAAAACTATTTGTGAAACATTTTGTTACATGTTTTCAACCTTCGTAAAAACATTTTGATTGTAAAAATTATTTTCTTGTGGGAATAAAATGTTTGAAATTTGAAAAATCTATCTATACTGTTTGAAAAATCTTTGCAAAATGATTTTCAAATGTGTGTACATGATTGTAAAATGATTGTAAAAACTATTTTGGACTATAGTTATCAAAATTATTTGAAAAACCTGTGTCAAATAAATTTGAGGAATATATACATCACACAAAAATTCATTTATATATCTCTATATAAAAATTGACCACTTACCTTGTAAATTCTTAAAATCCACTTCTTGTATATATAAGACGCACTCCCGTGTAAATATTTTCACCTAGTTTTCAGCCAAAACCTTTTGTTTTCAAAAATTCCAAAAAAAACATTTGCAAAATTAAAATCCAATAACATTTGAAAAATCTTTTTGAAAAATCTAAAAATGCATGTGCATCATTTTTTTCAAAATCCATAAAAAGTTCAAAATCTTTGAAAATTGCATCACAAAAATATTTTCTGCATAGCATTTGCATGGCATTCACATTTTTCGGATTGAGTTTGATAGTTAAACAAGTCTAAGCAAAATCTTGAGATGGGAGCTTGATTGGGCCTTAAATCTACCTAATTAACAGGAACCTTATAGGAACTGGGATTGAGGTACTTCAGGTCTAGTTGACTTAATTCTTTGAGGATCACGGGACTTAGTTCAATGGATTCTTGACTGCCTAAGTAGAGTATTTCGGAGCACACGCATGACTCTTGTTGATAATGACCTAACTTAAACACCTGCACCTTTCACTTGGCTCAACTCAGTTGGAGTGGTGAGGGGATTGGATTTGCCGGTATGAGACACACACAGGTGGAAACACTTGTCCTCCTCTAGGGAGGGAAGTGCATCCCAACCCGTCCAGTGATGATGAGTTTGGAGGATAGGAGATTGTGGGTTGCAATAAAGCTTCAAAAGAGGGATAGTCTACTGGCTCAAGAGGAAAAACTCCCTATGTAAATGTTGTTGTATATAGTATTCAAAAAAATGCAAAAAGTAAAAACTCCAAAAAAAGTGGACAGGCCTGTACAAAAACAAAAATGCTTGTCGGAGTGTACATATGTTGTATAGTCAAATAAGAAAGCTTGAGCTTCAAAGTCATATCATGAGAGCCTGCAGCTGGATGACTTGACTACACTGGTCTTGCATCCTAGGATAGGTAGCTATACTGGCTACCGTCCATTCTTCTCTTCACCCCCTCCTCTTGGGTCGGTTGCCACTTGAACTTAGAAGGGAATACCCTGCTCCTTGAGGGATGAGTTGTTGGATTGGGGAATCATTGGGTTGTCATATTGGAGAAGTCGGTCTCTTGGTCATTCTAGTTGGGGAGAGCCACTATCACTTACACTGTACGAGTCAGATTCATAGTCATAAGGGTTTGCGTATGAGTTGAAATATTTCTGATCTGTCTATTGAGGAGACTTGAGCAGAGTTTTGGGATACTCAGAGGCTGTTGGATTTTAATTCCGGAGCTCACTAAGGTTCCGCCCGCACTAAAATTTCAAAGGTCTAACTTAAGCTCCAAACTTTGATTTTGTGAAGACAAGTTTGATAATCAAGTTTAATCCATCTTTCTTCTTTTTCTTTTCTTTCTTTTTCTTTCTGCACTTATTGCATAAGTGTTTGCTAGGGACTAGCAAAGGTAAAGTATAGGGGGATGATGAAGCCACATTTCATCATCTTTATTCTATCATTTTGGCATCAAAAACCCTAGCAAATGCGTGTAAATACCATTAATTCCAGCATTTTAGCATTCATGCATGTGCATGTAAATAATGTATAAAATACTGTATTTAAAGCCAAAATTATAGAATAAATAAAAGAACAGAAAAAGAATAAAATATTGTAAATATTTTATGACCCGAAAACCCGAGACCTAGGCATCTAGATGACTAGGTTGATAAGGAATAAAGTAGGAGGAGATAAGGGCCAAAAATACAATAAAAATTCCTTTTGTTTAATTCATTCTTTAATTATTTTGGGACATATTTTTAGTTCTACCTTTTATACTTCAAATAAAGTAACTTTGTACATGAAAGTTATAGATAATTAAATAAAGAAAAATACAAAATTGATTTCACTCAAAAACAATACATAGATAAAAAGTTATGATATGAATAAGTTTCCAAAATCCCAATTTCCCAGACCTGTATCTCTCAAATAAAAACTCAAAATCTATCAAACTCACCTTTAATTGTATATAATTTTCAATAATCTATTTAATGAAGGTGGTTTCATATTTTTCGGAGTTACAGTTGAAAGTTGAGTTTTGGACCCCTATTGTGTACTATACCGATTAAAATATTCATTTTATTTGTTATTCATTATTTTTATTATTTCATATTTTTATTATTTCATATATTATTATATATATACATATTAAAACTGGAATAAAATGATAAATAAAACATTAAAAAATAATAAAATTTTTGTATAAAATACATAGATGAATTACCAATGTACTGTGTTAGAATCACATTTTTAACCATTTGCGTCGATTTTTGGAGGACGCATCGTGCATTTTTTTCACGATGAATCCTTCTTGACTCTTTCTCCCCATATATCCATTATACACGCCCAGCATATATATGGATGAATGGATTAGGGATTCGTCCTATTATCATCGATCTTTGGAGCGCGTTCATCGTGTTGTCTGACCCCCTCTCTGTTGTGCGTCAGAACAGTAGTTGTTGCTCATATTCTCGAATTTCTATAGGTCGATTCTTTCACCAAATCGCTGGACTTTCTTCTTGAATTTTTCTCCCCATACAACCAACATACACGCCCAAGTATAATATCGATGGTTGAGTTGTAGATTCACTAGATACATACTGATCTTGTAGCCGTCTCATCAACTTTCTAACCAGCCACTGCCACTCCTGTCAGAGCCTCGTTTTTGTCCGTTTTCGCGGATTTTTCAAGGTCGACCCTTTCACCCAATGGCTAAGCTTTCTTCATGACTTTTTCTCCTTGACGTAGACTCATACACGCCCAGAGATTGCTTCAAGGATTGGATCAACGATTTGCTAGATATCTATTGTTCTTTAGAGCCACCCACCTCACATGTACAAAACCACCTCCATTCTTCCCTCTCGTTTTTGAACCACTTTTAGCCTAAGTTTAGACATCCAAGTTGCAGCCATGGCTCTCTTGTGACAGAGGATAGATCCCAGCTCCTTGTTGAGGTACGGCGGTGGCTTGAGGCACGTTCCACCATCATCTTCAGGCACCTTGGCCGTGAGGTCCATCTCGCCATTCTTGGCTTGAGGTTTCGCATTTTCTTTCATTTTTTTGCTTGTTTTCGTTCTCTTTATTCACTTGTAGATCAGAGATTTATTATAGCATTTTATTTACTTGCTTTTTAGTCACCTAATCACCCATTTCACCTCTCGTCGGAGCTAGCTCCGACGAGCTTCTGACCCATCATTTCGACTTTCACTCATCCTCCTCGACGCGGCTCACATCTCACCGCCGCCATCCTCCGCTATTCTACATATCCTCATACATAGCCCCCGCAATCTTCGACCACATATGGTGGTCGGAGCACATCCTTCTTCCCTCACCAGATCGAAGGAAAACCCATTCATATCCCATTTTTTTGTGTACCTAACATCTTGGCCGAGTTTTCTACTCGAGCCCTTCTTCGAATTGCAGGTACATCGGAGCACTTTCACGTACATCCCCTTATTGTCCAAGAGCAGCTTGACGCCACCTGGATTAGTGGCAAGTTTCGCGGCCATACCCATGCGTTTTTGGCTTATTTCAAGAAGTTTTCGGGTACATTTTTGAAATGCAGTTTCGTATTTACTTTTTCATCTGTACCCCTGCACTCAAATGCTCATAACTCGTTCGTCTAAAGTCGGTTTGTTGTGAGATTTTTTTGTTAGAAATCTGTTTAAGAGTTCTACATCATATCCAAATTTCAGAATTTTCTGATATACAAACTCTTTATGGCGAATTTATAAATTCAGAGTACTGATTGGGCTTGTTTTGTTGATAATGCTTGAAATACTCAATATCACTTGCTCATTTTTGGACATGTTGTAGTAACTAGTAGGGCCAAATTTGGATTCAAATTTCAACAAAAAATATTGCGATTTTTGTCCTGTAGAATTTCTACAATATTTTTAGTGATTGGTTTATTTATAGAGCATCGTTCATCTATTTGAAAATCTAAAAATATGTCCATGTGCCCCTGACTTTGCTCTATAATCAAAGATTTTTGTTGTATTTTTATATTCTTGTTTGAGTAGTCAAAAAATTCAAAAACATTATTTCTACCTTCCTGCAGTCTTTTATTTTGTAATATATTCATTACCTTTTGAAAAATTCCAAAAAAATTATATTTTGTTTGTTTCTGTATGTTTGAACTTCAGACTAAAAATCATTAAAAATTTCAAAAGAAAACTCCTAAAAATAGCAAAACACCAAAAATCTTCAAAAAAATCTTAAAAATTCCATGAAAATCCTAAAAATACAAACTCAGTTCCTGTGCTTTCAATGATTTATTCTCTTCGATTTAAATTTAATTTGAGGAGTTTTGGACACTGTTAGGTATTTTTCATCCTCATTTCAATTTCGGCCAGCAACCTATCTCACTATTAACTAGTATTTTTGCCCTTAAAAATACCAAAAAAATTAGGAAAAATCTAGAAAAAATCACAAAAATATTAGAAAAATATAAAAATCACAAAAACATTCCATTTCCTGTATTTTGAGTATTTTCCCCTATTTTTATCCCTCTCTTATCTCAAGTGTACACATATATTCCTTATATACATTCTATCTTTATTAAAAGAAAAATAAAATATAAATGTACAAAATATAAAAAGAAAATCCAAAACCAGTAAATTAAAAACCCAAATATAAAAATATAAAATCAAAAATTAAATAAAAAAATATAAAATTCAAAACCCACAAAAAATAGCACTTGTAGGCACTTGATCACAATCACATTTTGCGCATTTTTGCTTGATCTATCTTGCTTGCTCCCTGTGTTCGACACTCTACATACTTGCACTATACACATATTTTATAGAGTTATAGTAAATTTTAACTCCACACTTTGATTTCCATTGCTTGATATTATTCGTGGGTTAATTGTTGACTTAATCGGGATTTACTGAGGGTCGTCGCAGCGACTTTGTATCCACCTTGTGTGAGACATTTAGACCCTCGTATCTCATGGTTAATCAGTGATCTCCGAAGATTTTTGGGCCCTCCGGCAGATAGAGGATGCCGCCAGGAACCTTTTGAGCCGCTCTGTAGTAAGGACGAGGGTTGGAGGACCGAGTTGTACCTGAGCGAGGCTCGAAAGAACCAGGTGATGAATCTGTGATTCATCACATCAAAAGTCAAAAATAGAGCCTTGTTCCCGAGAAAATAGAGGCATATTTCCTTTTATCTTGCATAAATAACACTCATGCATGCATCCATAATTCATGCATTTTAGCAGCTCATCTGCATTTAAATAAGAAGCCAAAAATCCCCGGTAAAATACCTCTTCATCAAATAACTTCTTCTCTATATATATATTCCTTAATAATAGAGGGAAGAATGCCAAAAAAATCACCCTTGTAAAATAGCCCAAACATCTTGAGAACCCTTGTAAAGCCCTCATACAAGCCCCTAATTAGGTCTACTCACTCCTAGAATACTTCTTATTAAAAGACCTTCAAAATGAGACTAATTTCATTGAAATTGGAGCTTGTTTGAGAAACTTGGGTTTTTGGGTCATTTTGTATACTACATATGCATATTTATGTATCTTTGTATTTATGTATCATATTTGACCTCATTTCCGTCTTTGGTCAACATGAAACTTGTAGATCTCATCAAGATCTACAATTTTCATGTTTTGAGTTTTTCCAAATTCGGCTTCCTCTTCTTCCTACACGTGTTTCTTCCTCCAGCCATCCACAGCAGGCCACGTGGTGCCCTCTGATTGCGCCACGCGGCCCGCTGCCCTTCGCCTCGTCCGCCCTCGCCTTCCGCCGTTGGATGGTCGTCCTGATCCAACGGCCTAGCTGCTACCACGTACACCCTTCACATTGACCGTCGGATCAAAGCCCCCGCCTCATATCCATCGTCCGCTCGCGCCTTAATCTCATCACGCCACGTAGCAGCGCGTGCGCCCTTCGATAGCGCCTTCATCTCTTCATCTGCGCCGTTAGCCCCACAGGCACCTAGACCACCCGATTGAACACCCGACTCCCATCTCAGCCATCCATCAGTATCGAGCCCTTAGCGCACCACGTGGCGCTCGCTACGCCCTCGGATCGCCACGGCCAGATCTTCATCCAGCCGCTCATCTCGCTTCGATCACCACCGTTGGATCACAAGATCCAACGGTGGAGACTTCGTCTCCTACCTCGGGTGCCCCTCTCTCCCACGATCTCTGCCTTGCGGGAGGGGCACCCCCTTCCTATTCTTGGCAGCGCTCCTTCCATCGTCGCCGAGATCCACAACCTCCACGATGGCCCCCACTCATCCCTTATCCTCGCCAGCTACTCCGTCAGCCACGTCAACCTCCAGCTCTCTCCCACGAACTCCATAAACCTCGCCCCATCTCCATTCCAGCCGTAACCTTCATCCTTTAAATACCCCCTCTCCGGCCACATTCTTCGCCATCCGCCACTCCAGGGAGGTCCCTCGAGCTCCAAGCTTCCTGTTGGTGACAGCAATTGGTCGATTTGTCGAGCGACGACAGAGATCTAACGCCGGCGAGATCCACGGCCACCTCCGCCGTGCCGCAGCCTCCCTCGAGCAGCTGCTAGAGCTCGGGACCTTACCGATCCCTTGAGCGACGACCTGGAGCTCAAAGCTGAGCCCCAATCCCCAGGTAACTCCCTCCATCCATGCTCCAATCTTCTTCTTCTTTTTCTTGGATTTTCTCCGCTTTTATTCGCCGTCATCAGCCATCTTCGCGCCTCCTAATCACTCCGACGAGCTTCGTGTTGAAGCTCTGATCCTCGCGGGCCTCTCTACACCTTCAGACACTCTACTTCACCAGCCATCGACCTTCAGCTCCGCCACCTGGCCGGAGCTCCGTCACCCGACCACCTCCCTTCGCCTCAGGCTTCACCGATCACTCCACTCTCCTCCACGAACACCTGCACGCTTCGGCTACCTCTTCTAACCCCTGCAGGATCTCATTCCTTCATTGGCCGGAGCTTCACCGGAGACAACTTCGAGCTTCATCGTCATCCATCTCCAGGCGCCCCCCGTGGCTCCTGAGACCATCAGCGCCTCCGCCGCATCGTCACGCTCCTGCTGGGATACCTCCGACAACTCGGAGAGCTTCATCGGCATCTGGAGGATCGGGTGGAGCTAGGCGACCTTCACCGGAGCACCGCCCTCTCCTCCGCAGGTGGCGGAGGACCGTTAGAGAAGAAGAAGCAGCAACCGTTCGATCATCTGATCGAACGGTCCTCGCCTCGCCACGCGTCCCCTCGCCGCCCTTATCTTCGACCGTTAATCACACCTCAGATCGGACGACGCTCCAGCCGCCACGCGTCTTCATCGACATCCCTTGGATCCATCTTGATCCAAGGGCCTTCAGGCCGCCACGTCTCCTTATCCGAGCCTCGGCCTCCAAGCCTAGGCTCGGGTGACCCGAAGCTGCACCGAGGCTAGACCGAACCTCCAGAGGACCCGAGCCTCACTCCGAGCCTCCGACGCCCTCCGAACCTAGGTCGCCCCACGTGAGGAGCACGTGCGGCCTGGGTTATTTGCACAGACACCCCTGAAGCTTTCAGAAATTGCAAAAAGGTCCCTGTGAAGCAGACACCACGTGAGGAGCACGTGTCTCGTGGAAAAATTGCATAGAAGTCCTGCATGCTATCGGTAATTGCATTTTAGTCCCTGTCAGCATATTTAATTGTTGAAATTTTAATTTCCAGCATTGCATTTACACCCTTGTGTTTACACGTGTCCCTAGAGTGCATTTTTCATCATTTTGAGATTCTAAAAATTGCATGTTGTTGGAAATTTTGTCCTCTATCTATTAGAACACGTGTTTGATTTTTGTTGGCTTGCTTGAATTATTAATAAATTAAATGGTTCATTTGTGACATATTTTGCCCAGTGATGCCTTTTGATTTTTAGTTAATTATCTGTGCCTTCAAAAATCACCAAAAATTCACAGTAGCTTAAGGACATCATTTTTAACACTCCATAAAAATTTCAAATCATTTGCACGCATAACGAGGCCTAAATAAATAGCTTAGTGATTTTCTTGAATTAATTTTAATTAATCCATTTCATAGTAAATTTAAGTTCTGTTAATTTTCCTAGGTCGCTGATCATTAGACCCTCCTAGGATAATTTTAGTTCTTGGAAAAATTGTGATTTGATATTTATTAAAAATTAAACACTGAAAATCACTCTGTCTGTTTATTTAATTCACAGAAAAATTATTTTGAGTCGAAAAATTCCAAAAACATTAGTGTAGGTCATTTTCATCATACATAATCGTCTGGCCAATTTTCATTATTTTTGGACTTCGTTTGATACATCAATTAAATTTAAAGTTAAATTGGCTAAGATTTGTCTGCATATGTTTGCATAAGAAATAAAAAGACCAAAAAATTGACCCTCGAACATCAACACTTGAAAATTGCTGTGATCCACCTAAGGAGACAGTTGCCTCCCTGAGATCGACCTTGGACTCCACCAAGTAAAAAAATATCACCGCTTAAAATTGACCAAAATCTGTCTTAAGTGGTTTTTGATTAATCTCTCGTATCCAACTGCAACGAACACTTAACATTAATTTGGAACTTTAATGTGCCCGAATTAAGTAAGGGTGCGGGAGGCTTATCAAAATGGCGCCGTTGCCGGGGAGGCACGGCTTAGGTTAATTGTAGCATATTTTTGAAGTGTTTGATTTCTAATCCCCGGGTTGTCTGACCCCCGGTTTTTCTTGTAATTATTTCTCCTATTTGTTTTCTTTTTGCATTATTTTTGTGTCACTCTCTGACCTCTATTTCATTTTTGTGCGAGGACCGCGAGGAGTCGGCGACGCTTCAAGGACTTAGCATTTAAAGTGTGTTGAGAGAAAGAGAGGCATTGTACTTTTTATTTTATTTTTCTTTTGCATTATTTCCAGCGGTTCCTGTTTGGGAGCTCGCGCGTGTAAATATAGTGGAAACCGTGTCCCGTGTGCTGTGTGGGTGATTGGTAATTTAGCTTGCACTAGCGGCTCCTCGAGCCAACCTAGGACTTGTTTGTGCTCGTAATCAATAGGACCACACAACACACATAAAAGACGCACCTAGACCGCAGGACTTAGTTCAAATTAAACCGTTCTTCACGCCAATAGAACTGCCTGTCTAGGAGCGGCTTTCATCGCCTGCATTTGCATGTAGAATAAAGTTTTCAATTCTGTATTGCATCCTGCATCAACAAGCGAAGGGATCACTGTAAGTACTCTTTACTTAGCATATGCATCATTGATTTCAACTTGCATCGGCTTTTCTCGATTTCTCCCTCTGATTTTTCTCACTTAAAAAGGAAATTGGGACTGTACGATAGGCGTGCTTTGTGGTGATTAATTACAGTGATAACCTAACTTTAAAACCGGGACTGCTAACAGTATTGACCAATAAAAGAGAATAAAAACTGAAAATTGTTTGCGGGAGACTAATCCCCGACCTTGTTTTCAGGCTGAGTGAGGTTACCTGAGTGAGTGTGAACACCCTAAGGTAGAGCCCAAATCCCCGTCTTCCATATCACGTTCTAACTGATCCTAGCAAATATCACGAGCCGGATATTTTCAGATTCTTTGACTAGTACCAAGTAGCCTCCGCCTGTCTCAGGTAGATAGGGGCGAAATTGCGGTACTTCGCGACAAGCTGCCAGTAACCCCCCCGGGGTGAAGTTCCGGCCTTCTCAGCCTCCGCCTGCTTGCAGGTAGATAGGGGCATGGTCACTGAATCCATCGGCTTGGGATAGGAGCGAAGAAAGGAAGGAGCGGCGGTATCTTAGACGACAGGATAAACAGGGAAGACGCATCCGGCTTTGAGCCGACTTCCCTCTAGGCCGCGTAATCCTTGCTAGATTTGCTTGAAAATCACACTTAAAAACTACAAGATAAATTGGACTCAACTTTGAGTCCTTCACTGTGTTGAGTGTGAATCCTGGGTCTTGGATTGATCTTGTGCTTGCTTCAGGTAGGAGTTAGATCCTATCTTCTTCTAGCTTCACCAAGATGAGTGACTGGGGAGATCTCGACGCACAGTTCACTGATCTCTCTATGAGTCCCCCAAGTAACTCGTCTTTCTCGGTCCGAGCGCACCTTGGACCACCCAGGACTCATGACCCTCTTGAGTCCTGGTTCCCTCCTGCTCAGGGTGGTTACTCTCAAACCAACCCTTTTATCTCCTCTGAGATTACCGAGGAAGACCATTGCCTCGGTAATCCCTTCCTTGATTCACCCTCTAACACCGACCTTATTTTCCAATCCCCAGAACTAGAGGGAGAAATGCCGCCAAGGATGCCGCCCGATGAGGACCAGATGAGACAGATTCTTAGACGCCTTGCTGAAGCAGAACAGAAAAATGCTGATCTCACTGCGCGAATGGGGCAGATAATAGTAGCTGAAGGGATAGACCGACCAATGGTCGATACCTACAACCCGGCGGAGAACGAGATCCAAAATTGGCTAGCACCTGCAGTTCCCGACCAGGCATTCGAGCTGAAGCCCCACTTCCTTAGCCTGCTGCCGAAGTTTAACGGAAACCTCAATGAAGAGCCTTACACTTTCCTCCGTGACTTCGAACTAGTCTGCAACAATCTTAGCCATCCCAATGTTGGCCAAGATTATATCCGGCTGAAGGCCACCCCGTTTGCCTTAGGAGATAAGGCTGCACATTGGCTGAAAAACCTAGGGGTGGTATGTACTACCTGGATGCAGTTCAAGGACCTCTTCTTGAAGAAGTTCTACCCACTCAGTAGAACCAATCAGATGCGAACAAAGATTGCCAGCTTCGCCCAAGGACCCTGCGAACCATTCCACGAGGCTTGGGACAGGTTCAATGACTTAGTACAGAAATGCCCATGCCACGGCATTTCTAAGGCGATCCTAGTCCAAACCTTGTTCTGCGGTCTAACCCCAGAGATGTAGGGGTTAGTCAGTGCCGCCTGTGGAGGAAGCTATCTGAACAAGAACGAACACGCCGTGTGGAAAATCCTAGAGCAGATGGCATAAACCGGCAGGTCACAGGCCACAAGGGCCTATCAGTTGTCTCCCTCGATTCTATCCAATGAGACAACTAGAAGGACTGTTGCAGATCTGACTGAGGACCTCATCCCCAGCATGGGGATGATTGCAGACAAGCTTACCATGGTCGAGAAGATCCACAAGAGAGTCGCGGAGATGGAGTCTCTTTCGAGCCTTCCCAAGAAGGTGGAGGAACTCTCTGAAAAGGTAGCCAAGATTAAGCTACCTACCCCTTCTACACCACCTGTACCTGTACATCGAGTCCATCTTGTACAGGAACAGACACCGGGGCCTCAGAGCAGCTGGGATCAGACTTACACCCAGCAGAACCATCATGCACCCCCACCAATGGAGACAGAGTACGAGGAGCCTCCGCCCGTTTACGAGATCAACGGGCTCTGGTATAGCCGTGACCCACTAGTCCGGCAAATCGAGATGGGGAAAGATCAGGCACACCGCCCAACCCCAGTCTACCAGGAGACCAGGCCCGTCACAATCCCGCGATACCAGTCCAGGCCAGAACAGGGGTACCAGCCGCAGCAGCGCACCTACCAGCAGGGGCCAGCACCGCCCCATCAGCAGCAGTATCGGCACGGCCAGCAGGGCCAGTTCAGAACCGCATCCACTCAACAGCCAGCCCAGCCCACCGAATTGGAGTCCCTCACCTTGGCGATCCAGACCCTGTCTGATAGGGTACAGCAGATGCAAAATGACTACCTGGACATGAGAACCGACATCAATCGGGTCTCTCGTGCTCAGGACCAACAAATGGCGCCTAGGACTCCAATTCCCGCACAGGTTCAGGCCAACCCAAACAGCATTCAGCAGGGCCAGAACCGACCCCGAGATCAGGTATACTATTCAGATAATTATCTATCTGAACATGAGATCCTTTCGTATGATAATGTTAACCATATGTCCCTCAGGAGCGGAAGGACCGTGACCATACCTGATCGGGCACGGGCGCAAAAAGAAGGAACCTCCGAAACTCTACCTGAGGAGAATTCGGAGGAAGAAGAGGAGGAGCATCACCACCGTCACCGCCAGCAGAAGAAGAGGACATCTGAGTCCTCGAAGCACCAGCCCCGCAGTCATCCAGAGTCTGACGACACCGATGAGCCCGCACCTCTATCTGAGGAGGACCAGCCAGAAGAAGCGGAAGAAGCATCACCGGTTTCGCCCAAGCATTTTCCTTTTTGTCAGAGTCAGAGTCAGAGTCTGTATAAAAGTCCTAGTCAGAGTCCTGTTCAGAACTCAGTTTCAGCAGCTAATGAAGATATTTCAGTTCCAGAACCTGAGTTAATAATCCCTTTCCCCCAAGCTCTCAAGGGTGGGAAGAAGAAAAACAAAAAAATCCAAAAAGATGACCCTGAGATGGCTGAGTTTTGTAACAAACACATCAAGGTCACAATCCCCTTTGACAAGTTCGTGGAAATGACTCCTGCATTCCAAAAATACCTTAAGGTGAGATGCACACCTTCTAGGGTTAGCAGGAAGACCAAAAGCTGTGTTGAGAAACACGTCCTATCAGTAGCCACGACCTGTGCAATAAAGAACTCGTTTCCTCGGAAACGAAGAGACATGGGTGCACACTATGTAGTGAGTCATGTTGATGACATCGCGTTTGCACGCACTCTCCTGGACAATGGTTCCTCGATCAATTTGATGCCCACAGCCCTCTATGAGCGGCTCAATCTCGGACCTCTTAGGAAATCTAGAGCTATTCTTCAGTTTGCAGACAAATCCACTAAGAGGTCCCAAGGAGAGTTAAGGAACATTGTGATCAAAGTCGAGGGGCAAGAATACATGGTGGACTTCACTGTCCTCGATATGGAAACCCCTCGTAATTGGAGAGATTCCCAGATCATTTTGGGTAGGCCCTTCCTCAGAACAGCAGGGGCCTTATTCGATTAAAAGAATGGGAAAATTCAGTTCCAAACTCCAGGCGGAGATGAGGAACTTGAGATGAAGCAAACAAGATGGCAGAGACCGGACTCCGAATCCAGCACAGAATACTCTTCTCTCGAAACAGACTGGGAGCATGTAGACTTAGTTGGGCCATGGAGACAGAACCCAGCCAGCACCGATATGTCCATCTCCTTTGAAGATGATCCAGTGCATGAGTCAGTCTGCGAGATCCTCAGGAACGAGTACATCTCTGAGCCTGCATCGCCCTACATCTTCGATGACATAGAGGCCCAGGTGGGCCTGTCAGTCCTTACATCCTTAGGACAATCGGAAGATGAGGATGACGAGTCGGACGAGGCGTTTGCCGATTGCATGGAGACCTTTGACGATCCGACTCCAGAACCAAGCTTGGTGGCAGCCACTACAGAACAGGATCCAGCCACTTCCAACACCGAACCAGATCAGATTGAGCCAGACTTCTTAGACGATCATACCATCCCTGAGCTCAAACCTTTACCCACAACCCTGAAGTATGCCTTCCTTGCGGGCCAAGACAAGAAATTTCCGGTCATTATCAGTTCGCAATTGACCGAGGAGCAGGAATCTCGCTTGCTAGAGATCCTGGAGAAGAACCGCAAGGCAATAGGCTGGAGCATTTCCGATCTCCACGGGATAAATCCCGCTCTGTGTTCGCACCATATATATTTGGAGAACGAAGCCAAACCCTCTCGTGAATTCCAACGTCGGTTGAATCCAAATCTATGAGAGGTCGTGAAGAAAGAGATAGAAAAATGGTGCGACGCGGGTTTCATTTACCCAATCTCCGACTCTAAGTGGGTGGCCCCAATCCATGTTGTCCCGAAAAAGTCGGGAATTCAGACGACCACCAACGAGGATGGAGAGGAGATCGTGACAAGAGTACCCACGTCGTGGCGCGTCTGTGTGGATTACAGACGCCTGAATGTTGCGACGAAGAAGGATCATTTCCCCCTACCGTTCATTGATCAGATCCTAGAAAGATTAGCGGGGAAAGAATTCTTCTGCTTCCTTGATGGGTTCTCGGGCTACAATCAAGTAGCCATAGCTCCAGAGGACCAGGAAAAGACCACGTTCACATGCCCCTTTGGTACCTATGCTTTCAGGCGCATGCCTTTTGGGCTATGCAATGCTCCAGGTACTTTTCAAAGGTGCATGATTGCTGTATTCGCCGAAATGGTCGGCGAATTCCTGGAAGTCTTCATGGATGACTTCTCGGTCCACGGCGACTCTTTTGATTCCTGTCTTAGGAATCTGGACCGAGTCCTCAAAAGATGTTGTGAGGTCAATCTGGTGCTCTCCTGGGAGAAAAGTCACTTCATGGTAACGGAGGGCATAGTGTTGGGGCATGTCATCTCCAAGAGAGGAATGGAGGTTGACCCTGCCAAGATGGATGTGATCAGACGACTCCAGCCACCAACCAACGTACGGCAGTTGCGGTCGTTCCTCGGGCATGTCGGATTTTATCGAAGATTTATCAAAGATTTCTCTAAGATTGCCCGACCGCTAACTGAGCTTTTAGGCAAAGACGCGGAGTTTATTGTCGATCACAAGTGTCTTGAGGCCTTTAAGCTGTTACAAGGAATGATCATGGATGCACCCATCTTACAAGCCCCAGATTGGTCTCTCCCTTTTGAGATCATGACGGATGCCTCAGATTATGCTGTTGGGGCCGTATTGGGACAAAGAAGAGATGGCGTCCCGTTTACAATTCACTACGCAAGCAAAGTGCTTGATTCGGCTCAGCGTAACTATACAGTTACCGAAAAGGAAATGCTTGCGGTAGTGTTTGCCTTGGACAAATTCAGATCTCATTTAATCGGATCCAAGGTAACTGTGTTCACAGACCATACAGCACTACGATACTTGATGGAGAAGAAGGACGCGAAGGCGCGTCTTCTTCATTGGATTTTACTTCTCCAGGAGTTTGATTTGGACATCCGTGATAAACCTGGAAAGAAGAACGTAGTAGCCGACCATCTCTCTCGTCTCGAAAATCTTAATACTTCCGAGGTTTCCCCAATTCGAGACACCTTCCCCGACGAGTCGATTTTTGTTACCGACTCACTCCCATGGTACGCCAATATTGTGAACTATCTTGTCTCCAAGAAAGTTCCCGAGGATTGGCCCAAGAGCCAAATCGACCGACTGAAATCGGACGCTAGACACTACCATTGGGAGGATCCGATCCTTTTCTTTGAAGGACCGGATTGTGTCTGGAGGCGTTGTATTCCTCAGGAGGAATACCAGAGTGTCCTTTCTTTATGCCATAGCTTAGAGGCAGGAGGACACCACTCCGGGAAGAGGACCGCATGGAAGGTACTTCAGTGTGGTTTTTACTGGCCGACTCTGTTTCGCGATGCCACCGCCTTCGCGAAGTCGTGCCCAGTTTTCCAGAGAATGGGAGGAACCGTTGGTTCCAAGGATGAGATGCCAATGCAGCCGGTCATCATTTGTGATGTCTTTGATGCCTGGGGCATCGATTTCATGGGCCCATTCCCTGTCAGCCACGGATTCGAATACATCCTTCTTGCGGTTGACTATCTGTCCAGATGGGTGGAGGCTATCCCGACCCGAGCCGCAGACAGCAGGACTGTCTGTAAATTTATCAGAGAGCACATAATCTCTAGGTTCGGGATCCCCAAAATGAGGATATCAGACGGGGGTAGCCACTTTGTGAATCGGGAGGTGAAGAAACTCCTGAAGGACTATGGCATCGAACACCGTGTCGCAAGTCCTTACCACCCACAAACCAATGGTATGGCTGAGGTGTCGAATAGGGAAGTGAAAACCATATTGCAAAAGCTTGTCCGCCCAGACAGGAAGGACTGGTCTCAGATCTTGGATCAAGTCCTCTGGGCGTATAGGACGGCTTACAAGACACCGTTAGGCACCTCCCCATTCCGAATGGTATTCGGAAAGCCATGCCATTTGCCCGCAGAGTTAGTGCACAAATCAGAATGGGCAATAAAAAAGGTCAACTGGAACACACACCTAGGCCGGAAACAAAGAGACATGGATCTGAATGAGCTTGTGGAAGTCAGAAACCGAGCATACGACAACAGTGTGGTGTACAAGGACAAAGTAAAGCGTTGGCATGATAGATATATCAGACGAAAGACCTTTGTTCCTGGACAGAAGGTATGGTTGCTCAATGCTAGGCTGAAGATTTTCCAAGGTAAGTTGAAGTCTAAGTGGACGGGACCATTTGTTGTCCGTACAGTGCATGATAGTGGATGTGTCGAGATCTCAGATCTCGCAGATGACGCACCGACATTCCTAGTGAATGGACAGCTGTTGAAACACTTCGTCGAATCCAATGAGAAGTTAGTCCATGTCGAGGAGATTGTATTCATGCGCGAGACAGATACAGCAGATTCACATCAAGCCGCGTATGAGACCTTGCAGCAGTGAATTCCAGCCATCCGCAGCATCTCGAAAGATTCAAACCGACTCATCTGTATATATCATCATTCTTGTACAACCTACCCTTTCTCCCGCGACTTTAGTAACCCATCTCCGCCTCATCAGATCACTATCTTGGACTATACTTAGGATAACCAGATCCTAAGTATAGGGGGAAGGGTCACCTAAGTCGGTTCACTGTACATTCTCCAGATCACATTGGTCCTCATACTCATTTCCTACCTATACTTAGGCTGATCTAAGCCTAAGTATAGGGGGGACCGATGCCCGCATTGTACACTCATCCATTACCCCTCTTTCCCTCGTCCGCCCCATTTCTATTCTTCTTCTACACTTAAGCTGTCAGAGCCTAAGTTTAGGGGGGGCGAGACGACTTCTATACTTTCTATTCCTCTTTGGCTCTTCTACGCTTAGCACGAGCTATGTCTTTTTCTTCGCTCTTCGTGCTCTGAGGACATAGCACACGCTAAGTATAGGGGGGCGTGTATACATTACATATATACTTTACCCATAGCTCGTACTTTCGCGTATTTTTGTATATATTTTACAATAATTACGGGTGGGTAACAAATAAAAAAAATTTTTTAGGCTTCTTATTTACTCATGCATATCATCTCCGCATAGAAAAGTAAAAAGAGTCTTGCATTTTCATAGCATGACATCTCATCTCATCTGCATATCTTTGCATATGCAAAGTGAAAAGCTAGTGGGTTCTGGACCAAGTTATGAGTAGATATTGAGGATGGACTTGATTTGACCTTAATCCACCTAATTTCAGAGGAACCTTATAGGAACTGGAGTTAAGATTTCTCAGGTCAAGTGACTTAATTCTTTGAGTCCGCAAGTCTATGTTCACATGTCATCTTGATTAGTCTAAGTAGAATATCTCGTGCATACGCATGATTCTTTTAGATAATGACCTAACTTGGACAAGCACTATGCACGTAGCTCTTCATTGATGAGGTGGTGAGGAGGTAGAATCCTTTAGCTTGGAGTAGCACACGGGTGGAAACATCCGTCCTCCTCTAGGGAGGGAAGTGCGTCTCAACCTAGTCTAGTGGTGTTGACATCTAAGGACAGGGTGCTGTGGGTTGCAATAATGCTTCAAAAGAGGGATAGTCTACTGACTCAAGAGGAAAAACTCCTGATGTACATGCTGCTAAAAAAAATGCAAAAACTCCAAAAAAATCAGACAGGTTCAAGAAAAAAATAAAATACCTGTCGGAGCCTGTATACTAGTAAAGAAATGCAGCTGGATGACTTGGCTACACTGGTCAGGCATCCCGGGATAGGTAGCTACACTGGCTACCGTCCATTCTCTTCTCTACCCCCTCCTCTTGAGTTGGTCGCACTTGAACTTAGAAGGGAATACCCCGCTCCTCGAGGAAAGAGTTACTATACCGGGTTATTGAGTTACCTTGTTAGAGGAGGCTGGTTCCGAGCCATTTCTGATGTGGAGAGTTACAAATCACTTCCACAGTACAAGTAAGAATCATAGTCATCAGAAATTTGCGTTTGAGGATTTGTTCTGACCTGACTATTGAGGCGTCTTGAATAGAAGACTTGTGGAACTTGAAGTCTGTTAGGTCTTAAGTCCAGGTCCAAATAAGGTTCCGCCACACAATTAATCCAAAGTTTGAGTCAGGCTCCATTTTTCAACTTTTGTTCATGACCTTGGTATGGAACCCAAAATCATTTCACTCTTGCATTTCAATTTAGTTGCTCGGGGACGAGCAAGGTTTAAGTATAGGGGGTTGATGAATCTGTGATTCATCACATCAAAAGTCAAAAATAGAGCCTTGTTCCCGAGAAAATAGAGGCATATTTCCTTTTATCTTGCATAAATAACACTCATGCATGCATCCATAATTCATGCATTTTAGCAGCTCATCTGCATTTAAATAAGAAGCCAAAAATCCCCTGTAAAATACCTCTTCATCAAATAACTTCTTCTCTATATATATATTCCTTAATAATAGAGGGAAGAATGCCAAAAAAATCACCCTTGTAAAATAGCCCAAACATCTTGAGAACCCTTGTAAAGCCCTCATACAAGCCCCTAATTAGGTCTACTCACTCCTAGAATACTTCTTATTAAAAGACCTTCAAAATGAGACTAATTTCATTGAAATTGGAGCTTGTTTGAGAAACTTGGGTTTTTGGGTCATTTTGTATACTACATATGCATATTTATGTATCTTTGTATTTATGTATCATATTTGACCTCATTTCCGTCTTTGGTCAACATGAAACTTGTAGATCTCATCAAGATCTACAATTTTCATGTTTTGAGTTTTTCCAAATTCGGCTTCCTCTTCTTCCTACACGTGTTTCTTCCTCCAGCCATCCACAGCAGGCCACGTGGCGCCCTCTGATTGCGCCACGCGGCCTGCTGCCCTTCGCCTCGTCCGCCCTCGCCTTCCGCCGTTGGATGGTCGTCCTGATCCAACGGCCTAGCCGCTACCACGTACACCCTTCACATTGACCGTCGGATCAAAGCCCCCGCCTCATATCCATCGTCCGCTCGCGCCTTAATCTCATCACGCCACTTGGCAGCGCGTGCGCCCTTCGATAGCGCCTTCATCTCTTCATCTGCGCCGTTAGCCCCACAGGCACCTAGACCACCCGATTGAACACCCGACTCCCATCTCAGCCATCCATCAGTATCGAGCCCTTAGCGCACCACGTGGCGCTCGCTACGCCCTCGGATCGCCACGGCCAGATCTTCATCCAGCCGCTCATCTCGCTTCGATCACCACCGTTGGATCACAAGATCCAACGGTGGAGACTTCGTCTCCTACCTCGGGTGCCCCTCTCTCCCACGATCTCTGCCTTGCGGGAGGGGCACCCCCTTCCTATTCTTGGCAGCGCTCCTTCCATCGTCGCCGAGATCCACAACCTCCACGATGGCCCCCACTCATCCCTTATCCTCGCCAGCTACTCCGTCAGCCACGTCAACCTCCAGCTCTCTCCCACGAACTCCATAAACCTCGCCCCATCTCCATTCCAGCCGTAACCTTCATCCTTTAAATACCCCCTCTCCGGCCACATTCTTCGCCATCCGCCACTCCAGGGAGGTCCCTCGAGCTCCAAGCTTCCTGTTGGTGACAGCAATTGGTCGATTTGTCGAGCGACGACAGAGATCTAACGCCGGCGAGATCCACGGCCACCTCCGCCGTGCCGCAGCCTCCCTCGAGCAGCTGCTAGAGCTCGGGACCTTACCGATCCCTTGAGCGACGACCTGGAGCTCAAAGCTGAGCCCCAATCCCCAGGTAACTCCCTCCATCCATGCTCCAATCTTCTTCTTCTTTTTCTTGGATTTTCTCCGCTTTTATTCGCCGTCATCAGCCATCTTCGCGCCTCCTAATCACTCCGACGAGCTTCGTGTTGAAGCTCTGATCCTCGCGGGCCTCTCTACACCTTCAGACACTCTACTTCACCAGCCATCGACCTTCAGCTCCGCCACCTGGCCGGAGCTCCGTCACCCGACCACCTCCCTTCGCCTCAGGCTTCGCCGATCACTCCACTCTCCTCCACGAACACCTGCACGCTTCGGCTACCTCTTCTAACCCCTGCAGGATCTCATTCCTTCATTGGCCGGAGCTTCACCAGAGACAACTTCGAGCTTCATCGTCATCCATCTCCAGGCGCCCCCCGTGGCTCCTGAGACCATCAGCGCCTCCGCCGCATCGTCACGCTCCTGCTGGGATACCTCCGACAACTCGGAGAGCTTCATCGGCATCTGGAGGATCGGGTGGAGCTAGGCGACCTTCACCGGAGCACCGCCCTCTCCTCCGCAGGTGGCGGAGGACCGTTAGAGAAGAAGAAGCAGCAACCGTTCGATCATCTGATCGAACGGTCCTCGCCTCGCCACGCGTCCCCTCGCCGCCCTTATCCTCGACCGTTAATCACACCTCAGATCGGACGACGCTCCAGCCGCCACGCGTCTTCATCGACATCCCTTGGATCCATCTTGATCCAAGGGCCTTCAGGCCGCCACGTCTCCTTATCCGAGCCTCGGCCTCCAAGCCTAGGCTCGGGTGACCCGAAGCTGCACCGAGGCTAGACCGAACCTCCAGAGGACCCGAGCCTCACTCCGAGCCTCCGACGCCCTCCGAACCTAGGTCGCCCCATGTGAGGAGCATGTGCGGCCTGGGTTATTTGCACTGACACCCCTGAAGCTTTCAGAAATTGCAAAATGGTCCCTGTGAAGCAGACACCACGTGAGGAGCACGTGTCTCGTGGAAAAATTGCATAGAAGTCCTGCATGCTATCGGTAATTGCATTTTAGTCCCTGTCAGCATATTTAATTGTTGAAATTTTAATTTCCAGCATTGCATTTACACCCTTGTGTTTACACGTGTCCCTAGAGTGCATTTTTCATCATTTTGAGATTCTAAAAATTGCATGTTGTTGGAAATTTTGTCCTCTATCTATTAGAACACGTGTTTGATTTTTGTTGGCTTGCTTGAATTATTAATAAATTAAATGGTTCATTTGTGACATATTTTGCCTAGTGATGCCTTTTGATTTTTAGTTAATTATCTGTGCCTTCAAAAATCACCAAAAATTCACAGTAGCTTAAGGACATCATTTTTAACACTCCATAAAAATTTCAAATCATTTGCACGCATAACGAGGCCTAAATAAATAGCTTAGTGATTTTCTTGAATTAATTTTAATTAATCCATTTCACAGTAAATTTAAGTTCTGTTAATTTTCCTAGGTCCCTGATCATTAGACCCTCCTAGGATAATTTTAGTTCTTGGAAAAATTGTGATTTGATATTTATTAAAAATTAAACACTGAAAATCACTCTGTCTGTTTATTTAATTCACAGAAAAATTATTTTGAGTCGAAAAATTCCAAAAACATTAGTGTAGGTCATTTTCATCATACATAATCGTCTGGCCAATTTTCATTATTTTTGGACTTCGTTTGATACATCAATTAAATTTAAAGTTAAATTGGCTAAGATTTGTCTGCATATGTTTGCATAAGAAATAAAAAGACCAAAAAAATTGACCCTCGAACATCAACACTTGAAAATTGCTGTGATCCACCTAAGGAGACAGTTGCCTCCCTGAGATCGACCTTGGACTCCACCAAGTAAAAAAATATCACCGCTTAAAATTGACCAAAATCTGTCTTAAGTGGTTTTTGATTAATCTCTCGTATCCAACTGCAACGAACACTTAACATTAATTTGGAACTTTAATGTGCCCGAATTAAGTAAGGGTGCGGGAGGCTTATCACCAGGGTTCTTACCTATTCTTCAATTCCATCTTCTAGCCATCCAATCAACCTCCTTCACCCAGGCATGCAGTCACTGTTGGATGAGACACTTCACCACCGTTCGATTGCCAGTTGGGATCTAATCCCAACCCTTCACTCTGAAGCATCATCGTGCTCTCACAGACAGACATGTCTATAAGTGAGGAGATCATGATTGTTCTCTCACACAAAGGAGGGGTAAATTGCAAATCTAGCCCATGTTTTTTGTTTTATTTCCACATAGTCCTATTTTAAATGTTTAAAACTTTTGTAAAATTTACAAGAAACCCCTGCTACTTATTTGATATTACTTTTGGGTCCAGTACACGTCACCTCACGCGAGTCCCAGGTGAGGTGGTGATTTTGCATGTAATCCCTCACGGCTTTTGTATTTTACATTTAGTACTAAAAATTTAATTATTAGTTGTAATATTTTAGGTAAATTGCATTAGAGTATCTGTCTTTATTTTTAATTGTAAAAATACCCTTTCTTGTTTTTGATTTTTTTGCTTATTTTTAATTTATTAAAAATATCATCTATGCTGCAAAAATTATGAAAGATTAGGGCTAAGTGCTTCCTAGCGTACATTTTCACGTCACATTTTTATTTTTGAATTTTAGGCATTTAAACTATTTATTAAAAATCAAAAGAGCACATTTTTGTTCCTGTTTGAATTATAGAATAACAAAAAAATATAATAACATTTTGAAAAATTCCGTAAAAATATATTTTATTTATTATATTATTTTAAAACTCTAGAACCAAAAACTAAAAATAGAAAAAGACTAAAAATTAAAAAGATCTAAAATATAGTAAAAATATAAAAAAATCCCCAAAATTTCCAAAAATATTTATTTCTATCTCTAAATTTTCTTTATATTATATATTATTTATTAAAATTATTTTGAAGAATTTTTGACTTTATTTGCTATTTTTAATCTTCAAATCAATTCAACCTATTTATTTAATCCTTGTTTTAGGATATTGTTGACTTTAAAAATACATATAAATTAGCAAAAAAATCAACAAAAGTCATAAAATAGTAGAAAATTATATAAAATATAAATAAATTTTATTCTTTAATTATTTATTTATTTTTAGTCATATTTATAATTGTATTACCTTGCATTGTATACGTATAGTTATATATATATATTCTTATATTATATATTAAAAAGAAAAGGAAAGTAAAAATAAGAAAATATATAAAAATTAAAAATTATAAAATTAGAAACAATTGAAAAATATAAAATTTAAAATCAAAAAAATATAAAAGTAAAAACCCACAGAAAAACACTTAGATAAGAAAAACACTAATTTTGGAATCCATTTTTCCAATCTATCGTTTACTCCATGTTTGACACTCTATATACTTACACTATACACACATTCTGTAGAGTTAAATAAAATAAGTCTAACTCCACACATTTATTTGCATTGGTATATTTATTTGTGGGTTAATTATTGAATTTAGATTTTTCTTGAGTGATCAACTTAGTGATTGTTGATCCGCCTTGTGGATTAGCATGACCTTCTAGCAAATCGTTATTTCACTGCTGGAGGTGGGCAGACTTCAGAGTCTTCCCTTTGTTGGAGGTTACTACGAATGGAAGGTATTTTTTAAATATCCTCATTTTAACTTTAATATATATATACTCTTTTATAAATTTACAATATTATGTAGAGATGTTTTGAATAGCAACAGGGTTGTAAAGGTGATAACCAACACTATCAAGACACTTTTCACTAGCATGCAATTTCGTTGGTGTCGCATTCCTGCTATTGAGTAAGAGAGATTGTTTGACATGTTCCTATTAAGAATGGTATTTTAGCGAATTAATTGATAATTGTTGCAACTCATTTATCTAAAAATTTTCAAAACTTTTAGAGTAGGTTTCGTTTCGTTCTTGGTTTGGGAGGAAGGAGGCTTATTATCGAGTCTTTATTTGTTTGGTGTAGAAAAGGATGAGCAATACATTTTTCAAGGCAAGAAGAGACTCGCATGCACAAACGGGATGCGAGGAAATGAATTTTGAGGATACGAAGATGTTCCCACCATCATAGTGTACAGAGGATAGGTATTGTCTTATCATTATAGTTTAAAATGTAATTTTTATAAAAAAAATTTATATTTGTTTAATATTGTTGCTGGTGGGTGGGTTTTTGTGATGCATTCATTATAAATTTTGTGTTTGGAAGGAGGTCGACGGTGGGAAGCACAAACCGCCAAAACACAAGATTTGATAGATTGGTGACTTCAAAAGCCACAATTAGATTAGATCGGAGATGGTAATTTCATTTAAAATTATATTTTAAACACTAATTTATTATAGTTCCATTCTATTATTATTATTTATCTTTATTTTTTCAGGCATCTAGGTGGGAAAGAGAACCCTCATTTCAGAAGTGGTGGTCTAGGCCCTACATGATTGGGAAAGAGGGAGAGTCCCAATGGTCCACCCATAAAGCAAGAGAATTGATGGTTAGTCTTTATATTTTAAGCAATTTAAAAGATATATTACAAATAATTCCTATAATTATTTTCAACTTCTATTTCAGGATCGTTATTTGGCACTATTTGCAGAAAATGGGGTGGGACTCCTGATAGGGACCAACCACCATTTGATAAAGCTATTTGGAAACATGTATAGAAAAATATTAATTTATTTTATTCATTTTCTTAATATACCTACATATTACACAATGATAATTTTATAGGTGTTGGAGGAGAGGGATATTGTGGCTAATCAGAAGCACATGCTTGGTGGTTTTCCTCCATACCATGTAGAGGAGCATCATCAATCGTATTCTGCTTATGGCCAGCCATCGTATTCACAACCACAGTCATCACAATCATCACCGCAGCTGGAGTCCATGGCAGCAATGATGGTGGAGCAAGTGATGAAGCTCCGAGAAGATTTCACAACGTACATGTAAGTATTCTTCTTAAAATGAGTAATAATTTCATAGTTCTATATCTTCACATGCATATCTTTTATATATTTTCCTTAATATAGATTACAAGGGTATGCATCTCAATATGAGGAGATTGAATCAGATGACGAGGAGGAGGAGAATGACCCGAAAGAAAAGGCATACATGTATACCAAGTTTAAGGAGAAGGAGAAAGAAATCAAAATAAAGTTTGATTCCAAAAATTTTCAATTCCAAGAAAAAAATGATTTTTTTATTTTTTATTTTGTGTAGTCGTTGAATTCCAAGCAAGTCTTTTAATTTTTAGAAACTTTGCTATTAGATCCAGTTGTACTTGTTGATTAATTCAATTGTAGAACCTTTAGAACATCTATTAGTTATACATTTACATATACTACAGATTTATATGAACCTATATGTTTAGTTTGTAAGTAAATTTATATATATTATGTAAGTTTGATAGGTACAAGTTAGTTGTACAAGTATATGTGGATTTCGGTTATAGAGCATATTACAGATAGTTTTCTCAATTCTAATAAGCATCTACAGTGGTTTCTTGATAGATATTACAGGTTCGACGTGGTATCTAAACCCTGTCAAACCTGTATATATTTTTTCTACTCTCCGGGTTGGGCAAGCACATGTTCTCGCCAAGGACTCTTAGATTGCTTGCCCTATTTTGTGCGGACGAGCAGGTGGACGGGAGAGCACCTGACGTACATAGGTTCTTGCCTGCATGCCCTTATGACCGGGCTATCTGCGATCACACATCGGGCGAGCATATGTGCTCGCCCGACATCTAGACATGCACGAGGTGTATCCATGGCCTGCACATGATGAGTCACCATGTGCACTCCAATCGCTCCTTTTTTTTGTAATGCATGTAGGTACATCAAGACTGGAGCTTTGACTACCTAACCGACACAACCAAGTAATCAAGTTGAGAGGCTAGGCGATGATAATGAAGGAGAAAACAAAAATGAAGATGAGGATGATGATGGGGATGAGGACGAGGATGAGGATGTTGATGACCAAGAATAGTGTTATCTCCATTTTGTTTTATTTATTTAATTAGTAGAATAATTTAGTACATTATATAATTAGTTTGGACAATCTAACATAGAGTAGTTTTGTTTGCTATTTAAATAGTTTGAATATGTTAAGATAGAGTAGTTTAATTTGAATTTTCCATCATTACTCATTTCAGAATATTTCTTGTAATCTAGTATGTGAAATGAATGTATTGAATGATTGATACTTGTATTTATGATGAAAAATTGATCCTAATATAGGTATTGAATGATTCATTTTAAAGTATTATGCGGTATAAAATGAAAGTCATATCAGAAGGTACCTATTTTTACAGCAGAGAATCAGAGGGGACAATCGTGACCATTTTGCCAGATCACAATAGTTGTCTGGAAGATAGTTTCAAGTCATAGAGGACGAACCAGTGAAGTTCCTGGGACGGTCGCGATTGTCCGTTGTGAAACTTTTCGTAAGCAATAACAACAGGTTTCAAATATAGCGGTTGACGCCTTTAGGGAATGGTCTAGACCGTGTCCTACGATTGTAGTAGAAGAAACAATCGTGATCATTCCCTATGATAATCAATATGTTACGGTCGCGACCGTCACCCATGTTCATCCAAGGAGACGGTCGCGACCATCCCCTCTGTAGTAATTATAGGGGACGAACATATGGCAAATACGATGCGACCTGTAGGGACGGATCAATGATTGTCTCCTCTGACTAGAGGGGATGGTCGCTCACTCAAAGTGGATGGAAATCGACCGTCGCATGTTCTATACTTTCTTGTAGTGCAATAATAATTGAATCCATACTCATATTCAATCTTATGCAATTATTTAGAGATGTGATTTTCAAAATTCAAAAATATTCCTACAATCATTTCAAAAATATAGGTCAAGCTTTCAGATATTAGAAAGGCTAGTTAGGTCTCTTTAAAAGTATTGCAACAATTTTTGCATGATAGAATTGATCATGTGATAGTCTTTTATCACAGTCCATATTGAGACACAGTATATACACTCAAGAATGTACCAAAAAAATCCAAATTCTAAGTCACTCTATTGGAGCAGTCATGTGAGATAAACACATTCATATGATTATCACATCACTTGTTATAAATGTAAAAAAAAGAGAACATAACTCCCCCCTGAAGAAAGCAACAGATGTACAATGTGTAGGAAATATTGGAGATTTATATAGATTAGGTGGTTATCTCTTTTGTGGTGACATATTTTACTTGTCGGAGATACATAAATGTAAACTAATTTGAATTAATGGAAGGATGGGGAAATAGATGGACTTTTATATATTTAGATTGAAAAATATCTGATATGGGTTGAATTTTACTAATTTGACATAGATCACGTACAATTCGATATTAACCATCACTAGAAATGTCCAATTCGAAATGTTAGGTAATGAGAATTTCAAATACCATCTTCCCCAATTAACTCTACCCAAGTATGTAACCAAAAACAACAAATCCTAGCAGTTCAAACTAAAAACAATCTCTGATGTAAAGAAAGATGGAATGTTCGATAAGAATCTTCTATCTCTGGTAATGATTGCGGAAGGGAGAGAGCTCGTTCTTTCATAGGTGAGAGAAGAGTGCTGTGGTGTTGGGGGATTTGATGGGAGATGGTTTATATCAAGGTTTTAAAAACCGATCCGACATCAATTTGGACAGCTATTGGTTTTTTATTTTTATGATCATATCAACAGGATTACTCGATCGAACTAGTGCTGACTTCACCCGTTCATAAATGTCAGAAAAGATCGTATTACTGTTTTGTTTGTTTGGTTCGTATGGTTCAACTGTGTTGAGCCAAGTTAGATCGATATATCCTACAAATAAATATGAAAAATACTACATCATATCTTTAGATGAGTTGTACACTCGAGTCGTTCCAAGTTTTTCCAATAACGCTTATACCCTTATTTTTTATATTTACATATGTGCTCCTATATTTTTACAATATAAGGAAAATATTGTGAATTTTTTAAGAATATAAGAGTACAAGTGAAAATGTTAAAAAGTCATTGGTATAAATATTATTAGAAAAACTCAAAAGGGTATAATAATTCTTTTTTTGTAAAATTCATATAAACAACATATAAGTAAGTGGTGTGTAAAATTAAAATTTTTAAAGCTATTCAAACTCTAATTGATAACAAGTATTGTTAATTTATTGCTTCTCATAGTATATCTATTTTTGTTTATATAGATACTTGTGTATATTACGTACACGTGTAACTATTTTTGTCTCTATGTTCATGTATGTACACATGTATGTGCACATCTATATTTATTTTTGTGTGTGTTAGTATAAATAATTTTATATACCAATGAATTTGAAAATATTCATACATACACACTTATTAAATTTTCTAGAGATAAATATCGCAAAACAAAATGTGTCTATGGTAATACATATTTCAAAATTTGACCATGTCTATAATTATTGTATAACAATAAATATCATCTGTTACAAAATCATTTTTTACTATAGAAATTCGCATACGAATGGCATATTTGTATATAGGGACGGAGCTAGAAAGTCATGCAAGGAGGAATACAGAAAGTTATGTTAAAAATGTGCATTGGCCGTCATCATATCAACAAGTTAAAATTTTCATTTTACTAAAAGAGTAAAATAAGGAGGTAGATAGGATGGATTTTTGGGTACCGTTTTGGGTGTCTTTACTATACAACTTTTCTTATTTATGAAACAATTATTTCTTACACTACAAGAAAATTGATCTAAGATAACGAATAATTTAATATCCATTGTTATATCTTCCGTAGTTAAATATATAACAATATATATCCATTGCTACATCTTCCTTGCTAAAGATAAGTGCAAAAGATGATTTGGCAATAAATTGGGATGATAAGTGTAAATTGAATTGCTAATAATTCAATATCATTGTAGGGCATTGTGTGTTTCATGTCAAATGTAAGGTGGTGTAAAATTTAACATATAACAGGTATCGTGCGGCATGTAACCTCTTTACTTTGTTACTTTTATATATATTTATACCCATACATTATGGTGGGTCCCTTATTGCGATCTCATCCTCTTTTTCTTCAAAGAAAATCAATATCATTTTCCCATAAACACATGAAGAACATGATAGAATCGCTTGACTTAGTTGAACAACTGTACCAAACTAATTAGGGATGCAAACATATAAAGATATAAACGTATATAAACCGTCTTATGCAAATTTCGACTTTCATATATCTATTTTAAAATGGATACATATATAGATATAATTTTCAGTTTTAACTTAAAAAACTTTAATCCGTGTCAATCTTACCCCCTTTTCAACGGATGGATAGGAGCAAACCTCCTAAAGATTCCTTTTGGAGGCACAACAACAATGGCTGAAACTTCAACAAATTGGATTTATAATGACATTTATTTTAAATCCGTCAAGTCATCTAAGCGTTGCTAATGTATAGAAACAGTTTAACTTTCATGGTAAGATCTTAGGTACCAGTTCAATACCCACCGGATCATCGAGTGGATTCGCCAGCCCCTAGTATACTTATCCGACTGTAATCGGAGATTTTGCCGGTTTTTTGACCTGATCATTTCGAGTTTCTTATCTTAACAGCTTCCTCTGCTCCGCACAACTCAGTCGCAAACAAACACGAAAAAGCCGCTGGGGTTTTATGCACCTTCATGGTAATTGAGCACGACGCGTTATTATAATTAATCTGAGCATTGCGATCAACAAGGACTCTAATTGGTCAAAAAAGATCAAAGTCCTCTGTTTAAAGAGGACAGATTAGCAGTCGTCTCATGGATCATAAACCACAGCAAATTAACTCAGAGCGTTTTCGAATTGCCATTTGACCCACTAAATACTATTGGTATATCAATATAATTGAACTGAAAGATTATGCAATTGACATATAAAGAATCGAATTCTCCAAGGAACCAACACCAACAAATCAATTAAACAATCGATCAATGCTTCCATTGATGATCAGTGGCACTCCAGGCCGTAGAGCACGCCGGCGTGCCGCACGCCGCCGTCGAGGACGAAGAACCTCTCCCTCATCCTAAGGAAGGCCTGCCAGGTGAGGAGGCTGTCGGAGCCGGCCTGGTGGCACCTCCCGACCTCCCGCACGACCTCCAGCTCCCTCGCGACCCTCTCGAGGCCTCCGTAGAGCCTGTCGCAGTACCGCATCATGTGCTTCACGTCGTAGACCCTCTCGCCGAAGAAGGCCTTCAGGAGCCCCATGAACTCCCCCACTCCTTCCGGCAGCCTCGCCGCGGTGAGCGCCTTGATGAGGTAGGCGAAGTCGTAGGCGCTGTGGAACGTGACCCAGCTCACGTGCTCGTTGCACACGAGCCCCGACGACATCATGAGCTCCGCAAACCGAGCCGAGTCCACCCCCCTCGCGCGGTTCGCGGAAAAGTCCACGCCGTTTGCGCGGAGGAGCTCTATGGAATCCGCTGCGCAGCGGTCGCTCTCGGGGTCGAATTCGCGGAAATTGAACTCCCATAGGTAGGACGTGGTGGAGGAGCCGAGGTCGGGGAGGCGGCCGCGGGAGTCGGAGAGGGTGAGGCCGACCTGGATGAGCTTGAGGAAGTCGACGTTGGACTTGAGGAGGCCGTAGCGGTCCTGCGTGGAGAGGTGGAGGGGGTGCCCCACGGGGCGGTAGATCACTCCGGGGAACTCGGTGTCCATGGCGACGTAGGAGTACCGGTCGATCGCACCGCGGATCAATTGGAACTCTTCCTCGAGATTATCTGCCCACACGGACCGTATCTCGATCTTCTTCTTCTTCTTCATAGGCGCCTTCTTCGTCTTCACAATGTAAGTTGGCATGATCGACGTTGAGTAACTCTGAAAAAATTACCTTAATGGCCTTGAGAGAGAGAGAGAGAGACAGAGAGGGAGGGAGGGAGAACTGTGAGTGTTGGATGGTGTGGAATGGAGAGGTGTGAGTGTGTTTATATACATTGGTGCGAGTGGAGAAAGAGGGCAAGTGGTTGCGGGGAAAGGGGGTGGGAGTGGCGGCTTCGAGGATGGGGGTGGTAACTGGGAAGTGGGGGAAACGCGGCGGCTCGGCTTGACTCGGCTAGGCTTGGAGGAGGAGGCGTTAGATATGCAATACGGCTCGGCTTGGGGAGGAGGCGTTATTTGGGAGGTGTGGATGTAATTAATGGTTGGGAGAAAATGTTAATTAATTAATTATGTTAATTTTGGTTTAAGAGAATGGCTGATCAAGTTCATTGAACGGATGCTTTGTATTGAAATTTAGGTTTTCTTTTATTCTATATTTCTTTTTTTTGGAAAGAATTCTGTACTTGTTATTAAAAAAACTTTTACAAATTTAGAGAAAATATGCAAATATAATAATACACCTCACGTAGGTATGAATACGTATCTATGCTTTCCAATATCTGGGCAATATTCTCAATAAGTCCAACTCGGTATAACGAACTGGGAGTTGACTAAATTTCGATTTGAATTTTTTTCATGCAACAGCTAATTACATTATAATTTATATTATATTTGAGGAAAGCCGAGCATTGACACGTGAGGAGTTATAAAACAGCAGCAATGGTATGCAGGAAGAAAGAAAAGAAAAGAGTACTTAGTTGGGCATTGACTGAATTAGAAATCCGCACGTGTCCATTGCGGCTCCCTATTTTGACAGGAAGCGGTCAAAGGCGGCTCTCCAACTGCAATCAAGTCAAATAGCACTGGAATTGGTCTCTCACCAATTATTTGATACTTTTGGTGATTTTGCATGCTGCTCCCTCTTCTTTGGATAAAGAATAACTCGTCTGGTCGGTGCAAAATTGTTACCCGACCAGTTAAGGTTAATTGATTTATACGGTTTTATTAATTTATACAATGTCAAATACTGTTTATAGAAGCTATGATATACGGGTTGGGAAAGTATTTAGAATGCTGAAACCCAGGGTTCGAGATGCTATTAATTTTTTTCTTAATCTTCTTTTCGATATTTATCCTAAACTTCATATCCTTTTTCGCAATTATCCCATGAGATTATGTAAAGATGGTGATTGTTCGAGAGGAGCGAGCTGTCCTGTGGACTTGTACAATGATTTGAAAACATAAATAGATGAAGAGGAAATGGAGCTTACTTTGTGAAGTAGGTAACCTTACCAACTTCAAATTTATTTTTCGTAATTTTTTTATTTTTTTTAAATATCATCATGGATTTTCATAATTATATCCCTCTAATATGTCATTCAAATTTCGTCAGAAACAGAGAGTCCTACGGCCTCCATCCAGAACATGAAAAATACAGCAAATCCGTGACCGTTGAAAAATGACTGTCTGGATGGAGGCTGTAGGAGTCTCTGTTTCTAACGAAATTTGAATGACATATTAGAGGGATATAACTATAAAAATCCATGGTGGTATTTTGCAAATAAAAAATAAAAAATTTGCATAAAAAACTTCACAAAATAGACTCCCTTTCCTCATATGAATACAGATAAATACGAAGTGGGGTCGACGGTGCAAACTGCAGCCGTCACGTGGAATCCACCTGAAAACCAGTGGTACTAGTGGCCCTTATCATTACGTAGCCTCTCTCTCTTCCATGGAAATATTTAGTGACAGATTTTAAAAATACATATCACTATAAATATATTTTTTGGAGGGGGTAAGATGTGTAAATTGTTTGTTTGTTTATTTTATTATTTGGATGGTGGTGTAGTTATTGAGAGCGGTATATATGATGTGACTTTTATGGAGTTGAGAAAAATGATTGATTGTTGATTATTTTATAATTTTTATGTGATAAGAAGTGATAGTATAATATATTTTTGTTCAAATAGATGAGGAACAAAGAGGATATTGATGGGAACTTGATTAATAGGAGAGAGAGATAACTGTTAATAGAGATTTGATTTAAGGGTAAATTATAAAAAAAGGACTGATCTTTATATGGATTCCTAAATTAGGGACTAATCTTCAGTTTGTAACAAATAGGGGACCAAAATTTAACTTAACATTCCAGTCCCTTATGCCGTCAATGGACAACTCAATACATGCTTTTATTTGATGAAACTTCCCTCACCCAAAAGAACTTCTGCTTGTGGAAGGGAGAGAGGACGATGGCGGCGCTCTCATGCCCACCGACCTCACCGGTCCTTCTCAGCTCCTCCTCAACTTCGACCCCCACATCCTGAACATCCTCCTCGCCGCCAACGCGAACCCATCTCTGCAACCTCTCCAGGATGATACGATCTGATGCATACACTTTATTAACTCGAGAATGAGCTTGAGTTGTAGACTCGGTCTTATCCGAGGTCCTTCTAGGCTGATCCGATCCCCACACGATTCGTAAAAATGAGCAGTGAATATTTTCAAGGGCCAATTCTCACCTCTACTGACAAATCAAACAACAATCAGTTGAAAGTTTTCTGGATCATCTGAACACGCAGAGTGATTCACGCACGCAAATCCACTGTTGAGCACAAGATTGAGCCGCTGACATACCTTGCCTCGTCGTAGGCGAGGTAGTGCACCGCATCGGCAACTAAATGGCATACGGAACGACTTCTCCTCAGTCCAGCATGATCGGGTCATGGCCATCGTGATCTAGTAAAGGAATGAGAGAGACGACATTCTCAATCAAACACTGTAAACGAGCCTGTAGTTTTGAATATCCGGGACGTGGCATCATATATAGTATGTTATGTCTGGAAATTTAGATATTTTTAATACTTAATATAGAGAAATGTTATTTTTCTCCATGATCTCACTAGTTCCTGCTGTTGTTTTTGAAATCGTCGGACTAATTTTTATCAATGAGTAGCAAGATTCATCTACGGTTGTGCCCGGTTCGTATGTTACAAAAGCAATCCGACAACTCAGCAGAGGACAACCACCACCCCAACACCCTGACCCGTGGCCCGCAGCCCACACTGCACGATTACCTCCCTCCAGCTGCGATCCCCCAGTCTCTGCCACCGCCTCATCCACGTGCATCTCCCTTCCGAGCCATCGATGTTGTCCCTTTGGTTCCTGAGGTGAGTGAGGAACTCGGCAGTGGCGATGTTGCGACAGTCGGTAGTGTTGGGAGGGGTGCTGGCGCTGCTGCTGGTGATGGCGAGGAGGGACGGTGAGGGGATCGTGACATTCACGATGTTCGGGGTGGTGGTCAGGGTGTGCGCATTGTCGTCATCCTCCTCCCCTTCGGTTTGGATGGGGGTAGAAATAGGGAAATTGAAAAACTAAATCAGGGACAATTTCGTCAACTGAAGGCATGGGTTGAGCCGCCCATTAAAGGCATCATGGAATGAAACGTTAAGTTAAACTTTGATCCCCTATTTGTTACAAAATAAAGACCGGTCCCTAATTTGAGAATCCATGTAAAAATCATTACTTTTTTAAAAATTTACACTTGATTTAATGAAGAAAGAGAGTTGATAGGGCCCACGTGGGCTAAAGAATTTGAGGGAGAAGTGGATGACCACGTGGATAACATTTTCTTTGGAAGAGTAATCAGTGGTGGACCCAGAATTTCACATGAGAGGGGACATCATAATATACAAGGCGACCGTGATTTTACAAAAAAATTGATGCTAGTCGAAAATATAAGATAAAATATAAAGATGATTTTTTTATTAATCGAGCTTGCTACTCTACAATAACTTGGACCGAGTAGCATATCTTACTTACTTATCAATTTTTTAGTATGATTTAGTAGGTAATTTATATAAGAAGAATCACATAATTGGATACCCACTACATATTAAAGTAACGTCACAACAAAACTGACTTAAGATGACGAATAGTTTAGCTATCATTGCTATATCTTTCTTAGTTAAATATCTAACAAGGGCTAGTATTCGTTGCTCGAGTATTTAATCCCTAACGATTATTATATTCGTTGCTTTATTTATACCAACAAATCATGTAACAATAGTTATCCATTGACTTTTCCCATCATTGTTCAATTTTTACCAAAGATTAATACAAATTTTAACAATCAATAATCATCATGTGTACCTTTAGCAATAAACATAACACTTTTGGCTAATGAGAAGAACAAAAGATGATTTTGCAATGAACAATATTCATTGTTATATACGTAATACAGCAACAAATATTTATGTTCATTACCATAAGTCAATTTTCTTATAGTATAATAGAAAATATCTAATCTTTGGATGGATAGTAATCACATAATAACTTTAAACGTTTAATATGATATAAAATTTTAATGACTAATTTTGAAGAAAGCTTGACTATCAATAAAAAAATGAGAAAACGTGAAAACATCAAATATATTGTAAATGCTATTATAAACTCTTTGTAAACAAATTTAAAAAGGAACTAAAATACTGATCCATTGTAAGGCTAAAAAGAAAGCCTAAATATACTAACCTATTCCAAAAAGTAAATAACGAAATACAATTCTTAACGTGAGTTTTGATCATGACAAATAAATAATTCATTAAATGAATATTACCTTTTTAACAATCTAGATTACAAATAATATCTGTTTATATTAGAATAAGGGGATTTTTATCCTAAGTAAACCCATATTAATGTATAATGTTATATAATTTATTATTTTATTTATGGCTACTTATTCTTACCTTATTTCTCAGACTAATAGAAAAAGAATGCAAGATATATTCAATTTATTCATTATTTTTTTCCATACAAGATGTTGGTGTACAAATATCATTTTGGAATATATTTTAGAAATTGTTTATCTGGTGTGAAATATAATGAATTTAAAAAAAATTAAGTATGTCCATTGAATGATGAAAATATAAAATTAAAGTACACCCATTGAATCGCGAAAATAAATGCTAAGGATGTCATCTGGGAATATAGAAATATAAGAACTCACACGTCCCATGCTTAACAAGAAGAGCTTCTCCTTAGCATATTAGAAAGGCAAATGGATAACAAGAAAATAGAAGGTCTAATCCATGTAGGGCACCCGTGGGAATTGAGTTGTGTAAATGGGGGTCACAGGTAGACCTGGCAAATGAGTTGGGGATCCGTCCATGTAGTCCACTTATGGGTCGAGTTTGGGCTATGAGAATTGAGGTATGGATTGGCTCGACTCATAAAAAATAATATATATAAGTAGATAAGACATGTATTAATATAATATACTTCAAAATTTTCATATGTGATATTAGATTTACATTAAATTTAATAGTTTACATGTCAAGTACCATGTAAACTACTTCTATTTATTATATAAAATATTAATATTAAATTATTTATACTTGTTATAAGTATTAAAAAATCAAGGGTAAATTACACTTTGGTTCCCTATTTATGTGTCCGATCTCAGAATGAGTCCCGATATTTAAATGGTAACGATCCGCATCCCAGGATCGTTAACATAGTGAACTTTCTGGGGCTGATGAAAAATATGCCCTTATTTAAAAGTTGGAACCTAACCTACATTCCCTTCCTAACAAGGGCATATTCGTCATTAACCCCAAAATTTCTATTTCCTAAATGATCTTGGAACCTGAATCATTACAATTTAAAGATCAGGATCCATTTTGGGATTGGATCCGTAGATGAGGACTCAAATTGTAATTTACCCAAAAATCAATGGAAAAAAATAAAGTGGGTCCATGGATCGGCCTTTAGCGGGCTTTGGATAAAGATTTTAGAGCCTCGGTCTGGTTGGTCTGCATTTTGATCAGGTATAGTAACGAAACTTAGGGAATACGAAAATATGAATGTATTTCGATTTCAAGGGGCTGCATGCCCCAGTTGCCTTGAATGTGGGTCCGCCTCTCGTAACCTTCCAAGTGACCCGACCCTTAAGGGTTGTTTGTTTGAAGAACAAGGAAGGATATCCCTCCTTATTCCTCTTCCTCCATAGATGGTCAATGTTGTGATCTTTGAGTCGAAGTGAGGAATGGTGGATAGCGGGCAGTAGTAGGATCATGCCTACTACCGTGACCTGAGTCACGTCCTCATCCAGTCTCATAGCCTCTACCTCGGCCAAATTCACGGCCATGTCCTCCTTGATAGTTCGAGTGTCCTTTGTGATGCAGTCTCAACAGATAAAGGAGGTGGAGGAGACTCTAGTTCATGTAGTCGCCCAAAGATGGTGTCAAGAGAGGGTAGAGTTGTAGCAGTCAGAAATTTATCCTTCATTGGCTTGTTCCTTGGATGTAGTCCTGATAAGAAACAATACACTTGTCATCAGTGCGTTCTCCTATCTGTTTGTCACAACAAGCAGGTTGAAAGATAAGGAGCTCCTCAAACATGCCAGTGAGCAGTAGATAGTACTTGATCAAGGATGTATCTCCTTCATTTGCAGACCAAATCCGTGTATAGATATCTGAGAGTCTGGACTTGGTTATCTTCTGAGAGTAAGTGTTCTCAAGGCTCTCTCACATTGCCTTTATAGTTTCCTTGTAGAGAAGATTGGAGGCTATATTCAGATCGACATTGTTGGTCATCTAGAGAATCACCTGGCAATTATCGACGTATCAGGTATCGTAGTCCTTTTCTGTCTCCTTGATTGGATCCCTAGTAAGAACATAGTTCTTTCACTGACCACCAATAAAAATCTTGAAGGATCGAGACCATAGCACATAGTTCTCGGAACCGTTGAGTTTGATAGAAGTTCCCTGGACCATCACAGAGAAAGTTGGGTACATGGGCTTAGGTTCAGTAGATGCCATGGTGGCAGCAAAGGTCAAGAAAAAGTGACATAGATAGTAGTTGTAGTCTTAAGTATCATGTAGACCTACTAGTATATCGAATGGAAGTCCGGCAGGCGGTGTAGCCCGAGGAGTGGCACGGGGCCTCATGAGGGTGGGACCGCTGGAGGCACAGGTCCGCTGATGGTGGCGGCGCATGAGGGTGAGACAGTTTAAGGCGGTGCGGGGTCGGTGGGGCAGCAAGGGGCTGTGCGAGGCTGTGAGGGTGATTGGCACAAGACTGCGAGGACAGGCGGCGTCGGGTCGCTAGGGCGATGCGGGGTCATGTGAAGAGGGAAGCGCAAGGCCACTGGAGACGACGTGGGGCTGCGTGGGGAAGCGACACAGGGCAGTAGGAGGGGGCGACGCGGGACTGGTGGTGGTGGTAGGATTAGGTCAGAACACCGATCTAGGACCGTTGCTCTGATACCATGTGGAAAATAATGAAAAGATGAAAGAGCATGATCTATTCAAGAGGTCTAGGGGTCCTTATATAGGAAAAAACCCTAGAGAGTTTAAAGGAAAAAATCTGTGAATGCCCCTTAGAATATTCTCCTATAACATATTCCTAGTACATAGAATATTCTCCTATAGGAAATTTCTAGCACATAGAATATTCTCCTAACAAATAAACTCCTAGCACAGAATATTCACCTATCAAATATCAATGTACTTGCGATTTTATCGATCAACTTTGATGATCGGCATCATACTATAAATACTAATTACTCACAGATTTAGGCATCTTTAAAATAATTTTAAGAATTCTAAATTTCTAGTCATATCAAGCAAACATGTTCTTGGTTTTGTATGTAAAAGTTGTCCTATGACTATTGTAGGTTAAACTAGGGTTTTCATGAAATGTACATTCAATGTTCAATGATGATTAATCAATTATTTTCATAATTATTACGCATCAAATTAATCAAGTCAAATTCATAATTTCCATGATTTCCATTGAATGATAAATACGTTAAGTAAGAAGATTTGATGATCCAATCATCATCCGACCCATCTCCACTAAATATGGAATATCTAGGGCAAACGGAGTCAGAATCAGGAGAAATAAATTTGAGCATTTATCAATTTGATTCTCTACTTAATGTCAGTATTTATTTAATATTTTATGATGAGAAAATAGTAAGCAAAAATTATTTTCTTACAGATCCATGAATACATGCAAAAACAATATCGCAATGGGAACTTTTTGAATTTCAATCACACACTTTTGGTGGAAATAAAAAACTAATATTTTTGGGATATATTTATACTTTCTAACTATATTTTAATAATAATAAAAAAAAATATGCCCAAACAATAGACAAACATTATGTTTTTATTTTAACAAAAAAACAAATTCAAAACTTGCACCCAATGTAAAACGAGTCCCCGCGCATTTGATTTACAAAATCTTATTCACCTAAGATTTTGGATCATATCCAAGACCTGACCAAGGCTTTGATACCACCTAAAAGTTATGCAGAAAACTTAAGTGCATCATGGAAGCGTGAAGATCTCATCAAATGCGATCAAGAGCGACTAGTCATACTAGTGGCTCGGGGCAACAAAGTTTAAAAAATCATGTGATGAAACCACATGATCCAAGAACACTTATTGAATCCTTTCATCCAAATCACAAATGAGAATTAAGTTTACCTCTTGAAGCGCGTTTGTGATCGTATCTCTAACGAAGAGACCTCCTGTCT
Organism: Ottelia alismoides; assembly: GCA_037367405.1. Classification (NCBI taxonomy): domain Eukaryota; kingdom Viridiplantae; phylum Streptophyta; class Magnoliopsida; order Alismatales; family Hydrocharitaceae; genus Ottelia; species Ottelia alismoides. Next base: position 149,563 of record JAZKJV010002894.1, read on the forward strand.
CAAGTCATATCCGATATAGATCGCACTTGCAGGCGCGAGGATGAATGCATGCTTCCCGAATTTACATTGATGATCCGAGCACTGAATCTTCGATTTCATCTCACAAAATCCGACATCTTATCCACAAGCGAGAGGCATCAAAGAAGGCAGAGATCCATGAATGGTCGAGGCAGCGGCACAACGGTGGAGCGACGATGACGACTTTTTCTCCAACATATTGTGGACGGCCACAAGTGAGAGAGAAAGACATAGATGAAGTGTAGAGAGGGAGTTACTCAAGGGAATGAGTGTTTCAGCACAAAAGTCTTGGGCTACCCTCCTTTTATACTCATTGGATGTCCATGGATCTCCATCCATGTGCACACAAATTAAATGGTTGGCATTTATTTGTACTTTCAATCAATGTTCTTGATATTGTTGTGTTTTAATTACCAACAATAAATTTGTTGAATTTAAAATAAATTAAATACATTAAAATCAATCAATATATTTCAATATATATCAAATCAACAAAGATGAAATTGATTGAAGTGAGTGGAGCCTCATTCCATATATGGGGTGGACTACCACCAAATTTAGAGCACTCAATATGGCCATCCCCCCTTATATGGAATGAGACTCTCTTCATTCCAATTTCGTTGAGATCTTATTCTCCAACAAAAATTCCATATATGAAATAACCACTATTACATATTTATTCATCAAATAACTCTAAATTGTTTTATGACAATTTCAATAATACCATTGAAAGAATGTGAATCATATTCACGTATCCAAATCAAAATGTAAATGCATTTACAATTAATTGTTCAATGTGACCTAAATACAAATTACAATTATCTCTCTCTAATATATTATAAATCATATTTTATAAAACCCATGAATAATTTGGATAGTGCTATTCACATTATTCGTATCCTTGATAAACATTTAATCATCTTAGATGTCCATTCTCATGTGTCCAAATAATATGAATCAAATTCATGTTATTCATAATAATTAATCACATTTAATTATTTATTTTGCTTAATGCTCCGATGCATTATCAACAACAGAATTATTCTTGAACTCTTTCAAGAATAATGTGATTTCTTCGCGGATACCTAGAGATAAGGACATGGCAATTGCACTTTCCACGTATAGTGACTTAGATATTTAGTCATATCTTAAATCTAGATCAAGTAGACCTCTCAAAGATATTTGGTTAAATCAAAACCATAAATCTAATCTTCTCATTGCATACGATCATATTCAGATCAATGTCCACCATTTGGACTAAGATCAGATTACTTCTCTATTAAGAGGAGTCACCAAACCAAACATGTTTCATCACACCCTCGGAATGGAATTATCATGGTTATACAGTCGTTTATGATCACATCACCCTCGAGTATTCCTAATACCCATACATCCTACATACTGGAAGATCTAGAATAAAACCTAAAATTTTAGTTCAGGGTTTTATCATTAAGTTTTTCATTCGTTCATTGGGAGTTGGTATCGATTATATACTTTCCAAAAGCATAAATCATACATAGGTATTGATCGTATACTTTCCAAAAGCATATATCAAACCTATAAATTTAGTCAAGCTTCCAAAGCGAGACAACCATGTACGGAATTTGATCTCAATATCTAATGAGTGGGCTCATGTCTTCCGGTTCAGTAACGAACATGCATGATCCCTTTGAGAGATCGTATTGCTCATATGCCTTTGTATGCACACCAGCTCGCGCGTGTATAGACCTCAATTAGATCATCAACCCATCGATCTGCCAAATGCACATACTCAAACATATAGTAACACATATGTCTCCTGTCAGAGGATGTGTGCCGATATCATGAAAATATACAACAAAGGCCTTGATTATATTGATCTCGTTAAGTCAACTCTTTGACCTAACTTACCTAACACCTCCGAATCTCTATTCCTATGTAGAGGACCCGCATCAAAGGCCGGTCAGATATTGACCTATAGAGAAGAGTTGCCATCTACCTTTCAGACTAGAGATCCTCTCTTAACAATTACTTGAGGGTGCTTAATGAGTCCTCAATCTAACTCTTTAGATATCATCTAAGAACCAGCCTCTATGATTCAACATTTGAATCAACATCGGTATGATCATTAAGATGATCATGCTACATAATCTTAATTGTATAAGGGACCTCTTATGCAAATTAGTTATTCTTCATTTTCGATCAGGAAATGATTCGTAATAATATTTATTATGGCTTGCCATGGGCTCACATGTCCAATAGGTGCGCGATGAGGGTATCGAGGAAGAGGAGGTATCCTATGGAGGAAGAGGCGTCGGTGGGGAAGCTGGGATTTGGGGAAAATGCGGATAACTTTTAGCAACCTTACCCTAATTTCATTTTAAATTTTAAATATATAATATGAATATTCATATTCGTAACCATATTCATTTTTTTCATATACGTATTCATCTTCGTATTCGTATTCGCATGTTTTAAAAAAAATAAGAACCATATCCTCTTAAAAATAAATAGAAATACAAACGAATACAAATATAACCTCATCCGTTTGCGTCCCTACTATTGACCCCAAAAAGAAATATGATTTTTAATTTCACTTAAAAAAACTTTAATCCGTGCCAATCTTACCCCATCTTCATCTGATGGATAGGATTAAGCTCCCTTGAAATTCCTCTTGGAGACGCGGACGCAATGGCTGAAGTTTTGCGACACTACAACAAATTAGATTTATAAATGACAATTATTTTAAATCAATCATTTAAGTCATTTATTGTTAAACAATAACTAAACATTGCTAATAATATTGAAACAGTATAACTTTCTCAGAGATAAGATCCAGGGTACCTGTTCAAATACCACCGGATCATCGAGGGGATTCCGGCCACTAATATACTTATCCGACTGTAGTCGGAGATTTCGCCGGTCTTTTGAGCTGGTCAGTTCAAGTTTGTTATCTTAACCGCCTCCTCTGCTACGCACAATTCAGTCGCAAACAAACACGAAAAAGCAGCCGTGGTTTATGCCCGATTATGCACCTTCGTGTTAATTGAGCACGACGTGTTATTATAATTAATCTGAGCATTGCGATCAACAAGGACTCTAATTGGTCAAAAAGGTCAAAGTCCACTATTTAAAGAGGACAAATCAGCAGTCGTCTCATGTGATCATACACCACAGCAAATCAAGTGAGAGAGCGTTTTCGAATTGCCATTTGACCCACCAACTACGATTGGTATATCAGTATAATTGAACTGAAAGATCATGCAATTGACATATAATGAATCGAATTTTCCAAGGAACCAACACCAACAAATTAATTAAACAATTGATCAATACTTCCATTGATGATCAGTGGCACTCCAGGCCGTAGAGCACGCCGGCGTGCCGCATACCGCCGTCGAGACGAAGAACCTCTCCCTCATCCTAAGGAAGGCCTGCCAGGTGAGGAGGCTGTCGGAGCCGGCTTGGTGGCACCTCCCGACCTCCCGCACGACCTCCAGCTCCCTCGCGACCCTCTCGAGGCCTCCGTAGAGCCGGTCGCAGTACCGCATCATGTGCTTCACGTCGTAGACCATCTCGCCGAAGAAGGCCCTCAGGAGCCCCATGAAATCCCCCACTCCCTCCGGCAGCCTCGCCGCGGTGAGCGCCTTGATGAGGTAGGCGAAGTCGTAGGCGCTATGGAACGTGACCCAGCTCACGTGCTCGTTGCACACGAGTCCCGACGACATCATGAGCTCCGCAAACCGAGCCGAGTCCACCCCCCTCGCGCGGTTCGCGGAAAAGTCCACGCCGTTTGCGCGGAGGAGCTCTATGGAATCAGCTGCGCAGCGGTCGCTCTCGGGGTCGAATTCGCGGAAATTGAACTCCCATAGGTAGGACGTGGTGGAGGAGCCGAGGTCGGGGAGGCGGCCGCGGGAGTCGGAGAGGGTGAGGCCGACCTGGATGAGCTTGAGGGAGTCGACGTTGGACTTGAGGAGGCGGTAGCGGTCCTGCGTCGAGAGGTGGTGGGGGTGCCCCACGGGGCGGTAGATCACTCGGGGGAACTCGGTGTCCATGGCGATGTAGGAGTACCGGTCGATCGCACCGCGGATCAATTGGAACTCTTCCTCGAGATTATCTGCCCACACAGACCGTATCTCGATCTTCTTCTTCTTCATCGGCGCCTTCTTCGTCTTCACGATATAAGTCGGCATGTTCGACGTTGAGTGATTCTGAAAATTACCTTGATGGTCTTGAGAGAGAGAGAGAGAGAGTGTGTTGGATGGTGTGGAATGGAGAGGTGTGAGTGTGTTTATGTACATTGGTGTGAGTGGAGAAATAGGTCAAGTGGTTGCGGGGAAATGGGGATGGGAGTGGCGGCTTCGAGGATGGAGGTGGGAAGTGGGGGAGACACGGCGGCTCGGCTAGGCTTGGAGGAAGAGGCGTTAGATATGCAATACGGCCCGGCTCCTCTCGGCTCGCCTTGGGGAGTTTATGCGTTATTTGGGAGGTGTGGATGTAATTAATGATTGGGAGTGAATGCTAATTAATTAATTATGTTAATTTTGATTGAAGAGAATGGCTGATCAAGTTCATTGGACCGATGAACGGATGCTTTGTATTGAAATTTAGGTTTTCTCTTATTCTATACTTCTTATTTTTTTGGAAAGAATTCTATACTTGTTGTTAAAAAAACTTTTACAAATTTTGAGAAAATATGCAAATATAATTATGCACCCCACGTATGTATGAATACATATCTGCTCCATATAACAATCGTCAGATCACACATAAGTTGGGTCGATCAAACGGTGCCTACTACTTCTCCTCAGATGAACTCCTCCGCAGACGGCGGAGGCAGAGCATGTTCTCCGATGATGTTGATGCTCCTCTTCCGTATCTTATTGATGAATCCATAGTTCAACATCTTTTATTCTTTTACTTTAGCTAAGATCCTTGGTGAAACACATGTATATATGCATTAATTCTTATTATTTATCATTTGTCATCTATTTGTTAATAATGTATGTTTATCATTCTTTTCAACCAAAGTAAAAGAATAAAGAAGAAAAGAAAAAGAAAAGAAATGGAGAAGGATATAATTAATTTACAAATACAGACTGACCCAAATCTTGATAGAAGGTCAAGACTTTACTTGATCGGCACGGAATAACGTAGGAGGAGATAGGGTCTACAACTTATAAAAATCAAGAAAAACAAATTTCACTTGTACATATTCATTATTTTTCACCTTGTACATATTTTCACATATATTATTCATCAATAAAAGAATCTCAAATAAAAATATTTCCTTCTTGAAATTTTTTGTAATAATGTATATTAATGTATAAAAATATCAGAAAAATTATTTAACCAATAAATAAATAATTACAATGAACCAAAAAAGCCTAAAAGACCAACTTCTCAGGTCCATGACTATTTATAAAAAACTTCAAATTGAACAAACTCACTTTTAAACTTCATTTTGCGACTAATACTATTTATTAAAAATATCAAAAAATGTGGAATAAATTGCGTGAGTTTTCGCATTTGGACCATTTATCTATACGTATATTATGTATATAAAACTTCTTTATTTTCTATTTATTTATTTGTAACTCCAATTCACTTAATTTTTGTCTTAAATATTCCTAAAAATCACTAAAAATATAACTTAAAAATAAATATGAATAAGATCAATGAATCTCAAAATCTTAAAGTAGTAAAGCGTGACTTCCGAACATCATAACTTGGTCGTATGAACTCTGATATAGGTGTACTCACTTTTAACGTTCATTTTATAAAAATATCTATAAAATGAGAGTGGTATCACTAAAATCAGAGTTAATATGCAAAAAGTAGGTTTTGGGACCCTGTTGGTATACTTGTACATATGTATATATTGTAGGTATTTTTATTTACTTATTTTCTTATTTACTTATTTTCTTGTTTCTATTTGTGCATATTGTATTTTCATTATTTTGGATATATTTTATTTTATTTATATGAAATGAAAATAAAATAACAATATCAAAAATCAACAAAAATAAAATAATATATTTATTTTATAGTTATAATGTACTTACATTGTATATACTTCTATTTATTTAACATATTTAACTAACTATAATAATAAAATAAAAATATATTTTGAAAATCCTTAATTTATTCTGTAAATAACTAACTTATTAAATTATGCAATTATATGTAAAAATAATTATTAAAAATTCTTGTGTTGTATATATAAGTATTTATACCTATTAATAAAGGTTTTTATTTATTTTACCTTATTTAATTAATTTATTTTATTTATTAAAAATCACCATAAAATAATTTATTAATAATTAACATTATTTATTTTAATAAAATTTTAATTTAAAAAAAATTATAATTTATTTTATTGTATTTTAATATCTGAATTTCGATTGGTCCAACTAGGATCGTTGACTAGCCTATAAAACCATTCTCCAATCCATCGGCCTGAGTGAATCTGTCTTCGCCGGCATTTTCAACCTTAGAATCTCCTACTTTGTGAGAGGAAGCGAGAGGAATTGTCTGACACCCGAACTGATGACATCCGCTCGTGGCCGGACCTCTGCTTTTCCGCGATCAGCCTCGACATCCTTCCACAACTGTCTAGAGGCGACGACCCCGTCGTTCACATTGACGACCACCACCTTCTATTTCCGTAGCTCCAGTATCATCGGGCACATCAATTCCATCTCTATTAGTCGATCAAGGTAGACTTGCATAGTGTCAGTTCCAGGTCTCTGATTAGCGAGATCGGGGGCCATTTCTCCTTGATTTTCATCCCAAATTGATCGCTTCTTTGCCCTCACCATCTTCACGCACCTGATCTCCCACAGATATGATCATCGCCTCAAATATGAGGTTCTATCTCTTCCTCCCATCTAATTCACCGGAGATCAAGACCCATTCACCACCTCTTCTTTCGATTGTAGAGCTCAATAACCCTAGCCGGAGCACTGTCTCCGAGTTCCGAATAATCTTGCAGGTCCAGGTGCACGAGAGAGAGGCCCTTCAACCGTCATCTGATCAGGTGGAGCTGCTCCACGAGTATCATCTTTCAGATCAATATCCAGCTTTGCTTTGGGCCATCAAAGACCACCTATCGACGCGGATTGTCGTCGGGAAGCTCTAGGACCTACAGTAGTAGAGAGCAGAAGCCGATGTGACGAGTTTTTGCAGTTTGAAGCCAATCGGAGGAGGCCTTCTTGGGTTTCTTCGTTCACGACCCATCACCATTTGACCTGATGAAGCACGCTCCAGATTGCATCCAAGCCATGCATTGACGCCTAAATATCAACCATTGGATCAGATCTGGAAGAGAGCATCTCAACCGTCCACGTCGCACAAGTGCCTGCACATGAACCGCACGTGACTTTGGGTAATTTGTATTGCACCCCCTGCATTTCCTTCTATTTCATTTTAGTGCATAAATTGTAAATAACATTTTTAACTTTTTATTATTTGGTCCCTTTAGTTTGTGTAATTTCTTTTTCATCCACGTATAGTGTGTTCACGTGCCTGTACACGTGCTTGTCTGATATAATTGCATGTTTTATCCTGCATTTTTGCATGTTATAAAATAGAAATATTTTGAAGTAATCGCAGTTACGCCCCTACGCTACTGATTGCACATGCTTCACACATCTTCGTTGGGAATTTTGCAGTATTGTCCTTACATTTTTTATTTCATGTAAACTTTCAGTCTCCAAACTTAAAATAATTAAATTCCAATCCCTTAATTCCAGATTTAAATTTATGCTTAGTTTTGCATGAAATAACTGTTTTAATTGCTCCAAAAATTATATAAAAAATGTGTTAGCCTCCTGCTTTATTGTTTTATCTTCCATAATTTTTGCTTGCAAAAATATTTTGTTTTCTTGTTTTTAAAAACTAAAAAACCACCAAAAAATATCTTGTTTTGCTTTATAAAATTGATAAAAATTCGAAATATGCTCCAAAATTTCTGCAAAATTTTATGTGCGTGTGTCCTTCAAAATCTTTTATAAAAATTAAAATATTTGCATATCACGTAAAACACCGAAAAATTCATATAAAATAAGAAAATATGTTTCTAACTTGATGTGAAGCTTAATAAAAATACTTTTTGTGAAAATTGGTTACTAGTATTTTTAAGTTTATTTTATATTTTAAAAATCCAAAAATAGTCGATTAATTTTCTGTCTTGAGTGATTCCGGTTTTATTCGTTTTAAAAAACCTAAAAAAATCTAAAAATCTCTGAAGAATTGCAAAATAGTAAAAAATTATCAAAAATACAAAAATATTTTTATTAGAATTTACTGGCTATTTTTATCATATTTGAAAAATACAAAAAGAGTGTGTCTCATTTTTTACTTCTCTTCACTTTTTGTGTTTGAAAAATTAAAAATATAAAAAATTAAAAAATTAAAAATATTTGAAAATGCGAAAATAAAAAAAACATAAAAAATATAAAAACCAAAAACACATAAAAAATTAAAAAGATAATAATTCGCAAAAACCCAAGAGTAGTCTACTTTCAGTGTCCTTCTTGTTAGTCTTTGATTTTTCATTGATTAAATAGTCCTCATTTAATGACATTTGCCTCCTTGAGTTCGACCTTGGGAGCTATACCAGGTTAATAATAAAAAGAGCAATCCATCTCTTCTATTTCCTTTATTTCTTTTGGATAAATTGTCTGATTGGTTCGGGTTTCATTTTGGGTCACAGCGACACATTCACTTCACATATATTTTCTTCATTAAATAAATAATTAAACCCAAGTGAAATTTGCGGACATCAAAATGGTGCCGTAGCCGGGGAGGTACGGCAAAGGTAGTTAGGTCTTATTTGCCTTCTGTTCTTAAACTTGTATATATTATGTTTTCTTTTTATTTATTTCTTTTATTTCATTTCCTGCTTTATTTTGTTTGCTCTTATTTTTCATTACTGTTTATCAGACATATCTCTTGTTTCTCTCATTCTTGTGAGGGCCTGATGAGCAAGGGCAGAGTTCTTAAGAGCACCGGAGCACCCGAGCAAAGCGGAGGCAGCTCATTTCTGTATTGAGTAGCAGGAGTGCGTGGGAGAGGAGTAGAAGACTTAGAAGATCCTTGGATCGCTTTTAGTTCCAGCATTTTATTTCCTTATATTATTTTTGTAATTTAATTCTTGGCATTTTCCCTTTGTCTGTTTTAGGTCATTATATACCTTTGGATTGTGAGGTCTGTTTCACCAAGTACCGATACACTTAGGGGACCTCATCGGATTTTTGTTTTCACCGTATTTATTTTTATTTGTTTCTCGTGGATTTTTGTGCTTGAGTCTTTAGAAGTAGGTTATATTATCTTGGATGAGCCAGGTAATCGATTAGGTCCACATCCCTTAATAAGAATATTTGTTCCTATAGATTATAGCGTATGATTGGACTTGTCAAATAATTTGGTTCTTACTCGCTATAGAAGTTTCTTCTTAGGACGTTTCTCTTGCATCATTTAGGTAGTTTATTTTCTTGTCTTTATTTTATGTGAGGATCATTTTGCATGTAGACTGCTGGAGCAAGGTAAGCCTTCTATCTCGTGCATGCATCATTGATTTCCATCGCATCGGCTTTTCCGACTTCCTCCCTTGATTTCTCTCACTTAGGAAATAAAGGAATTGGAGAAATCGTTAGATCACGTTATTTGAAAAATATCCAAAAAAAGCAACAACCAAATAAAATGGGGATTGATAAAGAAAACTCGACCCTAAAAATAAAATGTAAGGACAAAATCATCATTATTTTGGGGAGAGTAAACCCCTCATTGTTTGCAGGTACTTACCTCTAAACATAGTGGGTGAGGATGCAATCCTAAGGATAGAGCCCAAATCCATGAACTTGTGCCTTAAGTACATGTGCATCACTTTAAGTATATGGTTGTAACTGTAAGCACTTGCCTTCAATCATAGAAATTCATTTTGGTGTGCTAAGCATCCTATCTCCCTTTGGGCATGATATTGAGCCCGACATCCTAGGAAGATGGTACCACTGTTTGGGGAGATTTGAGGATGTATGCTAGGTGATAGCGACGATTCACTTTGTGTGTTTCGTAGTGAGAAACTTTATGTAGATTCACTACAATTAAATTGAAAAGATAAAAGACCGAACCTTTATGGTCTCCACTTGCATTCAGTTGGTGAATCTAGGTTTGTATTGTGTTTGTTTGGTGTGAGCAGTCCATATCTCATTAATTTTTCATCTACTTCTTTGACTTCCTCTTCTTTTCCCTTAGCTATGATCACGATGATGGGAAGGAGATCTCTTAGGCCGGCTCTTGTGGCACCGCTATTTAGTGATCCTCTTCATTCATCTAAGTTCGTTCAAGAGAGTCCTCTCTTCGAACCTGAGTTGTCATCTATTCTTTTTCCTCTTGACCAGCATTCTTCTATTCTTTATACATCACAGTTTTTTACATAGCATCAATTTCAACAGTTCTACGTTGATCTTTTAGAGAATGATATAGATTCTTTCTCATTTCCAAAGGCAAACACTATGGCTAGGAAAGCACCCCAACAGTCGCAAACCACTTCTATAGTGATCGACCAGGCAACGATCAACAACGGTTTACTTTCATCCCTCGAGTCCATGCAGAATCAAATTAGGGAGCAAGAGAGGGTGATGACCGAGGTTAGAGCTGAGCTTGTCCAGTTGAGGCAGAGGCGAGATGATGAGAGAGTTGAGGATATTCCTGATGAGGATAGAGCTGATAAAGAGAGATCTCAGGGTCAGGGAGCTGATATTCCACGGTATGGAGGAGATTGGAATCCACCTAGACGTGCTCGTACCGTGAAGGAGTTGTACAACCATGGTGTAACTACTTCTCATCGATGGATCTGTTTACCTATTATTCTTGGAGAGTTTGAGCTTCGTCCCCAGACCATTCAACTCTTGCCCAAGTTCCATGGACATGCCACTGAGGAGCCCCATTTATACCTCAATGACTTTGAGTAGATCTGCAGTATTATCCACGATAAATTTGTGGGCGATGACACTATCAAGATGATGGATTTCCCTTTCTCCTTGGTTGATTGTGCAACCTATTGGTTGAAACATCTTGGGAGAGTTGTCACTACTTGGGAGCAGTTGAGGGCTAAGTACTTCAACATGTACTATCCACTTGGTCAAACCAATGCAGCTAGAGACATGATCAGCAACTTCACCATGATCCTAAACGAGCAGTTCCATGAGGCTTGGGATCGTTTTAGAGAGCTCGCCGATAGATGTCCACATCATGACATTAGCAAGCCCAAAGTTGTTCAGAGTTTCTTTTGTGGGCTGACACCTGAGCTGTAGGGGCTAGTGAATGCCTCTTGTGGAGGATCCTATTTTTCCAAGCATGAGGATTGGGTCTGGGCTATTTATGCGGGGATGGCAGAGAACTATATTGTGATGAACCAGACTCATCTTTACACACATGGGAAGCCCCCACATCCAACATCACATCATAGAGTGGCACACATTGAGGCAGAATCTTCTTCTTCTGTTTTAGAAACAAAGTCAGCATCCTCATCTACTGACATGGGGATCATTTTCCAGAAGCTAGACCACATGTAGATCATTGAGAAGAAGTGTCCGGGCCTAGACAAAGCTTGACAAGATCGATGAGTTTGCCCAATGTTTGAGTGACCTGAAGATACAGATCATGTGCCTACATGAGGTACAGATGGCTTCTATGCCTTCTTCACGGTCACAGGCTGATCAGAGGAGCAGTACACCACAGTTACTGACTCAGACATGTCGGATTCACCACATCCATTCTGAGCCGATCCAGCATGCCTCCCAATACCATACGTAGCAACCACCATCTTCTAATACTCAGATGGTGGTCTACCAGAGAGATCATCCCATTTCTTATTTGACACCATATACTTCAGAGCAGCCTGAGCCATTTATTGGGTTCAATGGGATTTGGTACAACCAGTACCCACAACAATCAGGGATCCAGTGTGACCACCCTGATTTCCGTTGGTCTACAAGAGGTGCTTCTCCCCAGCAGCGGTCTCAGGCATCTTCACGGCAGAGTAGCGAGTAGACACAACCAGGTCCTTGTCCACATTACTAGGTCAGTGGAGGCAGAGTGTACATCCTGCTCAACACTCATACACGTAGCAACAACCTCATTCTTATACTCACCAGCACCAACATTATTCCCAACATCCTCCTTTCCATAGAGGCAACTCATTCGGGTCTCATCCTTCTTCTTCTTGTGAGAACCCCGCTTTAGATGATCTCGCCAGTTTGATTTCAAAGCAACAGCCAGCTTTTAGGCGAGAGATGGATGAGTTTCATCATGAGATGAGAGAGATCATCCAGGGCAAGGCCTACATTCCTTATTCTGCTTTTGATTCCAAATTCCAGAACACGACCGATATGATTGATTGGTATGTGTGCCTCTCTTATCACTTTTTTGTATTTCCTTGTTCTTTGGATACAATTTGATCCTTCTACGACCAAATTTCAATTTATGGAAAGCATAAAGCCGAATACGAACAACCTGAAGAGGAAGTCTGAGAAGGTACATATTACAGAGTCCACCACTCTGAGTGAGATTCTTGATGATATTCATATTTTGTTTGATGCTGATTTTGTGACACTTAAGAGCGGTATAGTTCCATCCGACAGTGCCTCATCTAGGCAAGGAGAGGATGTACATGCATATTCAGGCAAGCCAGATGAGCGAGAGAATGGTACTGAGCCTGCTATATCAGTTTCTGATGGTGGTACTAAGCCACCTACCCTGACGATCGAGAGGGCGATACTGGGGTCGTCATTTCCCTAGTTGCAGACGGTGGTGCTGATGCCACCATACTTGTTGATATAGAGAGCAGATGCCGCAACACATACTGCTGACGGTGGTGTTGATGCCACCAAGACTACTTGTATACATAGAGCTGTTGATATTCCTTTTCATGTATTCAGTGATGTTGATAGAAAAATACAAAAAAATGTACAAAATGGAAAATCTAAAAAGAGAAATAAAAGAAAGGTTTCTTCTTCTTCCACTGGCTCATCTTGTGTTGATGATGATTTGATTGATGCTAGCCATTCACATGTGGAGAGACCTATTCTTGACGCAGACCCTCGTACTTCTGAGGAGGGTCCTTCTGCCCCCTTTCCTCAAGCACTTCGCTTAGGAAAGACCGATAAAAAAACAAAATCCCAAGAAGAAGCATCTTTTAGAGTTCAACGAGCAGATGACTGATAGATTCCAAAAACAACTGACTCTTGTAGAGGCCTTGGAGCACATCCCTCTCTTCTAGAAGAGCCTTAGAGAGAAGACCACACTTCGTAGGAAGAAGAGTTGCAACCACTGTTTTGAGATCCATGTGCTTACCCGTGCCACTTATTATGTATTTAGAGCCGTCTACCTGCCAAGAGACCAGATATAGGAGCTCTGTATGTCAGATGTCAGATTTGGTAGTAGCATTTCGATCGTACTCTATTAGACAATGGTTCTTCGATCAACCTTCTTTCGACAGCTTTACTTGATCGTTTCGAGTTTCTCCCTCTTAGTCCGAGTAGTACAGTACTTCAGTTTGCAAATAGATCGATCAAGAGGCCGAAGGGGATGCTCAAGGATGTTGTTGTCACCAATCAGGGTTTGCAATTCCTCGTGGACTTTATTGTGTTGGACATGGAGGTCCTTGAGTGTGTGATCGATACCCCGATCATATTAGGCCTACCTTTTCTGGTGACAGCAAAGGTTGTGTCTGATCATGGTAGTGGGAAGGTGTACCTTCGCGTCGAAGGTGAGAGTATACAAATGATACGATTGAGGATTTGATTTCCAGAAATTTAGCTAGCTCAGAGAAGGGATCAGAGCAGACATCACATGCAGAGCAAGACATCTACCATGAGTGTGATTTTCTGATTACATATGATGAGGTAGTTTGGGAAGATCCGGTTTAACAAGATCTTTTCACACCTTCAGAGTCCTCATATTCACAGTTGCTTGTTAATGAGAGTTTGAAGAGCACACTTGTGGAGCAGGATATTTTTGAGGCTGGAGATGCAGAGTCTGGTAGCGAGGTTGATTTTATTTCTTGTCATTCAAATTCAGATCCTTCTAATTCAGACATGGATATTGATTGGCATGAGTTTGATGAGTGCATTTCGTGTTTGATTTCTGCCAAGCCGACAACCAGTATGGGGACTGATCCAGTAGAGTCATGTCAGTTACCAGTTGGGTTGTCTCCATCAGTCTTAGAGGAGCAGAGAGAGTTCTCACATTCAGATCTGGTTTGCTTTCACTCATACCCTTAGGAAGCAAGATTTACCCACTTCCACCCACCCAGAGCTGAAGTCGTTACCACATAGCATGACCTATTGATTCCTTGCTGGTGAGCCCAAAATGTTTCCAGTCATAATCTTTGCTGATTTGACTGATGACCAAGAATTTCTCCTATGGTGGTTCTTGAAAGAAATTACAATACAATCGGATGGTCCGTAGCACATCTCCATGGGATTAGTCTGGCCCTATGCTCCTACCACATCTTTTTAGAGGATGATGCCGAACCATCTCGTAAGTTTTAGTGCAGGCTAAACCCGGATCTTCGAGAGGTGGTTATGAAGGAAATTTCCATGTCGTTGAGCGCCGATTTTATTTATCCCATCTCCGACTCTAAATGGGTCAGTCTGCTTCATGTGGTACCCAAGAAGACAGGTATCACTATAGTTATCAATGAGGATGGAGAGGAGATTGCTACCCGTGTACCCACTTCATGGTGAGCCTGCGTGGACTACAGACGATTTAATAAAGGTGACCAAAGGATCACTTCCCACTACCATTCATTGACCAGATTTTTGAGAGATTAGTTGAGAAGAGTCACTACTGAAGGATATTGAGAATCCTCAAGCGCATCACGGAAGCGTGACGATCGCATCGAATACGATCGGGGCGACTAGTCGTACTAGTCGCTAGGTGTAGCGGAATTTAAAAATTTTTAAATCAAATGATGAAACCACATGATCACGAGAACACTTCTCGGATCGTTTCATCAAACCACAAAGTATAAGGAATACCTTTGAAGCGTGGTTGTGATTGCGAGATCCCAAACAAGAGATCCTCCTGTCTCAAGTCCGATCCACGAAGAACGCACTTGCGGGCACGATGATGAGTCGCGTTCCTCCCGCAATCCTCGATGAAGATCCAAGCAATAGATCCCCTGATTTTGTCAAGTGAAA
Organism: Ottelia alismoides; assembly: GCA_037367405.1. Classification (NCBI taxonomy): domain Eukaryota; kingdom Viridiplantae; phylum Streptophyta; class Magnoliopsida; order Alismatales; family Hydrocharitaceae; genus Ottelia; species Ottelia alismoides. Next base: position 164,769 of record JAZKJV010002894.1, read on the forward strand.
TCCGTCGTCTTTCTCTATAGCAAGTAGCCACGAAGAAGAAGGAGATCCTCGAGTCGTCGAAGGCGAAGGCGAGAACTTCTCTCCTTTCTCAACAATGGTGGTCGGCCACCCTATGGAGAGAGAGAGAGCACGAGAATGAGAGGGAGAGAGAGAGAAGTAGAGTAGGCGTCTACTTAGTGTATGTCTCTCAAGGGCTAAGGCTACCCTCTTTATATATTAGTTTGGGATCCAATGGATCTCAATCCATGGCTGTCATAGATCCAACGGTCATTGTAATCCAAGAGCCATCCAATGGCTATGATTGTTGTTGGTTAAAAACCAACAACATTAATTTATATTAAATTAAATATATATTGAATTATTATCAACACTATTTAATTAACATAAATTAATTTATCAAGAGATAATAAGACAACAAATAAGAGGAGACAACAACCCCTCCTAAAATCAAGGAGGCGTCACCTATGACTAAGTCATAGGTGACGTCACCTATGATTATTGGTGGTTTTGTCTCCTTTTATTTATATTATTATTTCTTAATTATTTGCAATATTATTGCAATAATATCCACCAAATTAATTCCAAATTAATTTGTGAATATTTCAATCATGCCATTGAAAAATATGTGAATCATATTCACATCCCAAACTAATTTGTAAATTACATTTCTAATTAATTTAACTAATGTGGATCCAATCCACATTAATAATTAACAAATGTTATTTACAATATTTCTCTCTCTCTCTCTGATATATTATAAATCTCATTTATAATATACACAGATATTCTGGATATCACTATCCACGATCTGCTTATCTTTGATAATTAAATCCCATTTAATTATCTTGGATAATCACTCTCACAATATGAATCTTATTCATATTGTACTTGATAATTAAATCTCATTTAATCATCAATACCTTCTTGCTTGGATACTAAATTCATCACATGAATTATTCTTGAACTCCTTCAAGAATAATGTGCCTTCTCCGCAGATACTTGGAGATAAGGACATGGCGATTGTATTGTTCCACGTATAGTGACTTGGATGTTGAGATCTCATCTCGAATCCAGATCTAACGGACCTCTCATAGATGCTTGATTAAATCAAGTCCGTACACTTAATCTTCTCATTGCATCTGAATCACATTCAGATCAATGTCCAACATTTGGACTAAGATCAAGTTACTTCTCTACTGAGAGGAGTCACTAAAATCCAGACCTGTTTCATCACTTCCTCGGACTGGAAGCGTCATGGTTATACAATCATTTATGATCGCATCACCCTCAGGTATTCCCATTACCTGCTGATGAATACTCATTCATCACTCTTTATTCTTATATTTTAGCTACAAAAACCTTTGCAAATGCATGTAGATATATATAAATACAAATAATTACCAAAAGCATGCATTGTGTAAAAACCTATAATTAGCATGTTTTCGTGCAAAAAAAAGAATAAAGATTAAAAAAAAGAGGGAAATATTTAGAATAAATATTGAGCAACCTAACCCAAGGGAGGGCTCAGCATGGGCCTGACCGCATAAAAGCCAAAGTAGAGGGAGATAGGGGCTCATGTGTAAGTATTTATGTAAATAAAATAAAGATATTTTCCTCACCAAAAATATGCTTGTACATATTTATAAATTTAAAAGAAAAGAAAAAGTTAAAAATAAAAAAGAACAAAAACACCCCTTTTCATCTTGTACATAAACCACTTCTATGTATTTATTTAACCTTGTAAATAAATAAAATTAATTTCCAAACTTTTTGTAAATATTCTATGTTATATATTGTAAATAAATAAAATAAAAACAATTAAAACAAAAGCAAAATAAAAATAGCAAAATTAAAAATACAAAAATATATTGCACATATACCATGTATATAGATGTATATATGTATTTATTTTACCTATGTAAATAAATAATAAAAATAAAATAAAAATACCCTTTTTATTCCTTATTTTATAATGAAAATAAATAAAATATAAAATAAGAATAAAATTGCACAAAAATAACAATTAAAAAAATCAAAAATCAAAACCTTATATATTGTATATATACCTATGTATAGTACTATATTGTATATAGCTTATTTTTATTTCGAAAAAATTATTAAAAATCACCAAAAAAATAGGAAAAAATAAAATAAAAATCTTTCATGTTTTAAGTTTTTGCTGAATCGGGCCCTAGCTACCCTTAATTTTCACTTCAAAATTCAGCCACGTGGCCTGATTCTATTGGGTCCTGGGGATGTTGACCGCCCGGTCAACTACCCCCCCAGGACCACTTTGCACGGTCCTTAGCGGGTCCCCTGATTTCTCGGATTTTTCCCCGCTAAACCCGAATGCCTATCACCTAAATCTCGGGTCCGATTCCTTAACCTCGCATCCGACATCCTTGCCGGAGCCGCATCCTCGGGATCCGCGCGCTCCAGAGCTTGCCCGGACCTCTCCTAGTCGGACCCCTAGCCATATTTAGCTGCAGCTCCACCTCCTCATTTCTCCATCTTTGGTCACTTGTCTCCACCCCCAGTGAGCTCCAGAGAGTCCGCTAGAGTGACAGCTTGTGCCTCGACCTGTCGAAGCGAGGAGAGGGAGCTTGGCCATCGATCCGGCGAGCTACGCCGCCGCTGCTCCGCCACCTGCGTGAGCACCGAGCCTCGGAGGGAGACGATCCTTGAGGCGACGACCAGGAGCTTCAGCAGCTCCTCCCCAGTCTCTCCGACCACCCAGGTAGCCCCTTAGGCTTTCCTTTTTCATCGATTTCCATTTACGCCCAAATCGCGCCGCCGCCGTATATCTTCGATTCCGACCACTCCATTACCCCTTTCGATCATCGGAGTCGACCATCGCATTCGCCTCCTTCCGACGCACCTTCTGCACCCCTCCGCTCAACCCAGCTCGCACAGGAGCTGGAAACCGAGCTCCTCCATCCACCACCTTCGCCGGAGCTCGCCATTCCGACCCACCGTTCACCGTCGCTACGCCTAACCGGGTCGAGGCAATTTGCCCTCGACCCACGAGTCTCCTGAGCTATTTTGCAGGTGCTACCAAGCCCATCTGAGGGCTTGTGTCATTCAGGCCAGGAGGCCCAGCTCCGCCGACCTCGCCCGAGCTTCTTGGAGCTCGGCTCGATCATCGGAGCCTACCGGCAGACGCGGGAGCCCTCCACGATTCTTCTCCGACCTTCAGAGTGCTCCCAGGAGGTCAGCTGCGCTCACACGAGGCCGGCGAGTCTCGCCGGGGACCTGTTCTTCCAGCATCCTCCATCGCCGTTCGATCAGCCTCCTGCTCCAGGCGCCATCTGGACCGTTCGTCCCTGGAGCTCCCTTCGACGTCAGATCTGAGGAGTCTGATCCCAGCCGTTAGATCTACACGTGGCTCGGCCCCGACCGTTGGATCAGTCCGAGAACCCCAGCGCTGGCGTGCCACTTGATTCAGACCGTAGATCCCTCCACGTGGCAGCCATCCAGCCGCTCCGCTTAAGAAAGGGTAATTTACCCTTAGGCCCTTTCTTTCTTTTTATTTCGTTTTAGTCCTGTAAATATTGAACTTAGTTGTTTAGTTTTAGGGTTATTTGTATAGTGGACCTCGTACTTTATTTTATTTGCTTATATACCCCAGTGCGTTGTATGCCACGTGCTTCGTCACGTGTTTGTCTGGATTATTTGCAATAGAGGCCCCTGTAGTTCTGGTTGTTCCTGATTGAATGAAAGGTTTTACTTATTTGCATTTATACCCCTGTGCGTGATATATTTCCACATGTGCGTGTTATTTTGGGTGTTTTGCAGATAAGCCCCTGGACTTTTGGTACGTGTTACCAATAAGTCCTCGGGACTTGTTTTTATTACATTTGGGTCCCTGAGTGCCCCAGGCACGTACGTGGCGTGTGTTTTGCTGGGTATTTTGCACCAGACCACCTAGAACTTTGGGTATTTGCACTTTGGTCCCTGTGCACTGTACCCTCTCTTTATTTATGAATAAATAAGCAAAACACCTCCAAATCCAACGAAAATTGGATATATGGCTTCTCCCATGGTGTAAAAGTTTCGTGGATTTTTGAGGACATTTTTGATTTCGTTTGTTATTTTTAAAAAATCAAAAACCTTTAATTTTGTCACTGTCTAACCTTAAAAACCCCCAAAAAATATTAAAACTCATTTAAAAATTCCATAAAAATTACCCACTGTTTGTCTTGCTTAGTTTGATTTTCTAGCCAATGTTGGCTATTTTTCATCACCTAAAACACCTAAAAATTGAAAAACACATAAAATCTTATAAAAATTCTAGTAACTAAACCAAAAACCCAAAAATAATAAAATTGGTACCTAAATTGTCCTTGTGTAATCTTCTTTACAGGAAAATTACCTCCCAGCTAATTTGGGGGCTTTAGATATTTTATCTAAGCCCTTTTAGCTCGGCTGGACAGTACCTTGTCTTTCTGCCACTTTTTGATTTTTAGAAAATTAAATAAACATCAGAAAATTATCAAAAATTCACCAAAAACACTAAAAATTATAAAAGATATAAAAATATTTTTGTTTGCATTTTTTATTGATTTTTAGTGCTTTGAATAAATTGTTTAAGTGTGCTTTTCTTTGTTTTTCTTATTTTCTTGATTACTTAAAAATCCAAAAAAATATAAAATAAATTAAAAACCACTAAAAATATTTTCTTATTTTATTTTATTTCTTTTTACTACTTCGTAGGCCGAGAGGCCAACCCGTGCTCCTTGAGTTCGACCCTGGGTGCTATACCAGGTTAATCCAATAGGAGGACCGCTGTTTTGAGTTTTATCTGATTTGATTGATATTAGTGGTTCATTTTTCTTGATTGATCGAGTCTGAGTGATTGAGGTCGCAACGACCATCTAGACACCTTATTGCCTTAGTCACTTGGGGAATTTTTGATCATTAGAATGACGCCGTTGCCGGGGAGCACGACTTAGTAGTTTTATTTTTATTTTCGTTTTTGTCTTCGCGGCTCTTCGCGACTCTTTCAGAGCTCGCGGCTTTTTCGCGGCTTTTGTTCATATATTTATTTTTGTTTTATTTTCTTTTATTTTCTTTTTCTTTTATTTTTGTTTTTATTTTATTTTGAGTGTTTATTTTATTTTGCATTTTTGCATATATACCCTCTTTTTCTTTCATTTATTTTTCCTCTTATTATCTGGTATTTTTATTGATCTGACCACTCTGCTCTTTCTTGCGAGGGCCTGAGGACCGAGGCGGCTGATCTCGAGAAGCCGACACAACCGCGGGATTCGGAGGCGGTTCTTTTCTTTGCGGAGCCGCAGGAGAGAGTGAGAGAGAGTTGAGTGGGAGAGGATTTTTCTTTTTATTTCATTATTATTGTAATAATACAGGGACACTCAGAGACTGGACTTGGACATTGCTTGAACACTTAGTGGGTCTGTTTCGCCGAGCACCGGCGTGCTCGGGGGACCCTTAGGATTTCGCGGTTTTTTTTTACGCGGTTTTGGTTTTATTTTCTTTTTACTGCCTTTTTCGGTGTTTATGCGATTTTCATCGAGCCCCTAGCTTTAGGATTTTCTCTTGCTTGTGCCATAATTAGTAGGGTCCCACACCTAATTATCTGCTTGCTCCTATAGTGCGCTAATTGGACTCACTAATAATCAATTAATAAAAATAATCGACTCATCTCCTTCGTAGCCTATGTGCCACAGCTCACCCTGTAAAGCGCTTTCTCCTACCCCCGATTTGTCGGGCAGAGGAGGGGTGGGCCAAGACCGGACCCTTTGGCTTGGAGGTCGGTGACCAATTAGACGGTTCTGCGTGTAGAAATTGCTGATCTAGGACTCGGTTTTTCCCATTGCATCATATAGGTAGTTTACTTTCCTGTCTTTAAATTCTGCGCGGATCACTTGCATGTAGAGTGCTGGAGATAAGGTACACATTTCTTACTCAGCATGCATCATTGATTTCATCCCGCATCGGCTTTTTCGTCTTCTCCCCCCCTGTTTTGGACTAAATAACCAGGAGAACCGAAAAATTTGTTAGGCCGTTTGTTTTTATTTGAAAAATATTAAAAAGAAAAACCATAAAATTGGGACTGGATAACACTATTGATCTTAAAATACGCTCACCCTAAAAATTTTTGTCTTGGGGAGAGCAACCCCATCATTGTATGGTTTGGATGCGCGAGAGAGTGACCCGCACCCTAGGTAGAGCCCTCCGGTGCTAGTCCCGACTGATTACCGACTCTTCCGTCCGGGCCAGTCGGTTGGGGTAGCATCGGGTATCCTAACAGGTCACGTAAGCGCTCTGATATCTTGTGTGTTCACCTAATAAAAATTGACAAGATAATTTGACCGAACTTTCATGGTCTTCAGCTTGCGTCGCGTTGGTGAACCGGGGGTTTGCATTGTGATCATAGTTTCTCCAGATCTCATCCGCACCACTCGCCAGATCGAGATGATGGGTAGGCGCTCTCTTAGACAACCTCTGGCTGCACCGCTTTCGGGCACGTCTACCCAATCATCTAGGTTGGCCCGCGAGAGCCAAGACCAGCTCTCCGAGCTCGAGTACGACTCCGCCCTGTTCCCCCTCGACCCCCTTTCTTTCAGACCTGAGAGACATGAGCCCGAGGAGATATTGATGGATTTGACAGCACCTGAGTTGGGCTCATTTGATTTTGCAGACGTCATGGCCGGCAGTTCTGAGGATCGCTCCCGTCAGCCTGAGCACTTCGTACTGGACCAGGGAGCGATCAACTCCACCCTGATCGTCTCGTTAGAGACCGTTCAGCAGCAGTTGAGGGATCAGGGAGCATTTATGCTCGACATGAGGAGAGAGATGGAGCAGATGCGAGCAGAGAGAGCAGAGCGAGAGCAGAGGAGAGAGGGACCGAGGATCCCAGATGATGCGGATGCAGCAGCCGCCGCAGCCGCCGCAGCAGCGGCAGCCGCCGCAGGAGCGGCCGGAGGACCACCGAGACCGATGCGGGAGTTACACAACCCCGGATCGACGCTGACACACCACTTGGTAGTACTTCCAGCGATCGTGGGGGACTTCAAGTTCCCCCCGAACACTTTGCATCTACTCCCCCGCTTCCACGGACTCGCGACAGAGGAGCCCCATCTCCACCTCCAGGAGTTTTTGATGATATGCAGCACTGTCCACGACTGTCAGGTGGACCAGGACACGATCAGGATGATCGCCTTCCCCTTCTCCCTAGCAGACAGAGCAGCCACTTGGCTGAAGCATTTGGGGAGGTTTGTTTACACCTGGGAGCAGCTCCGCACCGAGTACTTGAACAAGTACTATCCACTCAGGCGGACGAATGCAGCGAGGGCCCTGATCAGCAACTTCTCCTTGCTCCCCAATGAGCAATTCCACGAGGCATGGGAGAGGTTCCGTGATCTCACAGACAGATGCCCGCACCACGACATCTCGAAGCTGAACCTTGTTCAGAGCTTCTTCAGCGGGTTGACACCAGAGCTCCAGGGCCTGGTAAATGCTTCTTGCGGCGGGTCCTACTTCGCCAAGGACCACGACCAGGTCTGGGCCATCTATGAGGAGATGGCCGAGAATTACATGGTGATGTCCCAGACCCGGTTGTACACACAGAGACCCCAGCAGCAGCCAGGACCTGTGCAGTACCAGAGGATAGCACGGGTCGATGCCGGTCCATCCAGTTCTTCTACAGTTGTAGTAGCACAGGCAGAGTCGTCCGCTGCGGATATGGGCATCATCAGCGAAAAGTTCGACCAGATGGAGCTGATCGAGAAGAAGCAGTGCCGGGGCATCACACAGATGGAGCAGATGGCACAAACTCTGAGCGACATGAAGACCCAGCTCATGTGTCTCCAGGAGGCACAGACGGCTTCATAGCCCCATCTTCAGTCGCGAGGTGACACTGGCGGCAGCAACAGCTCGTCCCAGCGCTCCAGCACCCTTCAGCAGCCTAGACAGGTTCACCTTGTACAGGCGGAGCCGTATCAGCAGCAACATCCCTCTTACAAGTCCCCACCATCTCCAGACATGCAGATGGTGGTATACCGGCCGGATCAGCCTCTGGCAGTACTCCCGCCAGCCCCCTACAATGCAGAGCCGTTGATGGATGTCAACGGGATTTGGTATGACCGCCCCCAGCCTGGGATCCGATGAGACCATCTCGGATTCAGCTGGGGGAGTGGAGGTACCCAGCCCCAGCAGCAGTCATCCGGTCAGGGAGGGCAGTATGGCCAGCAGAGAGACCACCAGCCGCAGCAGCAGCCCCCAGCATACCAGTCACACCAGCCTTCGTCCTTCGTTCCTCGTCCCTATCAACAGCAGGGACAGTCTTGGAGACGTGAGCAGCAGGCTCACCCAGCATACCAGCAGCATCCTTCCTCCTACCCCTCTCAGCAACTCTAGTAGCCTCATCACCAGAGAGGCTACCCGTCGGGCTCCTATGAGAGCCCCGCTTTGGATGACATAGCCCGCCTCCTCACGGACCAGCAGGCTACCTTTCGACGGGAGATGGACGAGTTCCGCCAGGAGATGCGAGACCTTGTGAGAGGGAAGGCCGCCATTCCTGCACAGATCGAGCCGAATCCGAACAACCTGAAGAGGAAATCTGAGCAGGTAGTTTCCACTGAGCATGCCACTCCTAGTGACCCATTTGATGATATGTCTTCGGATCTATTTGATGCTGATTTTGTTACACTTAGGAGCGGTAGAGCACCAGCAGGCGACGCCTCATCTGAGCGACGACTCGAGGATCTACCCAGAGCGCCAGATGAGGAGGAGGAGAGCGGTACTGAGGCCGCACCTGATGATGGTGGTACTGATGCCACCAAGGATGCTGATTCCACCGGCGGTACTGAGGCCGCCGCTTCACCAGTTCGAAGAGGTGGTACTGACGCCACCAGTTTAGCCGAGCCAGCCCGCGGTACTGATGCCGCGAGACGTCCAACAGCAGCAGCAGAGCCAGCCCGTGGTGGTACTGAGGCCACCGGTGTGTGTAGAGAGATCAGATGTTTTTCCTCATTCTCATGTATCTCAGAACACTGTTGTGAATAAAGGAAAAGGTTTAGTTTCTTCTGGTCCCACTGTGGTGCTTGATGTATGTGTGGATCCGGCCGTCGAGCCATCTAGGCCTTTTCCTAGTCCTTCATCTACGAAGGACCCTGTGATCCCCTTCCCTAGAGCCCTTCAGATGGGGAAGGGGAAGAAAAAAGAAAAAGACCCAAAAAAGAGAGAGCAGGAGGAATTCAGCCAGAGCATGATCGACAGATTTCACATCCAGCTGACCCTCCAGGAGGCTTTGCAGCACATCCCCCTTCTTCAGCGATCTTTGAGAGACAGGACCACAGTCAGGAGGAGGAGGAGGAACCACACTTCAGAGATTCATGTGCTGACGAAAGCCACGTGTTTTGCGATCCAGAACCGTCTGCCAGCCAAGAGGCCAGATTCAGGGGCCCCGTATGTCAGATGCCAGATTAGTGAGCAGAGGTTCGACCGTACTTTATTAGATAGCGGATCGTCGATCAACCTTCTTCCGGCAGCCCTTCTCGACCGCTTCGAGTTGGGCACTCTTAGACAGAGCAGGACAGTCCTTCAGTTTGCTGATCGGATCTGTCAAGAGGCCGAAGGGGTTGTTGCGAGACGTTATCGTCACGATTCAGGGCCTGAAATTCCCCGTGGACTTTGTAGTGTTGGACATGGAGATCCCTGACTCAGTGGCCGATACCCCCATCATCCTTGGTCGTCCGTTCTTGGCCACATCCAAGGCGGTGACCGATCATGATAGCAGGAAGGTATACTTTCGCGTTGAGGGCGAGAGTATACAAATAGAGATGGTCGAGGACTACAGAGCCAGAGAGAGGGCACACGCTCAGAGGCTAGCACAGATTCAGAGCAGCTGAAAGACGCAGAGCCAGAAATCCACCAGGACTGTGATTTTGTGATCACAGATGATGAGGCAGCATGGGCAGATCCTGCAGCACAGGCCATCCTCTCATTTTCAGACACAGCTGATGCCGAGATGATAGCGGAGGAGAGTCTGGAGAGCACAACCCTGGTTCAGGATACCACAGAGGCAGCAGAGCCAGTTCTTGACCGCGACACGGTTTTCAGTGATGGTGGTGCTGAGTCCACCTTGTGTTACGGTGGTACTGATGCCACCGCGTTTGATGCAGATCCCTCAGATTCGGAGTCTGATTGGGCAGATTGTGATGATCAGATGCCAGACCTGAGTCCACCTGAGCCTACAGATGAGGAGGAGGTATATGCAGAGCAGATCAGAGACAACACAGTTGAGCAGCCTTCTCCAGATCCAGTTTGTGAGAGTTCGCTTTCTTTCTCCCAGGCAGATTTGGCAGACTTAGCCGCATTGACACATTTCCTTCCGCAGCCAGATGTGCCAGTGCCCAGCTATCCAGAGATGAAGCCGCTCCCTACTTCGCTGAAGTATCGATTCCTTACGGGCGAGCCTGAGATGTACCCAGTCATCATCTCCGCCGATCTGACTGGAGAGCAGGAATCCCGTTTGATGGGGGTTCTTGAAAAGAACCGCAAGGCAATCGGATGGAGCATAGCAGATCTCCATGGGATCAGTCCATCAGTGTGCTCCCACCATATCTATCTCGAGGAGGGGGCGAAGCTGTTGCGTGAGTTCCAGCGGCGGCTGAACCCCAACCTGAGAGAGGTCGTGATGAAGGAAATATCAAAATGGTGGAGTGCAGATTTTATTTATCCCATTTCCGACTCCAAGTGGGTCAGCCCCTTGCATGTGGTGCCCAAGAAGACGGGCATCACGACTGTGATCAGTGAGTCTGGAGAGGTGATTGCTACACGAGTACCCACCTCTTGGAGGGTCTGTGTTGACTACAGGAGACTCAACCAGGCCACCAAGAAGGACCATTTCCCCCTGCCTTTTATTGACCAGATCATTGAGAGACTGGCAGGGAAGAGCCATTATTGCTTCCTGGATGGGTACTCGGGCTACAACCAGGTGACCATCGCTCTTGAGGAACAGGAGAAGACCACCTTTACCTGTCCCTTCAACACATATGCTTTTCGACGCATGCCATTTGGGCTATGCAATGCCCCTGCGACTTTTCAGAGGTGCATGCTGTCGATCTTTTCGGACATGGTAGGGGAGTGTTTGGAGGTCTTCATGGACGATTTCTCGGTCTACGGCGACGGATTCGACTCCTGTCTTGACTGCCTAGACTGAGTACTCCAGCGATGTATTGAGTACCATTTGGTTCTATCGTGGGAGAAGAGTCACTTCATGGTGACTCAAGGGATGGTGCTTGGCCACATCATCTCCAACATGGGCATGGAGGTGGATCCGGCCAAGGTTGATGTCATTAGACAACTCGCACCGCCGTCTAATTTGAGGCAGTTACGGTCATTCCTGGGGCACGTTGGATTTTATAGGAGATTTATTTAGGATTTCAGCAGGATTTCCCGGCCGTTGACTGACCTCTTGACGAAAGACACCGAGTTCCTTGTCGATGACAAGTGTCTTTCGTCCTTTGCGACTCTCCAGCAGTGTGTTATTGAGGCTCCTGTCCTCCAGCCGCCTGATTGGTCTCTCCCATTCGAGATCATGATGGATGCCTCCGATTTTTCCGTAGGGGCAGTGTTGGGACAGAGGAGGGATGGAGTTCCATTTGCCATTCACTACGCTAGCCGCACATTGGATTCCGCCCAGCGGAATTACACGGTCACAGAGAAGGAGATGCTAGCCGTAGTGTTTGCCCTAGATAAGTTTCGATCTTATATCATTGGATCTAGAGTGACTTTGTACATAGATCACACCGTCATCAGGTACCTCATGGCAAAGAAGGATGCCAAGGCCAGACTTACTAGATGGATCCTTCTACTCCAGGAGTTCGACATTGAGATCAAGGATAAGCCTGGAGTCAAGAATGTGGTGGCGGATCATCTCTCCCGTTTAGAGCAACCTGAGGAGTTTGAGCAGATTGATCCCATTCGAGATACCTTCCCAGATGAGGCGATCCTTGCTATCGCCTCACTCCCGTGGTATGCCGATATTGTGAACTTTCTCGCTGCTGGGAAGGTCCCACAAGATTGGCCCATGCAGAGGCTTGAGACCTTCCTTGCGAAGGCCAAGTCCTACCATTGGGAGGATCCCATCCTTTACCACGAAGGAGGGGATAGCGTCTGGCGTTGGTGTATTCCTCAGGAGGAACACCATAGCGTCCTCACTTACTGCCATAAGCTTGAGGCAGGAGGACATCATTATGGGAGGAGAACGTCACAGAAAGTGCTCCAATCCGGCTTGTGGTGGCCTACCCTCTTCAAGGACTCAGATGAGTTCGTGAAGAGGTGTACTGACTGTCAGAGGATGGGCACTTGTGGACAACGTGATATGATGCCGATGCAGCCCATTCACTTCTGTGAGGTTTTTGACGCATGGGGCATCGATTTCATGGGTCCATTCCCTAAGAGTAAGGGATTTGAGTACATTTTGTTGGCCGTAGATTATGTTAGTCGTTGGGTGGAGGCTATCCCCGCCCGAGCCGCTGATGCGAGGACAGTTTGCAGATTTTTGAGGAAGTATATCATCACACGGTTCAGGGTTCCACGAGTTCTGATTTCTGATGGGGGATCTCACTTCATCAATGACCAGGTGAAGGCACTTGCTAGCGAGTTCGGTATAGACCATCGTGTTGCTACACCTTACCATCCACAGACGAATGGTCTAGCCGAGGTGTCGAATAGGGAGATTAAGACTATATTGCAGAAAGTCGTCCGCCCTGACCGAAAGGATTGGTCACAGCTTTTGGACTCGGTCTTGTGGGCATATAGGACGTCTTTCAAGACACCATTGGGCACATCTCCCTTTCGCCTCGTATATGGCAAGCCGTGCCATTTACCTGTTGAGCTGAGGCACAAGTCACTTTGGGCAGTCACAGATATTCTTATGGATCCAGATGGTATGGGAGACCAGAGGAGGGCAGAGTTAGCAGCCCTGGAGGAGCTTAGAGATGCAGCATTCTCAAACAGCCTACATTATAAGGAGAAAGTGAAGGAGTGGCATGATTCTCATATCAGCCACAAGCATTTTGAGATCGGACAGAGAGTATGGCTGTTTGATGCGAGGCTACGTTTATTTCCAGGGAAGCTACAGAGCAAATGGAAGGGACCTTACTTGGTCAGAAAGGTACGCGACAACGGTAGCATCGATATATCTGAGTTGTCTTCTGAGAGTACCTTTCGAGTGAACGGCCAGCGACTCAAGCCATTTCTAGATCATGAGCCGCGGGTCGCTGATCTTGCCCCTATTCATTTTGCGTGAGATGTGGTCTTTGACTCACATCTAATGCATCTCACGCCTGAGTTTCACTGATCTTCCGCCTTGTATAGATCCAGATGTCCATATCACTACATTCTTTAGTCCCACATCCCTTTATTCATCTTGTGATTATGCTATACTTAGGGTGCACTTTACCCTAAGTATAGGGGGGATGTGAGACCGTTTGGGTATTTCTTTTGTTTCTGCCTACCCCTGTTTTGCTGCCTATACTTAGGGATATTTAACCCTAAGTATAGGGGGGGTAGACCCTGTATATTCTCCACTCGGTTTTCCCTTAGTGTACAGCCTGCTATACTTAGGATTATTTAATCCTAAGTATAGGGGGAAGACCCGAGACTTCTGTTGACTTTTTCTATTTCATTCTTCCCTGTATATAGCCTTCCTTCTCACTTCCCTATACTAAGCACGAGTTATGTATTCTTCATCGCTCTTGACTCTGAGGACATCGTTCGAGCTAAGTATAGGGGGGTGTGTATATATTTCATATATACTTTAGACATAACTCGTACTTTGTGTGAGTGTGTTAATAAATAAAATGGCTAAAAATCACTAAAATTAAAAATTTTTCATGTACATAAACTTCCTTTATTTGCACATAAATAGCTAATGTACAAATTATTTTTGTAAAAATGATTTCAAAAATCTTTTGTGTAAAGCTTGTGTAAATATTTTTGTATCAAAATTATGTATATAGTACAAAATTTTTCCAAAATGTTTTGAAAATCAAAAAGTTTGCAAAAATCTTGTGTAAATGTGTGTAAATATCTTTTTGCAAAAACTTGCACTTCATGCATCATCCATTCATGATTTCAAAACATTTTTCAAAAATTTTGCATGTTTGTAAAATTTTTATAAATAAGCATCTTTTTGTACATATGTATATAGTTTTTCTGGATGATAGTTGACATTTAAACTAGCCTGGAATCAAATTGAGGAATGGAGCTTGATTAAGATCTTAATCCACCTAATTTCTAAGAGGAACCTTATAGGGCTTAGGTTTAAGGCTTCTCAGGTCCATGACGACTTAATTCTTTGAGTCCACTAGGCTATGATCACATGTCATCTCAATGAGCCTAAGTAGAGCACTTAACAACAACACATGACTCATATAGACAATGACTTTACTTGGACACCAGCACTATGCACCGAGCTCTCCACGGATGAGGTGGTGAGGAGGCAGTCTTCCTTGACTTGGGGTAGCATATGAGGGTAGTACTTCTAGGCGGAACCTCTCTTCTTCTTTTAGTGAAGGAAGTGCGTCTCAACTTGGTCTGGTTGCCATGAGGTCTAACGACGGGAGTTGTGGGTTGCAATAAAGCTTCAAAAGAGGGATAGTCTACTGGCTCAAGAGGAAAAACTCCTTGTATATATGCTGCACATGTATATGTTGTACAGATGCACTTGAAAAAAATGTGCAAAAAAAAAATAACTCCAAAAGTGGTGGGTCTGAGAGAAAATGATAATCCCACCGGAGTATGTATATAGAGTGCAATAAGCAAAGCTTGAGTTTCATGATCCACCTGTTGTAGCTTGCAGCAGGGAGACTTGGCTACACTGGTCAAGCTCCCAAGGGTACTTGGCTACACTGGCCTTGACCCATTCTCTTCTTCCTCCTCTTCTTGAGCCGGTTGAACTTGAACTTAGAAGGGAATACCCCACTCCTCGAGGAAAGAGTGGCCAGACTGAGGTCATAGAGTTACCTTGTTGGGGAGGGTTGTCAAGTTGCCATTTCTGAGGTGGAGAGCTTAGACCTCGCTTTCACAGGACAAGAAAAGATTCATGGTCTTCAGGGTTTGTGATTGATGACTTGTTCTGACCTGGAGCATTGAGGAGTCTTGGTTATAGATTAGTGGAACTTAGAGGCTGTTGAGTTTTAGACTTAAGTCCAAATAAGGTTCCGACACATTAATAATCCAAAGATCTGATCGAGCTCCATACCCCAATTTAATGAAGGCAAGTTTAATAATCAACCTTGATCCATGTACATCCTCTTTTTCTTTTTCTTTATTTTTTTTCACTTCTTTTTCAAATAAGTGTTTGCTAAGGGACTAGCAAAGTTAAGTATAGGGGGGTGATGAATACTCATTCATCACTCTTTATTCTTATATTTTAGCTACAAAAACCTTTGCAAATGCATGTAGATATATGTAAATACAAATAATTACCAAAAGCATGCATTGTGTAAAAACCTATAATTAGCATGTTTTTGTGCAAAAATAAAAGAATAAAGATTAAAAAAAAAGAAGGAAATATTTAGAATAAATATTGAGCAACCTAACCCAAGGGAGATAGGGGCCTGACCGCATAAAAGCCAAAGTAGAGGGAGATAGGGGCTCATGTGTAAGTATTTATGTAAATAAAATAAAGATATTTTCCTCACCAAAAATATGCTTGTACATATTTATAAATATAAAAAACAAAAGAAAAAGTTAAAAATCAAAAAGAACAAAAACACCCCTTTTCATCTTGTACATAAACCACTTCTATGTATTTATTTAACCTTGTAAATAAATAAAATTAATTTCCAAACATTTTGTAAATATTCTATGTTATATATTGTAAATAAATAAAATAAAAACAATTAAAACAAAAGCAAAATAAAAATAGCAAAATTAAAAATACAAAAATATATTGCACATATACCATGTATATAGATGTATATATGTATTTATTTTACCTATGTAAATAAACAATAAAAATAAAATAAAAATACCCTTTTTATTCCTTATTTTATAATGAAAATAAATAAAATATAAAATAAGAATAAAATTGCACAAAAATAACAATTAAAAAATCAAAAATCAAAACCCTATATATTGTATATATACCTATGTATAGTACTATATTGTATATAGCTTATTTTTATTTCGAAAAAATTATTAAAAATCATCAAAAAAATAGGAAAAAATAAAATAAAAATCTTTCATGTTTTAAGTTTTTGCTGAATCGGGCCTTAGCTACCCTTAATTTTCACTTCAAAATTCAGCCACGTGGCCTGATTCTATTGGGTCCTGGGGATGTTGACCGCCCGGTCAACTACCCCCCCCCCAGGACCACTTTGCACGGTCCTTAGCAGGTCCCCTGATTTCTTGGATTTTTCCCCGCTAAACCCGAATGCCTATAACCTAAATCCCGGGTCCGAATCCTTAACCTCGCATCCGACATCCTCGCTGGAGTCGCATCCTCAGGATTCGCGCGCTCCAGAGCTTGCACGGACCTCTCCTAGTCGGACCCCTAGCCATATTTAGCTGCAGCTCCGCCTCCTCATTTCTCCATCTTTGGTCACTTGTCTCCACCCCCAGTGAGCTCCAGAGAGTCCGCTAGAGTAACAGCTTGCGCCTCGACCTGTCGAAGCGAGGAGAGGGAGCTTGGCCATCGATCCGGCGAGCTACACCGCCGCTGCTCCGCCACCTGCGTGAGCACCGAGCCTCGGAGGGAGACGATCCTTGAGGCGACGACCAGGAGCTTCAGCAGCTCCTCCCCAGTCTCTCCGACCACCCAGGTAGCCCCTTAGGCTTTCCTTTTTCATCGATTTCCATTTACGCCCAAATCGCGCCGCCGTCGTATATCTTCGATTCCGACCACTCCATTACCCCTTTCGATCATCGGAGTCGACCATCGCATTCGCCTCCTTCCGACGCACCTTCTGCACCCCTCCGCTCAACCCAGCTCGCACAGGAGCTGGGAACCGAGCTCCTCCATCCACCACCTTCGCCGGAGCTCGCCATTCCGACCCACCATTCACCGTCGCTACGCCTAACTGGGTTGAGGCAATTTGCCCTCGACCCGCGAGTCTCCTGAGCTATTTTGCAGGTGCTACCAAGCCCATCTGAAGGCTTGGGTCATTCAGGCCAGGAGGCCTAGCTCCGCCGACCTCGCCCGAGTTTCTCGGAGCTCGGCTCGATCATCCGAGCCTACCGGCAGACGTGGGAGCCCTCTACGATTCTTCTCCGACCTTCAGAGTGCTCCAAGGAGGTCAGCTGCGCTCGCACGAGGCCGGCGAGTCTCGCCGGGGACCTGTTCTTCCAGCATCCTCCATCGCCGTTCGATCAGCCTCCTGCTCCAGGCGCCATCTGGACCGTTCGTCCCTGGAGCTCCCTTCGACGTCAGATCTGAGGAATCTGATCCCAGCCGTTAGATCTACACGTGGCTCGGCCCCGACCGTTGGATCAGTCCGAGAACCCCAGCGCTGGCATGCCACTTGATTCAGACCGTAGATCCCTCCACGTGGCAGCCATCCAGCCGCTCTGCTTAAGAAAGGGTAATTTACCCTTAGGCCCTTTCTTTCTTTTTATTTCGTTTTAGTCCTGTAAATATTGAACTTAGTTGTTTAGTTTTAGGGTTATTTGCATAGTGGACCTCGTACTTTATTTTATTTGCTTATATACCCCTGTGCGTTGTATGCCACGTGCTTCGTCACGTGTTTGTCTGGATTATTTGCAATAGAGGCCCCTGTAGTTCTGGTTGTTCCTGATTGAATGAAAAGTTTTACTTATTTGCATTTATACCCCTGTGCGTGATATATTTCCACATGTGCGTGTTATTTTGGGTGTTATGCAGATAAGCCCCTGGACTTTTGGTACGTGTTACCAATAAGTCCTCGGGACTTGTTTTTATTACATTTGGGTCCCTGAGTGCCCCAGGCACACACGTGGCGCGTGTTTTGCTGGGTATTTTGCACCAGACCCCCCAGAACTTTAGGTATTTGCACTTTGGTCCCTGTGCACTGTACCCTCTCTTTATTTTTGAAAAAAATAGCAAAGCACCTCCAAATCCAACGAAAATTGGACACATGGCTCCTGCCATGGTGTAAAATTTTCGTGGATTTTTGAGGACATTTTTTATTTCGTTTGTTATTTTTAAAAATCAAAAACCTTTAATTTTGTCACTGTCTAACTTTAAAAACCCCAAAAAAATAGTAAAACTCATTTAAAAATTCCATAAAAATTACCCACTGTTTGTCTTGCTTAGTTTGATTTTCTAGCCAATTTGGACTATTTTTCATCACCTAAAACATCTAAAAATTGAAAAACACATAAAATCTTATAAAAATTCTAGTAATTAAACCAAAAACCCAAAAATAATAAAATTGGTACCTAAATTTTCCTTGTGTAATCTTCTTTACAGGAAAATTACCTCCCAGCTAATTTGGGGGCTTTAGATATTTTATCTAAGCCCTTTTAGCTCGGCTAGACAGTACCTTGTCTTTCTGCCACTTTTTGATTTTTAGAAAATTAAATAAACATCAGAAAATTATCAAAAATTCACCAAAAACACTAAAAATTATAAAAGATATAAAAATATTTTTGTTTGCATTTTTTATTGATTTTTAGTACTTTGAATAAATTGTTTAAGTGTGCTTTTCTTTGTTTTTCTTATTTTCTTGATTATTTAAAAATCCAAAAAAATATAAAATAAATTAAAAACCACTAAAAATATTTTCTTATTTTATTTTATTTCTTTTTACTACTTTGTAGGCTGAGAGGCCAACCCGTGCTCCATGAGTTCGACCCTGGGTGCTATACCAGGTTAATCCAATAACAGGACCGCTGTTTTGAGTTTTATCTGATTTGATTGATATTAGTGGTTCATTTTTCTTGATTGATCGAGTCTGAGTGATTGAGGTCGCAACGACCATCTAGACACCTGATTGCCTTAGTCACTTGGGGAATTTTTGGTCATCACCTGCACATCCTGCATACTGGAAGACCAATGATCAATCTAAAGATGAAGATCTATTTTATACTGTCTTCTTCACGGTTTGATCACCAAATTTCTCAATCTTGGTCATTGGGATTTGGTATCAATCATATGATTTCCCAAAGCATATATCATACCTTCAAATTCTTGTCATGCTTCCAAAGCACGACGACCATGCATGGAATTTGATCGGTCCCAATACCTCATGAGTGAGCTCATGTCTTTCAGTTCATAAGTGAACCTGTATGATCCCTTTGAGAGATCGTATTACTCATATGCCCTTATATGCACACCAGCTCGCCGGTGTATAGACCTTGATTAGATCATCAACTTAATGGTCTGCCAAATGTACATACTCAGACATATAGTAACACATCTGTCTCTAGTCAGAAGATGTGTGCCTATGCTGTGATAGTATTCAACATAAGACTTAGGTTATCTCGATCTCGCTAAGTCAACCCATTGACTTAACTAATCTGACACCTCCGAATCACTATTCCCATGTAGAGGACCTGCATCAAGAGGTCGGTCAGATATCAACCTATGTGAGAAAGGATTGCCGTCTCCTACTCAGGCTGGAGATCATCTCTTAATAATCATTTGACGGTGCTTGATGAGTCCTCTATCTAACCCATTAGATATTCATCCAAGCACCAACCTCTATGATTCAATTATTGAATCAACAGCTACATGATCATCAAGATGGCCATGGTACATAACCCTAATTGTACAGAGGGACCTATCATGCAAATTATTTATTCTTCATTTCAGATCAGGGAATGATATGTGCAATAACATTTATTGCATAATGGCTCGCCGTGGGCTCGCATGTCCAACAATCTCCCACTAGCCCAAAGAGCCATTAATGGGCTAATCATTTATACCCACACTCATGTTTCAATCATAGGCTATTTAGAAAATAGCTAGGTAAGCTGATCAGTCACTCTGTTCCCGCGAGACTACGCCAAGTTCTTTTACGGCACTTGCATATCCCCAGTAACAGTGCTCGCATCTAATGCGAATGTTGCATCTAATGAAACCAATACTCAATCTTGTCAGTCATAGTATCCTTGATACTACAACTCAAAGAAATATTATTATAACCAGCATGTAATTTCTATTATCCTTATTAGAATACCCTTATCCTTGGAGATCTCTATCTCCTAAGGTATTCACAGTTAAGACCTTTTAGATCTCCATCTAAAAGTCTTAATTTCTTGAAGATAAGACTTAGAGATTACTATCTCTAAAGCCTTATCATCTTTGAAGATATTGTTATTACTGTAATTAAGTGTTCTATCTCCATAGTAGGATTAGCATCAGTTTACTGCTCCCACTACATGGCAGATATCTGGCTTTTGTACACATCTAGCATACTTTCAGCTTTCCATAACTGATGCACAAAAGGGCAACCAGTTTTAGCATTCACTTCCTCAACTCTTTGAGGTGCTATCCATTTAGATAGGTCAATACCAAATCTTAAAGGTAAGAAAGCATTTCTTAGAATTTCCAGAAAATGGAACATGTCCAAGGTGTACTACAAATGTGACAGTCCCAATACCCTCTTTTCTTTGCTTCTGAACACCTTCAGAACTAAGATCTAAGAGGCATCTTTGAGATCATATCTCAAGGTATGGGATAACCATATCACAAAACACTTATTATCATCCTTATATCATTCCAAATGATTAGGATATTATCTACATTTAGCATGATGAACACAATGGCACTCCCACTAAGCTTCACATGGTGCACTAAGATTATATCTGAAATTATAACATTTATAATTTCATCAAATATTATGTTCCAACAACAAGAAGCTTATTTGAGTCCAAAGATGGAGTTCTTTAGCTATCACATCTTACATTTCTCAACCATGAAGCCCTGGGGCTACTTCATGTGAATATCCTCAAAGAGGTATTCATAGAGGAATACAATCTTGACTAACATCTTGAAGATGCCATAGTCAAATTGTGTAGCTAGGGTTAGCAATATTCTGATGGGTTTAAGCATGATCACTGAAAAGCAAGCCTCATCGCAATCGATGTCTTCTCTTCGGTGTGTAGCTCATGGCTACAAACCGTGCTTTGAAGGTTTATACGTTCTCATCAGGTTCCCTTTTTCTATCAAGGATCCATTTACACCTTAATGGGTCTAACCCTTATAGGTGGATCCTTGAGGGTCCATATACAACACTTGTATATGAAGTCTACCTTAGACCTTTATTGCTAATATCCATCTTTCCATTTTATGATCCTCAGGAGCTTCATCACATGAAGTCCGATCATTGTCAGACTTGACTGACACAAGGAATACATCCTCAAACTCATTTGAAGAGGTATTAGTGTTTCATCTTTAATTGTCCCTTTTAGTTTCCGATTTCTGGAGCCTCATTATCTTCTCAAGATTAAATGAGTTCCTATACTTCATTTTCATCTTGATTCTCAAGAGAGTTATCCTATAAGAATGATATTCTAAAAGATGAGATATTTTAAGAATCTCAAGGTTATAATGTAGGTATCCAATACCATCCTTTATTTTCCTAATGAAGTAGCACTCTCAAGTGCTAGATTCCAGCTTACATGCATGGAACCTTATTAAGGATATATATATTAAAGTCTCTACTACACATATATACCTAAAAACTAAGGGATAACTATGCTAAAATTCATCATTGATCAAATCGTGTCACACATGATCTAATTGTATCTTCCTACAGCTCCATTGAGTTTAGGTGTGTCAGGAGGATTGAGATAGAAATGATATTCATATCTCCATAAGATATTCTTTGAATTCATCTAATAGGTACTTGCTACCTTGGTTAGATCAAATTCATTTAATCTTCCTTCAAACTTTGGTTCTAAACCAAAATTACGAAATCTTTGAACATTTCAAAGGTTTCCCAGGTAAAGAGAAGAAATCTCATATCATACATGATCATCAATAGATATCACATATCCACAATGTTCACTATGATATAGATGATTCACACACATCAATATATATGAGATCTCGAATACCTTGACATCTTACACATTTCCCAAAAAGAAGGGTGTATTGGACATTTTACTTTGAATACAATATTCACAAGTATGTAAGATTTGAAATTTTAGACATTCTAAAGTTTCATATCTTACTAGTCTATTGATCTCATCAGCAGACATATGTCCAAAACTTTATGCTAAATCATTGTCAAATGATCTTTATCCTCCTATTGATCTTATGAGGTTTAACTTTCAGTATTAGAAATCTCAATGAACCATTCATTAAATTTCTAATTTAGTAGAGTCTACCAGATGCTAGAATATTATTTGAAATATATCCATCATAACTCTTTATGATAGGTTTATTCCAGAATTCATGTTTATTTCCAACATTATGAAACAAACAATGAGTGTATTCTAATATCTAGGTCATAGAGACATTCTCTAAGACTAAGGCTCTCCCACTGAAACTAAGAAGTATATCAATCCAACAGAGATTGTTGCAACAATTGCATCAATGTCTATGTGGATAACTATAAACCTTAAGATCAAATTTTTTCAGTCTTCTAAAACATGTGCAACACATTGCAAGTGTTGTTAGAAGATTGAGATACAATTATCAGACTTTATCTTATCAAATAAGCAAGTCAATTTCAATGATCAAATGTAGATATAGATTATTATGATGCACTATCTGAGTCCTTCTCTAAGGATTCTAGACATACTTGATAGTCATACTATCAACACAGCAAGTTATTGCAGTATAGGCATTCATCCAACTCTTTGGATGTCATATGGAAGTCACAGAAGTACAATCAACTCTTTGACTTTCCTTCTCACATGGGTCCGACGCTTCCACTGTGCTCTCTTCATCTATAAACAACCATTGTTCAATACTAAGGATCTCTCATGTTAAATTCAAAAGTATTCAATGTAAGAGCATTTCATGCTTCATTAAATTCATAGAATATGAATATTATGAAGCTTCATGAATGACTAGAGTATAAACAGTAGAATGATGACACTCATCATGTCTACATCCATCTAGACTCCTAAAACATTGGTTCAGGTAGGTATTCAAATATTTTGAATACATCATCTCTTTCGAGCCACCATTCTGCATAATGCAGAGAACCATGTCATTCATGATTAAATGTTTAGAGCACATATGTATGCCAGAACATATTTTTAGATTTTATAAGGATTATTTGACAATTACGATCACCATCGACATGTTACTTCGAAAGTACACTCGATGAAAGATCAAGACTATAGAGACATACAAACCCTAAGGTGATGTCTCATTGTCTTATTTAATCGTCATTCCTCATTATGTTGAGGAAACTTGCACATTGCGATCACATACATTATGTGTCCAATTACAAGTACAATATCTGGATCATGAGTCCAATCCATGATATTTTACTGGTTATTATTGATTATAAGATTGAGTGGGTTTAATGAAGGATTATCTGAAATAAGAAATTTACATAAGGGTATATATATTATATATACATATTTTACTTTGATTTAGGAATTTTAAATCAAATTTGTCTTGCTATGTCTACTATGAAAGATTATTCCCTAATCGTCTTTCAAAGTAAGAGATATACTTATCACTATATCTCAAGCAAGATCTGGGATCTCCTCTCTATCTTTATCACATCCCAATAATATGAGAACCCGTGACTCGAATAAAGAGAAGTGGGAACACATTCTGCCTTGCAAGTCCAACTTGCATTTCCCAATTCGGTCTTTAACACCCGGGCCCACCACCCCTAAGATGACGTTGACCCGTTGATAATTGAACCAATCGTCAACAGACTTAAAACTCGCTATACGCAATCCAATATCGCTCGAATAATATGAGGACCCGATATTGGGGTCACTACGTATACGGCCTTACTCTTTCGAGAAGCAAAGAACTCGATCGAAATAATTGTATATAGGATCTGTCACTTCAGACAGGCATCTCCTATATACAACTTTTGGCGACGAAATTCTTTGCCTTTACGGGAGACCATGGATGTCACTTATGTGATCCTCCACCTTATATTCAAATTTTAATTAATTATCGTGAATCATATTCACATAATTAATTCTTCCAAGGGAAATACACATCTATTCATAATAGAGTGTTTCATAGGATATAATTAATTTAATAACATTAAATCAATCATCAATCCCATTATCAATCAACAAACTTCGAATTTTACTTGAATAGTAGGTATAATCTCAAATTACGTATTATTTCAAATTTTAATAATTAGAAATACACTTTGATTTCTTCGGCATTATCCAATCCCTACCCGCTGTCATGGCCAGTACCGGTGAGAGTGGGACGGACCACATACGTTGCAACCCGCTACCCCAGCGATCTCCGACTAGACACCATATCCACCTCAGGAAAGGATAATTCCAGATAGATCATCATGTACTTTGAGATGCTCATTGGTCTTTCAATCGAAATTATACCATATAATATACATCAAAACATTTTTGATTATATTATAAGGAGATTTGCTAAACAAATCCCCAATCCTATTCAAGCAAGTGGTTTTTCATGTAAAAGTTGTCCTACAAATATTGTAGGATGTCCTAGGGTTTTGCATGAAAACAATGTTTGTTGATGATTTCAAATTAACCAATGATCAAGATCAACTATCTTATCATTATGGCTTAGTGGGATGTCATTCAAGGAATTGATTATCATCTTTAAATATTTTACAAATATTTACCAATAACCAATTTCAGAAAATTAACAATTATTTTTTTATCAACATTTATTTGAATGACTATCACAAGGTTCATGATCAAAAAAATGTCAATTTCCGGCAGTGACCCCTTATCACTAAAATTAACTTATCTTGATCAATTTAAATCCAAAATTCGTAAAATTAGTGCCCTGGCAACTTGATTTATAACAGAACTTAAGTGATATTTCACGCATTTTAAGGCATAATAAAACCGTAATTAACAAATTAATCACGTTCTGTTCTGCAGTTCCCGCAACTGTGAATACATGCATATTCAAAAGGCCATATCTTGAGCAAATTAAATCCAAATTTAGTAAACTCAAGTCCTATGGTTTTCTTATTTAATGGGGAACAAAATTCAATTAAATATTTCGTGTTTAAACAATTTAAACAGTGCCAAAAAAATCAATTAGACAGAGTTGCAAAAATTCAAATGCGCCAAAAACTTTCACGACCATTTCAAACCCAAGTCGTCCATGGTTCATGGATCATATCCAAAACCTTTTTCTACCTATGGCTCTGATACCACTTCAAGGATATTGAGAATCCTCAAGCGCATAACGGAAGTGTGACGATCGCATCAAATACGATCGGGGCGACTACTCGTACTAGTCGCAAGGTACAACGGAATTTAAAAAATTTTAAATCAAATGATGAAACCAAATGATCACGAGAACACTTCTCGGATCGTTTCATCAAATCACAAAGTATAAGGAATACCTTTGAAGCGTGGTTGTGATCACGAGATCCCAAACAAGAGATCCTCCTGTCTCAAGTTTGATCCACGAAGAACGCACTTGCGGGCACGATGATGAGTCGCGTTCCTCCCACAATCCTCGATGAAGATCCAAGCAATAGATCCCCTGATTTCGTCAAGCGAAATCTGTCGTCTTTCTCTATAGCAAGTAGCCATGAAGAATAAGGAGATCCTCGAGTCGTCGAAGGCCAAGGCGAGAACTTCTCTCCTTTCTCAACAATGGTGGTCGGCCACCCTATGGAGAGAGAGAGAGAGCACGAGAATGAGAGGGAGAGAGAGAAGTAGAGTAGGCGTCTACTTGGTGTATGTCTCTCAAGGGCTAAGGCTACCCTCTTTATATATTAGTTTGGGATCCAATGGATCTCAATCCATGGCTCTCATGGATCCAACGGTCATTGTAATCCAAGAGCCATCCAACAGCTATGATTGTTGTTGGTTAAAAGCCAACAACATTAATTTATATTAAATTAAATATATGTTGAATTATTATCAATACTATTTAATTAACATAAATTAATTTCTCAAGAGATAATAAGACAACAAATAAGAGGAGACAACAACCCCTCCTAAAATCAAGGAGGCGTCACCTATGACTAAGTCATAGGTGACGCCACCTATGATTATTGGTGGTTTTGTCTCCATTTATTTATATTATTATTTCTTAATTATTTGCAATATTATTTCAATAATATCCACCAAATTAATTCCAAATTAATTAGTGAATATTTCAATCATGTCATTGAAAAATATGTGAATCATATTCACATCCCAAACTAATTTGTAAATTACATTTCTAATTAATTTAACTAATGTGGATCCAATCCACATTAATAATTAACAAATGTTATTTACAATATTTCTCTCTCTCTGATATATTATAAATCTCATTTATAATATACACAGATATTCTGGATATCACTATCCACGATCTGCTTATCTTTGATAATTCAATCCCATTTAATTATCTTAGATAATCACTCTCTCAATATGAATCTTATTCATATTGTACTTGATAATTAAATCTCATTTAATCATCAATACCTTCTTGCTTGGATACTAAATTCATCACAGGAATTATTCTTGAACTCCTTCAAGAATAATGTGCCTTCTCCGCAGATACTTGGAGATAAGGACAGGGCGATTGTATTGTTCCACGTATAGTGACTTGGATGTTGAGATCTCATCTCAAATCCAGATCTAACGGACCTCTCATAGATGCTTTATTAAATCAAGTCCGTATACTTAATCTTCTCATTGCATCTGAATCACATTCCGATCTATGTCCAACATTTGGACTAAGATCAAGTTACTTCTCTACTGAGAGGAGTCACTAAAATCCAGACCTGTTTCATCACTCTCTCGGACTGGAAGAGTCATGGTTATATAATCGTTTATGATCACATCACCCTCAGGTATTCCCAATACCTGCACATCCTGCATACTGGAAGACCAATGATCAACCTGAAGATGAAGATCTATTTTATACTGTCTTCTTCAGGGTTTGATCACCAAGTTTCTCAATCTTGGTCATTGGGATTTGGTATCGATCATATGCTTTCCCAAAGCATATATCATACCTTCAAATTCTTGTCATGCTTCCAAAGCACGACGACCATGCAAGGAATTTGATCGGTCCCAATACGTCATGAGTGAGCTCATGTCTTCCGATTCATAAGTGAACCTGTATGATCCCTTTGAGAGATCGTATTACTCATATGCCCTTATATGCACACCAGCTCGCCGGTGTATAGACCTTGATTAGGTCATCAACCTAATGGTCTTCCAAATGTACATACTCAGACATATAGTAACACATTTGTCTCTAGTCAGAGGATGTGTGCCTATGCTGTGATAGTATTCAACATAGGACTTAGGTTATCTCGATCTCGCTAAGTCAACCCATTGACTTAACTAATTTGATACCTCCAAATCACTATTCCCATGTAGAGGACCTGCATCAAGAGGTCGGTCAGATATCAGCCTATGTGAGAAAGGATTGCCGTCTCCAACTCAGGCTGGAGATCATCTCTTATTAATCATTTGACGGTGCTTGATGAGTCCTCTATCTAACCCATTAGATATTCACCCAAACACCAGCCTCTATGATTCAATTATTGAATCAACAGCTATATGATCATCAAGATGTCCATGGTACATAACCCTAATTGTACAGAGGGACCTATCATGCAAATTATTTATTCTTCATTTCAGATCAGGGAATTATATGTGCAATAACATTTATTGCATAATGGCTCGCCGTGGGCTCGCATGTCCAACAATCTCCCACTAGCCCAAAGAGCCATTAATGGGCTAATCATTTATACCCACACTCATGTGACAATCATAGGCTATTTAGAAAATAGCTAGGTAAGCTGATCAGTCACTCTGTTCCCGCGAGACTACGCCAAGTTCTTTTACGGCACTTGCATATCCCCAGTAATAGTGCTCGCATCTAATGCGAATGTTGCATCTAATGCAACCAATACTCAATCTTGTCAGTCATAGTATCCTTGATACTACAACTCAAAGAAATATTATTATAACCAGCATGTAATTTCTATTATCCTTATTAGAATACCCTTATCCTTGGATATCTCTATCTCCTAAGGTATTCACAGTTAAGACCTTTTAGATCTCCATCTAAAAGTCTTAATTTCTTGAAGATAAGACTTAGAGATTACTATCTCTAAAGCCTTATCATCTTTGAAGGTATTGTTATTACTGCAATTAAGTGTTCTATCTCCATAGTAGGATTAGCACCAGTTTACTGCTCCCACTGCATGGCAGATATCTTGGCTTTTGTACACATCTAGCATACTTTCAACTTTTCATAACTGATGCACAAAAGGGCTACCAGTTTTAGCATTCACTTCCTCAACTCTTTGAGGTGCTATCCCTTTAGATAGGTCAGTACCAAATCTTAAAGGTAAGAAAGCATTTCTTGGAATTTCCAGAAAAATGGAACATGTCCAAGGTGTACTACAAATGTGACATTCCCAATACCCTCTTTTCTTTGCTTCTGAACACATTCAGAACTAAGATCTAAGAGGCATCTTTGAGATCATATCTCAAGGTATGGAATAACCAGATCACAAAACACTTATTATCATCCTTATATCATTCCAAATGATTAGGATATTATCTACATTTAGCATGATGAACACAATGGTACTCCCACTAAGCTTCACATGGTGCACTAAGATTATATCTGAAATTATAACATTTATAATTTCATCAAATATTATGCTCCAACAACAAGAAGCTTATTTGAGTCCAAAGATGGAGTTCTTTAGCTAGCACATCTTACATTTCTCAACCATGAAGCCCTAAGGCTACTTCATGTGAATATCCTCAAAGAGGTATTCATAGAGGAATACAATCTTGACTCACATCTTGAAGATGCCATAGTCAAATTGTGTAGCTAGGGTTAGCAATATTCCTATGGGTTTAAGCATGATCACTGAAAAGCAAGCCTCATCACAATCGATGTCTTCTCTTCGGTGTATAGCTCATGGCTACGAACCGTGCTTTGAAGGTTTCTATCTTCTCATCAGGTTCCCTTTTTCTATTGAGGATCCATTTACACCTTAGTGGGCCTAATCCTTATAGGTGGATCCTCGAGGGTCCATATGCAATACTTGTATATGAAGTCTACCTTAGACCTTTATTGCTAATATCCATCTTTCCATGTTATGATCCTCAGGAGCTTCATCACATGAAGTCCGATCATTGTCAGACTTAACAGACATGTATTCTCAAACTCATTTGAAGAGGTATTAGTGTTTCATCTTTAATTGTCCCTTTTAGTTTCCGAATTCTGGAGCCTCATTATCTTCTCAAGATTAAATGAGTTCCTATACTTCATTTTCATCTTGATTCTCAAGAGAGTCATCCTATAAGAATCATATTCTCAAAGATGAGATATTTTAAGAATCTCAAGGTCATAAAGTAGGTATCCAATACCATCCTTTATTTTTCTAATGAAGTAGAACTCTCAAGTGCTAGATTCCAGCTTACATGCATGGAACCTTATTAAGGATATATATATTGTAGTCTCTACTACACATATATACCTAGAAACTAAGAGATAATTATGCTAA
Source organism: Ottelia alismoides (assembly GCA_037367405.1). Classification (NCBI taxonomy): domain Eukaryota; kingdom Viridiplantae; phylum Streptophyta; class Magnoliopsida; order Alismatales; family Hydrocharitaceae; genus Ottelia; species Ottelia alismoides. Next base: position 194,366 of record JAZKJV010002894.1, read on the forward strand.
AATTCATCATTGATGAAATCATGTCACACATGATCTAATTGTATCTTCCTACAACTCCATTGAGTTTAGGTGTGTCAGGAGGATTGAGAGAGAAATGATATTCATATCTCCATAAGATATTCTTTGAATTCATCTAATAGGTACTAGCTACCTTGGTTAGATCAAATTCATTTAATCTTCCTTCAAACTTTGGTTCTAAACCAAAATTATGAAATCTTTGAACATTTCAACGGTTTCCCAGGTGAAGAGAAGAAATCTCATATCATACATGATCATCAATAGATATCACATATCCACAATGTTCACTATGATATAGATGATTCACACACATCAATATGTATGAGATCTCGTATACCTTGACATCTTACACCTTTCCCAAAAAGAAGGGTGTATTGGACATTTTACTTCGAATACAATATTCACAAGTATGTAAGATTTGAAATTTTAGACATTCTAAAGTTTCATATCTTACTAGTCTATTGATCTCATCAGCAGACATATGTCCAAAACTTGATGCTAAATCATTGTCAAATGATCTTTATCCTCCTATTGAACTTATAAGGTTTAACTTTCAGTATTAGAAATCTCAATGAACCATTCATTAAATTTCTAATTTAGAAGAGTCTACCAGATGCTAGATTATTATTTGAAATATATCCATCATAACTCTTTATGATAGGTTTATTCCAGAATTCATGTTTATTTCCAACATTTGGAAACAAACAACGAGTGTATTCTAATATCTAGGTCATAGAGACATTCTCTAAGACTAAGGCTCTCCCACTGAAATTAAGAAGTATATCAATCCAACAGAGATTGTTGCAACAATTGCATCAATGTCTATGCGGATAACTATAAACCTTAAGATCAAATTTTTTCAGTCTTCTAAAACATGTGCAACACATTGCAAGTGTTGTTAGAAGATTGAGATACAATTATCAGAATTTATCTTATCAAATAAGCAAGTCAATTTCAATGATCAAATGTAGATATAGATTATTATGATGCACTATCTGAGTCCTTCTCTAAGGATTCTAGACAGACTTAATAGTCATACTATCAACACATCAAGTTATTGCAGTATAGGCATTCATCCAACTCTTTGGATGTCATATGGAAGTCACAGAAGTACAATCAACTCTTTGACTTTCCTTCTCACATGGGTCCGACCCACGCTTCCACTGTGCTCTCTTCATCTATAAACAACCATTGTTCAATACTAAGGATCTCTCATGTTAAATTCAAAAGAATTCAATGTAAGAGAACTTCATGCTTCATTAAATTCATACAATATGAATATTATGAAGCTTCATGAATGACTAGAGTATAGACAGTAGAATGATGACACTCATCATGTCTACATCCATCTAGACTCCTAAAACATTGGTTCAGGTAGGTATTCAAATATTTTGAATACATCATCTCTTTCGAGCCACCATTCTGCATAATGCAGAGAACCATGTCATACATGATTAAATGTTTAGAGCATATATGTATGCCAGAACATCTTTTTAGATTTTATAAGGATTATTCGACAACTATGATCACCATCGACATGTTACTTCGAAAGTACACTCGATGGAAGATCAAGACTATAGAGACATACAAACCCTAAGGTGATGTCTCATTGTCTTATTTAATCGCCATTCCTTATTATGTTGAGGAAACTTGCACATTGCGACCACATACATTATGTATCCAATTACAAGTACAATATCTGGATCATGAGTTCAATCCATGATATTTTACTGGTTATTATTGAGTATAACATTGAGTGGGTTTAATGAAGGATTATATGAAATAAGTAAGTTACATAAGGGTATATATATATTATATATACATATTTTACTTTGATTTAGGAATTTTAAATCAAATTTGTCTTGCTATGTCTACTATGAAAGATTATTCCCTAATCGTCTTTCAAAGTAAGAGATATACTTACCACTATATCTCAAGCAAGATCTGGGATCTCCTCTCTATCTTTATCACATCCCAATAATATGAGAACCTGTGACTCGAATAAAGAGAAGCGGGAACACATTCTGCCTTGCAAGTCCAACTTGCATTTCCCAATTCGGACTTTAACACCCGGGCCCACCACCCCTAAGATGACGTTGACCCGTTGCTAATTGAACCAACCGTCAATAGGCTTAAAACTCGCTATACGCAATCCAATATCGCCCCAATAATATGAGGACCCGATATTGGGGTCACTACGTATAAGGCCTTACTCTTTCGAGAAGCAAAGAACCCGATCCAAATAATTGTATATAGGATCTGTCACTTCGGACAAGTGTCTCCTATATACAACTTTTGGCGACGAAATTCTTTGCCTTGACGGGAGACCATGGATGTCACTTATGTGATCCTCCACCTTATATTCAAATTGTAATTAATTATCGTGAATCATATTCACATAATTAATTCTTCCAAGGGAAATACATATCTATTCATAATAGAGTGTTTCATAGGATATAATTCATTTAATCACATTAAATCAATCATCAATCCCATTATCAATCAACAAACTTTGAATTTTACTTGATTAGTAGGTATAATCTCAAAGTACGTATTATTTCAAATTTTAATAATTAGAAATACACTTTGATTTCTCTGGCATTATCCAATCCCTACCCGTTGTCATGGCCAGTACCGGTGAGAGTGGGACGGACCACATACGTTGCAACCCGCTACCCCCGCGATCTCCGACTAGACACCATATCCACCTCAGGAAAGGATAATGCCAGATAGATCATCATGTACTTTGAGATGCTCATTGGTCTTTCAACAGAAATTATACCATATAATATTCATCAAAACATTTTTGATTATATTATAAGAAGATTTGCTAAACAAATCCCCAATCCTATTCAAGCAAGTGGTTTTTAATGTAAAAGTTGTCCTACAACTATTGTAGGATGTCCTAGGGTTTTACATGAAAACATTGTTTGTTGATGATTTCAAATTAACCAATGATCAAGATCAACTATCTTATCATTATGGCTTAGTGGGATATCATTCAAGGAATTGATTATCATCTTTAAATATTTCACAAATATTTACCAATAACCAATTTCAGAAAATTAACAATTAATTTTCATCAACTTTTATTTGAATGACTATCACAAGGTTCATGATAAAAAAAATGTCAATTTCCAGCAGTAACCCCTTATCACTAAAATTAACTTATCTTGATTATCATCTTTAAATATTTCACAAATATTTACCAATAACCAATTTCAGAAAATTAACAATTAATTTTCATCAACTTTTATTTGAATGACTATCACAAGGTTCATGATAAAAAAAATGTCAATTTCCAGCAGTGACCCCTTATCACTAAAATTAACTTATCTTGATCAATTTAAATCTAAAATTCGTAAAATTAGTGCCCTAAGATTGCCAACTTGATTTATAACAGAACCTAAGTGATATTTCACAATTTTAAGGTGTAATAAAACCGTAATTAACAAATTAATCACGTTCTGTTCTGCAGTTCCCGCAACTGTGAATACATGCATATTCAAAAGGTCATATCTTGAGCAAATTAAATCCAAATTAAGTAAACTCAAGTCCTATGGTTTCCTTGTTTAATGGGGAACAAAATCCGATTAAATATTTCGTGTTTAAATAATTTAAACAGTGCCGAAAAAATCAATTAGACAGAGTTGCGAAAATTCAAAGGCGCCAAAAACTTTCGCGACCATTTCAAACCCAAGTCATCCATGGTTCATGGATCATATTCAAAACCTTTTTCGACCTATGGCTCTGATACCACTTGAAGGATATTGAGAATCCTCAAGAGCATCACGGAAGCGTGACGATCACATCGAATACGATCGGGGCGACTAGTCGTACTAGTCGCAAGGTGCAACGGAATTTCAAAAATTTTAAATCAAATGATGAAACAACATGATCACGAGAACACTTCTCGGATCGTTTCATCAAACCACAAAGTATAAGGAATACCTTTGAAGCGTGGTTGTGATCGCGAGATCCCAAACAAGAGATCCTCCTGTCTCAAGTCCGTTCCACGAAGAACGCACTTGCGGGCACGATGATGAGTCGCGTTCCTCCCGCAATCCTCGATGAAGATCCAAGCAATAGATCCCCTGATTTTGTCAAGCGAAATCTGTCGTCTTTCTCTATAGCAAGTAGCCACGAAGAAGAAGGAGATCCTCGAGTCGTCGAAGGTGAAGGCGAGAACTTCTCTCCTTTCTCAACAATGGTGGTTGGCCACCCTATGGAGAGAGAGAGAGCACGAGAATGAGAGGGAGAGAGAGAAGTAGAGTAGGCGTCTACTTGGTGTATGTCTCTCAAGGGCTAAGGCTATCCTCTTTATATATTAGTTTGGGATCCAATGGATCTCAATCCATGGCTCTCATGGATCCAACGGTCATTGTAATCCAAGAGCCATCCAACGGTTATGATTGTTGTTGGTTAAAAGCCAACAACATTAATTTATATTAAATTAAATATATGTTGAATTATTATCAACACTATTTAATTAACATAAATTAATTTATCAAGAGATAATAAGACAACAAATAAGAGGAGACAACAACCCCTCCTAAAATCAGGGAGGCGTCACCTATGACTAAGTCATAGGTGACGCCGCCTATGATTATTGGTGGTTTTGTATCCTTTTATTTATATTATTATTTCTTAATTATTTGTAATATTATTGCAAAAATATCCACCAAATCAATTCCAAATTAATTTGTGAATATTTCAATCATGCCATTGAAAAATATGTGAATCATATTCACATCCCAAACTAATTTGTAAATTACACTTCTAATTAATTTAACTAATGTGGATCCAATCCACATTAATAATTAACAAATGTTATTTACAATATTTCTCTCTCTCTGATATATTATAAATCTCATTTATAATATACACAGATATTCTGGATATCACTATCCACGATCTGCTTATCTTTGATAATTAAATCCCATTTAATTATCTTGGATAATCACTCTCTCAATATGAATCTTATTCATATTGTACTTGATAATTAAATCTCGTTTAATCATCAATACCTTCTTGCTTGGATACTAAATTCATCATAGGAATTATTCTTGAACTCCTTCAAGAATAATGTGCCTTCTCCGCAGATACTTGGAGATAAGGACAGGGCGATTGTATTGTTCCACGTATAGTGACTTGGATGTTGAGATCTCATCTCAAATCCAGATCTAACGGACCTCTCATAGATGCTTGATTAAATCAAGTCCGTATACTTAATCTTCTCATTGCATCTGAATCACATTCAGATCAATGTCCAACATTTGGACTAAGATCAAGTTACTTCTCTACTGAGAGGAGTCACTAAAATCCAGACATGTTTCATCACTCCCTCGGACTGGAAGCGTCATGGTTATACAATCGTTTATGATCACATCACCCTCAGGTATTCCCAATACCTGCACATCCTGCATACTGGAAGACCAATGATCAACCTGAAGATGAAGATCTATATTATACTGTCTTCTTCAGGGTTTGATCACCAAGTTTCTCAATCTTGGCCATTAGGATTTGGTATCGATCATATGCTTTCCCAAAGCATATATCATACCTTCAAATTCTAGTCATGCTTCCAAAGCACGACGACCATGCATGGAATGTGATCGGTCCCAATACCTCATGAGTGATCTCATGCCTTCCGGTTCATAAGTGAACATGTATGATCCCTTTGAGAGATCGTATTACCCATATGCCCTTATATGCACACCAGCTCGCCAGTGTATAGACCTTGATTAGGTCATCAACCTAATGGTCTGCCAAATGTACATACTCAGACATATAATAACACATCTGTCTCTAGTCAGAGGATGTGTGCCTATGCTGTGACAGTATTCAACAGAGGACTTAGGTTATCTCGATCTCGTTAAGTCAACCCATTGACTTAACTAATCTGACACCTCTGAATCACTATTCCCATGCAAAGGACCTGCATGAAGAGGTCGGTCAGATATCGACCTATGTGAGAAAGGATTGCTATCTTCTATTCAGGCTGGAGATCATCTCTTAATAATCATTTGACGGTGCTTAATGAGTCCTCTATCTAACCCATTAGATATTCATCCAAGCACCAGCCTCTATGATTCAATTATTGAATCAACAGCTATATGATCATCAAGATGGCCATGGTACATAACCCTGATTGTACTGAGGGACCTATCATGCAAATTATTTATTCTTCATTTCAGATCAGGGAATGATATGTGCAATAACATTTATTGCATAATGGCTCGCCGTGGGCTCGCATGTCCAACAACTACTGCTTTCTTGATGGGTACTTGGGATAAAATCAAGTGGCCATTGCACCCGAAGACCAGGACAAAATGACATTCACCTGTCTGTTCGGAACATATGCTTTTAGATAGACTCCCTTTGGTTTATGAAATGCCACGGCTACATTCCAAAGGTGCATGCTTTCCATCTTCTCAGATATGGTGGGTGTCTTTTTGGAGGATTTCATAGATGACTTCTCAGTCTATGGCGATGACTTTGATGCTTGCCTTTCTATCCTAGACCACATGCTTCAACGTTGTATGGAAGTCAATCTTGTCTTATCTTGGGAGAAGAGTCATTCATGATGAATTAGGCACGGTCCTTGATCATATCATCCCCAATAGAGGCATGGAGGTTGATCCGGCTAAGGTGGACATCATCAAGAAGCTCAATCTGCCGTCCAATCTAAAACAGTTGCGGTCTTTTCTGAGGCATGTCGGTTCTACTGATGGTTCATTTATGACTTCAGTCGAATTACCCAACCGCTTACTGATCTTCTCATGAAAGACATCGAGTTCCTTGTAGATGATAAGTGTCTTTTGTCATTCGAGACTATCAAGAATCTGATTGTGCAGGCCCCTGTCCTTTAGCCACCCGATTGGGCTCTTCCATTCGAGATCATGACAGATGCCTCAGATTTTGTTACATCGAATGTTTTAGGATAGAGAAGGGATGGTTTTCCTTTTTCCATACACTATGCTAGCATGACTTTTGATGTCTCCCAGTGGAACTAAATTGTTACAGAGAAAGAGGTGTAAGTTGTAGTCTTTGCTTTGGACAAGTTTCGATCTTACATCATTGGATCTAGAGTGACTATCTACACATATCACATCACCATCCGGTACTTAATAGACAAGAAGGATGCTAAGGCACATCTTACTAGATGGATCCTTCTACTCTAGGAGTTCGATATTGAGATTAAGTATAAACCTGGAGTCAAGAATGTGGTGGCAGATCACCTATCCTGATTATAGTTGCTTGAGGATGCTGAGACTACCACACCTATCACAGAGACATTCCCAAATGAGACGATTCTTGCAATCACCTCACTCTTGTGGTATGCCGACATTGTGAACTATCTTGTTGTTAAGAAAGTTCCACAAGGTTGGACTAGGCAATGACTCGAGACTTTCCTAGTGAAGGCCAAGTCATGCCGTTGGGAGGATCCAACCCTTTACCATGAAGGGTGGGATAGTGTCTGGAATCAATGTATAACTCAAGAGGAACACCACAGTGTCCTCACTATTGTCACTAGCTTGAGGCAAGATGAAATCATTCAGGGAGGAGGACAACACAAAAGGTGCTCCAATCAAGCCTTTGTTGGCCTACACTCTTCAAGAATGTCGAAGCATTCGTGAAGTGGTGTACTGACTATCAGAGGAGGGGTACCCTTATGGACATAGAGATAAGATGTCGATGCAGCCCATTCACTTCTGTGAGGTTTTTAGTGTCGCAAGGGGCATCGATTTTATGGGCTCATTCCCTAAGAGCCAGGGATTCGGGTATATTCTGTTGGCAGTTGATTGTGTTAATCATTTGGTTGAAGCCATCTCACTAATGAATATCCATTTCATCACCTTTATTCTTTCATTTTGGCCTAACCCTAGCTGAAGGCATGAATACATCATTAATTTGTCAATATAAACACTCATTAATTAATACTAAATACTGTAGAAAATATTGTATGTTTATGGTATTTATTGCTAAAATAAAAGAATAAATGAAAGAAAAGAGCAAAGTATCAATGATACTGAAGTGACCCTAGCCCCCGAGACTCGATCATCATGATGACTTAATCGATAAGGAATAAAGTAGGGGGAGATAGGACAACTAATTGTATAGAAAACACAGATGAATCACTCTACAAAATTGGCCAATAATTACTTTTTAGGACCTATTTTTTCTTTACTATTTATTCCTCAAATAATGAAATTTTGTATACGAAAATTGTAGCTAAAAATGTATAGAAAAATACAAAATTTATTTCATGCAAAAATAATGTACAGTGTACATTTTATATATAGAATAAAATCCTAAAACCCAAACTTCACGGACCCATATCTCCCTAATAAAATTCAAAATGTATAAAAATCACCTTTAATTGTAGATAACTTTTAATAAGCAATTTAATGAAGGTGGTTTAATATTTTTGGAGTTAAGGTGTGAAAGTTAGGTTTTGGACCCTTACTATATAGTATACCCAAATAAAATATTTATTTTATTAATCTTCATTATTTTATAATTTTATATCTGTACAAATTTGTAAATACTATTTATATCATATATACACATTAAAACTAAACTAAAGCCATATTCAAATCAATAAAATAAAATAAAATACAAAAATACATAGATAAATATACAATAAATATACCAATATAATATACACCTACATTTATTTAAGTGTACATATTATATCATAAAATTTAATAAAAATATATTTAAGTATATAAAAAAAGTTGTAATTATATGAAGTAACAAAATAAAACAATAAAATCAAAATTACAAAAATAAAAATAAAATACTCAAAACATAGGTAAATATACTTATAAACAAAACCCTAAAAATGAACATGTAATTAATTACTTCTAAAAATAAATAAAAATATGTAAAAAATACAACAGAAAATTAAAAACATTTTTATTTTATAACCTAAAAAAAATAAAATCATTTACTATTTATTATCTATTTTCCAAGACATTTATGCCTTGGAATTTTCTAGTTGGTCCACGTGGACCAACCAGGCGCCTCCATTTGTTGACCGCAGTCAACTGTCCGTCCCTCCTTCTGAGTTCTGTCAGACCTTCACGAGGGCGCCACTTCGCTATTTTATCCAGCCGCCTTCTTCATCCATTGCCCTCGAGACCACCACCCTTCTGTAGCCATTGCGTACCTCATCAATGCCTATTTTCGAATCTCCACCTACCCATGACCGTCTCCAGCCATTGATCCCTGAAGCTCCCTCAAAACTCGCCTATAAATATACCCACTTCACCCCCTTTTTGATTTTTGATCACTCTTAACCGATCTTTAACCCCTCAAATCACTCCTAGGAGCTTCACCATGGTAACATCAAGGCAGATCTTGTGATTTACAACGAGGAAAGGCAAGGAGGAGGTGTATTAACGCCACCGTCAGAGCTCCTCCGGCCCTGGCTTCTCAGGACAGTTGATCGTCTCTTCTCTGCTTTCCTAGGTAATCTTTTAGTGCAAATTTCATTATTGATCATTAATTTGAGGTTTAATCGAGCGAGTAGCGCTCGATTCAAAAATCCCCAATTCCTGGAGCTAAGCTTCCTGGTCAAAATCACAGTAATCTGACCGTTGATCCGCCCCGACTTCCACACCATCTCGCTCCGCCTTCCTTTCTCCACAGAATCCCCACTCCATCCAACCCAGATCCGTAGTGGATCTGGGACTCAGAGCTCCCTCCATCACCATTGCCGGAGCATCCCCCTCTATTCCATTTCCCCCATCAGTTCGATCAAACCCTGGGTCAAGGAGATAGCCCTCGCACCCAGGAGTATTTTGGTGCTAATTCGCAGGGCTGAGGATGTGTATGGAACCTAAACATCCACCTGTTGTAGCTCCAAGTGGTTTGACCTCGTTAGAGCATCTAGAGCCCCTTCATCTTCCTTGGACCCTACTGTTGCATGCGGAGGAAGCCCAGCTACCTGTAGGGCCTATTGGAGGAGTGAAAGACCGCCGGAGCACAGAGGAATGGCAGATCAAAGTTAGTCGGAGTCATGTTCTTGCATGTTCTTGCAAAACCTTCACCGTCGTTCTATCAAGAACAATGGTCCAGATCTAATCTGGACCATTGAATACCCGTGAAGGGTACGCGAAGGAGACTGCACGATCAGACATGTGGCGACTCCAGGACGGCTGGATCCCCAATGGTAAGTGGGTAAATTTCATAGACCCCCTCTGTAATTTTTTTAATTTCGTTAAAGTCCTGTAAATATTTTATGTAGTTTAAAAATTTATGGAAAAATTGCACATAGTCCCCTGAACTTTTTAGATATTACAATTTAGTCCCTTCTAGAGTCACATGCATGTGCACATTTATCTTGTGAAAATTACATGTAAGCCCTCATGGGTTATTGTAATTATCGTTTAATATATAAAATTTAAATATCAGTGTTATATTTTGGGTAAAATTGCACTCTAACCCTCACTTTTAATTATATTTGCAATTATACCCCTATTGGGCCAACTATTTTTGTGATTTGTTTTCTATTTATTAAAAATAGTTGTTGTACGTAAAAATCACCAAAAAATAGGAGTAGGTACATGGATGCGTACTTGTTCATGTTATAAATTTACATGTTCATTTTATGCCCTTTTCCTATTTTCTAAAAATGAAATAGTGTACGACCAGTCCTTATTTGTCATAAAAATGTCTAAAAATTATAAAATCGTTTTGAAAAATTCCCCAAAAATATATTTTTTTATTTAAGTACTTTTAGCCTTCAGACCAACAATCACTAAAAATAGAAAAAGAAGACTCCTAAAATTGAAAACCCCCCAAAACCTTCATAAAAATATTTAAAATTCCCAAAAACTCCAAAAATATTTTTTATTGTATAATTTTATTTATATCGTTATATATACAGTAAAATTGATTTGGAAAATTCTAAACTTTATTTTCTATTCTTAATTTCCAATTCAATTTCGGTTTATTATTTTATCCATGTTTTAAGCTATTTTCAACTTTAAAAATATTGCAAAATTAGCAAAATTCTCCAAAAATCACAAGAATGGTAAAAAAATTATTTAAAACCTAAAAATATTTAATTATGCAATTTTTGGTTATTTTTAGTTATATTTATATCTATTATTATATATATAGTATTATATACCTTATATCATATAATTATATATATAATTAAAACAAAATACAAAAATATAAAACAAATAATAATAATATATAAAAATCCACATCCTTAGGTTAATTTTGTGCATACATACATATATATATACCAATTATTTATTTGTTGATAAATAACATTGAGTGTTACATCGTGTGTTCCCTGTGTTTGACACCCTACTCTGCTTGTCGCTATACACATTTTATTGTAGGGTTTATAATAAATTTTGATTCACACCTACTTAGTTATTGATTGATTTACATTATGTGGGTTGATTGTTGTCGTGATCACTTGGGGACTTGTGAGGGGTCGGCTCAACGACGTTGATCCCGCCTTATGTTGAGCGTGCGGCTCCCTTCTTTGTGTTGGGTGGCTTTGACAAATGGCGTCGTTGCTGGGGAGCAACAGATTATAGCACATTTATATAAATAGTTGTTCATTATTTACTTACATTTTCATGTTTTCTATTCTTTGATAATTAATTGATTGTTCTGATCCATTTTTCTTGTAAATCATTCTCGTGAGGGACCACTTGACGAGGGCTATCTCTTAGGAGGTGGGTGCAACCAAGGCGAGCGGAGGTCGGCCTTCTCTTTGTGTGCCGACTAGGAGAGAGCAAGAGATAAGAACAAGGAAGGCGGAAAAGAGCAGACTTAGCATAGAATTTTCTATTTTCTAGTGAGAGAGAGATATAATTTTTGTAAAATAATTTGTAATTAACTTGGATATTACTCTCTCCACCACAATAGGTCTAGTGCATGGGTTTCTGTTCACGTGGGGGCCTCGTACCATATTTTTCATGTTTTATCACCCTTGTTTTATTTGTTTCCCATGATTTGAGCTTTCCGCCTTTATTTATATTTGTTTTCTATGAGTGAGCCCTTAGATACTAGGTTGCTTGACTCGCTAGCTAGGTCCAAAGCCCTAATAACATAGCATGCCCTATAGTGATACATGCTTGGACTTAGTCAAAATTAATTGTTGGTTATTTGGACTTGAGATCGAGTGCCAAAAGAAGTGCTATACAACACTTGTAGGATCTGTTGTGGCTGACACCGATGCACCTCAGAGATCGGACTTTTGGATTTCATTTTTGAATAATCCGCATTTGGTTCTTCCCAATAATAGCAGCTATTGTTTAGGATGCTTTCTCACTCTTGCATATCACCATATTTGTAATTATTTCAATTCTTCCTTGCATCCCGCATGGAGAGAGCTGGGAAGCACTGTAAATAATTCTATCTTTACATGCATAATTAGTTGCTAAGGTAAGATTTCTATCTTAATGACAACTTGCACGGCTTTTCCATCCTCTCTCCCATGTGTTTATATCACTTAGTACATAAAGTGATATGGCCTTACTCTTTCGAGAAGCAAAGATCCCGATCTACATGCGCTTGTATATAGGAGTTGTCACTTAAGACATACGTCTCCTGCATACAATCCATGGTGACGGAACCCTTCGCCTTGACGGGAGACCATGGATATCATTTATATGATCCTCCATATCCCATTCAAATTTTAATTAATTATTATGAGTCATATTCACATAATGATTTTTGCTAAGGGAATTACAACTCTATTCATAATAGAGTGTTTATTTTAATTGGATTTAATTAATATAATCATATTAAATCAGTTATCAATCTAAACAATCAACCAACAAACAATTAGCATTTTCTTGATATTACAATATAGTATAGCTCTCACAAGTACGTATTATTTTGCATTTTAAAAATTAGAGTACAACTTGACTTACTCATATTATTCTTTCCTCAAAAATGGATCCGGCCAGTACACTCGAGTTATGATGGGAGGGAGCATTTCATTGACATGCAAGACGCTAATTACTAAACCAAGACAGCATACCCGCACTAGACACCTTCACCATTCCAATTGAGAACAACACAAAATAATATCAATGTACTTGCGATTTATCGATCAACTTTGATGATCGACATCATACTATATATACAAACTACTCAGAGATTTAGGCATCATTAAAATAATTTTAAGAATCCTAAATTTCTAATCATATCAAGCAAACATGTTCTTGGTTTTGCATGTAAAAGTTGCCCTACAACTATTGTAGGTTAAACCAGGGTTTCCATGAAACATACATTCAATGCCTAATGACGATTAATCAATTATTTTCATATCTATTATGCATCAAATTAATCAAGGTAAATTCATAATTTCCATGATTTCCATTGTATGATAAACACATTAAGTAAGAAGATTTGATGATCCAATCATCATCCGACCAATCTCCACTAAATATGGAATATCTAGGGAAAATAGAGTCGGAATCGTGCGAAATAAATTCGATCATTTTCTGATTTGATTATCTACTTAATACTAGTGTTTATTTCATATTTCATGATGGGAAAATAGTAAGCAAAAATCATATCCTTACATATTCATGAATACATGCAAAAACAATATCGCAACAGGAAATTTTTCGAATTTCATTCACACACTTTTGGTAGAAATAAAAAGCTAATATTTTTGGGACATATTTATACTTTATAAATATATTTTAATAATAAAAAAATATATCTAAATAGTACACAAACATTTATATTTTTATTTCAACCAAAAAATAAATTCAAACTTGCATCCAATGCAAAACAACGAGTCCTCGCGCATCCGATTTACAAAATATTGTTCACCTAAGATTTTGGATCATATTTAAGACCTGACCAAGGCTCTGATACCACTTGAAGGTTATGGGAAAACCTTATGTGCATCATGAAAGCATGAAGATCACATCAAATGCGATCAAGAGCGACTAGTCATACTAGTCGCTCAGGGAAACAAAGTTAAAAAAATCAAGTGATGAAACCGTATGATCCAAGAACACTTATTGAATCCTTTCATACAGATCACAAAAGAGAATGAGGGTTACCTCTTGAAGTGCACTTGTGATCGTATCTCTAAATGAAGAGAACTCATGTCTCAAGTCCGATCCGACATTGATTGCACTTGTGGGTGTGAGGATGAATGCGTGCTTCCCGAAATTTACATTGATGATTTGAGCAACGAATCTCCTTATTTCATCTCATAAAATCCGACATCTTATCCAGAGTGAGAGGCACCGAAGAAGGCAGAGATCCACGAGCGATCGAGGCAGCGGCACAATGGCGGAGCGACGACGACGATTTTTTCTCCAACATAATGTGGACGACCATAAGTGAGAGAGAAATAGAGAGATGACGTGTAGAGAGGGAATTCCTCAAGGGAATGAGTGTTTCAGCACAAAATTCTAAGCCTACCCCTCCTTTTATACTAATTGGATATCCATGGATCTCAATCCATGTGCACACAAATCCAATGGTTGACATTGATTTTTACTTTCAATCAATGTCCATGATATTGTTGTGTTTTAATTACCAACAATAAATTTGTTGATCTTAAATTAAATTAATACATTGAAATCAATCAACATATTTCAATTTATATCGATTCAATAAAGATGGAATTGATTGAAATGAGTGGAGCCTCATTCCATATATGGAGTGGACAACCACCAAGTAGAGAGCACTCAATATGGCCATCCCCCTTGTATGGAAGGAGTCTCTCTTCATTCCAATTTCATTGAGATCTTATTCTCACGTGTGTAATTGAATAATAAAAAGAGCCTATTTGTTGTGTGGTTGATTGACGTATGTGATGAAGCTGGAGATCACGAGGGTCTAAAATGCCTCACACAAGGCGGAGACAAAGTCGCTGTGGCGACCCTCGGTAATTCCCAATCCAATCAACAATTAACCCACGACAATCAAATCAAGCAATGAAAGTAAATGTGGAGTTAAAATTTATTATAACTCTACAAAATATGTGTATAGTGCAAGTATGTGTAGAGTGTAGAACTCAGGGAGCAATTAGGATAGAATAAGGTAATAGTGCTCAAAACGTGAAAGTCATCAGTCGCCTACAAGTGATATTTTTGGTGGGTTTTAAATTTTAATTTTTTATTTAATTTTTGATTTTATAATTTTATATTTTGATTTTTTAATTTTCTGGTTTTATATTTTGTTTTTATATTTTATACTTTTTTAAATATAATATATATATAAAGTAAGAAGGAGAGGGATAAAGTATTTATAAAACAAGGTAAAAATAAGCAAAATTCAGAAAACAAAATATTTTTGTGCTTTTTATAATTTTCTAATATTTTTGTGATTTTTCTATATTCTTCCTAATTTTTTTGGTATTTTTAAAGATAAAAATACTGAAAACATGGACTAAAATAAAAAGTTGAAACCAATATGGAGAAATAAATTATCAAACAATAACAAAAATTCTCCAAATTAATTTTAAATAAAAGATAATGAAATAAGGAAAATTCTGAGATAAAGTTTAAATTTTTAGGATTTTCTTGAATTTTTAAAATTTTTATGAAGATTTTTGGGGTTTTATAATTTTTATGGGTTTTCTTTTGAAATTTTTAATGATTTTTTAGACAAAAATTAAAACACACTAAAATACACAAAAATCTATTTTTGGGGAATTTTTCGAGAAGTTTTTAAAATTTTTATGCATTTTCTAATGCAAATAGTTGTAAAATGCATATTTTTGAATTTTTATAAATATGAAATACAATGAATATGCAAACTAAAAATATGGCGTGAAACTACAATACAACAATAACTTATGTTAATTATTTGGTGATTTTTGGGAATTTAGAGATACATGAAATAAATAAAGGAAGCACAAAGAAAATACACTACTAGCAGGGGTAGAAATGTAAATATCCAGAAATACAGGGGCAAAAGTGCAATTTTTCACAAAATATTTCAACTAATAAACAAAGTTGCAGGACCAAATATAAATACCCAAACCCGGAGGGGGTTCCCTACAAAATTACCAAACTCACGCGCACTAGGCACGCAACCTGACAGGGGTATTTCTGTAATATCACAAAGCTCCAGGGGCTAACATGCAATTTTACCAAAATATTACAACTTAAATAAAACGTTTTTGGACTAAACTGGAATAAACAAACCCTAGGGGTCCTTGCAAAATGCCCACCACCCTACGTGCATGAGTCACGTGCGGTGACGTGGACTAGACCTAAATGCAAATAATGAAAATATGGGGGTCTAAATGCAAATATTACAGAAATATTAAAACTACAGATGAAAGTTTGTGGACTAAATAGAAATACAAAAATAGGCGAGGGTGTTGGTGCAAAATACCCAATGCTTGGCGATCCAACGACTGATATCTTCTTCTGGACACGTGGCGAGTCATGGACAGCCGATACGCCTTCGCGGATGAGGGGTCAGGATTAGATCATGGCTGTGGATCGAACGACGGTGAACGGGTAAGATCCAACAGTGGAGGATCGAATGGAGCGGCGACCGGATCGGACGGCGGAGAGGCAGCGAGGAAGAACGGAGAAGAACTCCGGCAAGGCGAACTTCCCCGAGCTGGATCTCGGGTCTCCGGCGATGCTTCAGGCTCAAAATCATTCAGGGAGCTCCTGGGAGGTCACTCTATGTACTTGAGGACTCGACGTCGTTGAGGGGGGGCTCTGTGGCGCTGGCGCGAAGGCGGCGGAGCTTCGAGCTCCAGGTAACTCCGACGAAGTACGAAAATGGGTCTCCAGGGGTCGTTACGTGCGATTGACCTGCAAAAATGGATGAAAGGGTCCAGGGAAAACTTCTTGGACCCCACGGAGGCGAAATGGACGTCGGAGATAGGCTATGGACGGCGGAGGAAATTTAGCCGGAGGTGGGCTCCGGCGATCGACGTATGGCCGACGAGATACGGATTGGTGGGGGAATCTAAGTGGCCTAAACTACTCCTACGACTACAAGAACTAAGAAAATTCAAAAAGAAATGAGGGAGAAGGGGCACCTTGATGGCCGGAACCAGAGGAAGGGGACCTCGAAGCCGGTAATCGGCGGAGATGGTGGAGACCGCCTAGGCCCTTCCTCGACCCGCCTGAAGGCTGGAGATGGAAGTTGTCACCTTCCTCTCGCTCTAGAGCGTGCTAGGTGGGGAGAAAGCGGATCCAAAGGGGTTCAAAATTGTGCTCGAAGGTGGCGAGTCAGTTAAGTAGAGAGATGGTGACGTGACTTGCGGGCGAGACCACGCGCTAATGATGGAGATCTGGAGCAATCTGAAGGCACGGTGAGAATCATGGATGTACAGAGAGAAGAAGTCAAGAAGAAGGTGGCGGAGGAAGATGAAGGGATTTGACTTGAAAAATGGGCGAAATCGGGCCAAAATCAAGTTGTCAGAAGGTTGGCAGGCCTCGGTCAGGGAGTTGATCGAGGTCAACACTTGACCGCACCTTGTTGGTCCACGTGGACCAACTAGGAAATTCCAAGCAAAATTATTCGTAAATTAAAAAAATAGTAAATGATTTTATTTATTTTAGGTTATAAAATAAAAATGTTCCTTATTTTATAAAGAATTTTATGGTGATTTTTATTTATTTTTATGAGGTATATAATTACAAGTAACCTTTTATGTCCTATATAGGTATATTCTTCTATATATTTTAAAATTTAATTTTATTTTATATATCTAATTTTATTTATTTTGTTTATTATTATATAAATTTATAAAATATTTTTATACACTTAAATGTATTTTTATTTGATTTTTCTGATGTATTTTGTACACTTAATAAAATATAAATAGTAATTCTATAGGTACATGTATTTATACTATACCTATGTATTATATTCATGTATTTTATTTTTGAATTTACTTTAGGTTTTTATTCTAATTTTAATGTACATATATATTATAAATAATATTTACAAAATTAAAAAATATAAAATTATGAAAATAAT
This sequence comes from Ottelia alismoides, assembly GCA_037367405.1. Classification (NCBI taxonomy): domain Eukaryota; kingdom Viridiplantae; phylum Streptophyta; class Magnoliopsida; order Alismatales; family Hydrocharitaceae; genus Ottelia; species Ottelia alismoides. Next base: position 212,348 of record JAZKJV010002894.1, read on the forward strand.
GAATATTTTAATATGTACAAGTATACAATAGGGTTCCAAAACTCAACTTTCAAACCGTAGCTCCGCCAAATGCGAAACCACTTTCATTAAATAGATTATTTAAAATTATATACAATTAAATGATTTTGATGCATTTCGAGCTTTTATTTGAGTGATGCAGGTCTGGGAAGTCAGGATTCTGGAATCTTATTCAGATCATATCTTTTTATCTATACATTATTTTTGAGTGAAATCAATTTTGTATTTTTCTATATTTAATTATTCACAACTTTCATGTACAAGGTTTCTTTATTTGAGGTATAAAAGGTGAAACCAAAAATAGGTCCCAAAATGCATAAAGAATGATAAAATAGATGGGAATTTTATTGGTATTGTGGCCCTTATCTCCCCCTACTTTATTCCTTGTCGACCTATTGATCGAGATGCCTAGGTCTCGGGGTTTCGGGTCATAAAATATTTACTATATTTTATTCTTTTTCTTTTCTTTTATTTATTCTATAAATTTGGCTTTAAAAACTGTATTTTATACACTATTTATACACACATGCATGGATGCTAAAATGTATGAATTAAGGGTATTTACATGCATCTGCCAGGGTTTTTGAGGCCAAAATGATAGAATAAAGATGGTGAAATGTGGATTCATCATCCCCCTATACTTTGCCTTTGCTAGTCCCTAGCAAACACTTATGCAATAAGTACATAAAAGAAAAACAAAGAAAAGAAAAGGAAGAAAGTGGATTTAGTTTAATTATCAAACTTGTCTTCACAAAATCAAAGTTTGGAGCTTAAGTCGGACCTTTGGAATTTTAGTGTGGGCGGAACCTTAATGAGAACTGGATTTGAAATCCAACAGCCTTCGAGAATCCCACAACTCTGTCCAAGTCTCCTCAAAAGCCATGTCAGAAATATCTAAACCATATGCAAACCCTTACGACTACGAATCTGACTCGTACAGTGTAAGTGATTGTGGCTCTCCCCATCTAGAATGACAAAGAGACTGACTTCTCCAGCATGACAACCCAATGATTCCCCAATCCAATGACTCCTTCCTCGAGGAGCTGGGTATTCCCTTCTAAGTTCAAGTGGCAACCAGCTAAAGAGGAGGGGGTGAGGAGAAGAATGGACAGTAGCCAGTGTAGCTACCTATCCTAGGATGCAAGACCAGTGTAGTCAAGTCATGCAGCTGCAGGCTCGCATAATTTGACTTTGGTGCTCAAGCTTGCTTATTGACTATACAACATATTCACATACTTTGTAGGCATTTTATTTTTGTACAGGCCTATCCATATTTTTGGAATACTTTTCACAACAACATTTACATAGGGAGTTTTTCCTCTTGAGCCAGTAGACTATCCCTCTTTTGAAGCTTTATTGCAACACACACTCTCCTGTCTTTAGAATTCCTCATCACTGGACGGGTTGGGGTGCACTTCCCACCCTAGAGGAGGTTAAGTGTTTCCAGTTGTGTGCGTCTCATACCGGCAAATCTAACCCCCTCACCACTCTAACTGAGTTGAGCCATGTGAAAGGTGCAGGTGTCCAAGTTAGGTCATTATCAACAAGAGTCGTGCGTGTGTTCCGAAATACTCTACTTAGGCAGCCAAGAATCCATTGAACCAAGTCTCATGATCCTCAAAAAATTAAGTCAACAAGACCTGAAGTACCTCAATTCCAGCTCCTGTAAGGTTCATGTTATTAAGTAGATTTTAAGGTCCAATCAAGCTCCAATCTTCGGATTTTATTTAGACTTGTCAACTATCAAACTCAATTCGAAAAATGCGAATGCTATGCAAATGCTATGAAGAATTCAGAACATACTTTTGTGATGCAATTTTCAAAGGTTTTGAACTTTTTATGGATTTTTGAAAAGATGATGCATATGCATTGTTTTTGTATTTTTCAAGAGCATTTTCAAATGTGTTTGGTATTTTAATTTTGAAAATGTTTTTGGGATTTTTGAAAACAAAAATTTTGGATAAAAACTAGGTTACAATATTTACACGGGGATGCATCTTATATTTACAAGAAGTGGAATTTAAGATTTTACAAGGGTAAGTAATCAATTTTATAGGTATATAATGAATTCTGGTGTGATGTTTCCTAAAACTTATTTGAAAAGGTTTTTACAAACAATTTTGAAAAACTATAGTCCAAAATAATTTTTACAAATATTTTACAAACATGTACACACATTTGAAAATCATTTTGCAAAGATTTTTCAAATATTATAGATAGATTTTTCAAAATATTTTTGTAACCATTTTCAAACCATTTACAAATCATTTTTCAAACGTTTTATTTCACACAAAGAAAATAAACTTTACAAACCAAAATGTTTTTACAAAGGTTGAAAGCATGTAACAAAATATTTTCCAAATAGTTTCCAAAAGATTTTCACACGTATTTTCAAACTATTTTTCAAACATTTTACAGAGAATATTTCCACCTGATTTATTAATCAGTAAATACAAAAAGAATTTTAGGAATATAAACATCTTTTTATTAAGGTTTTTTGATGAATTTTTGTAAGTGTTATTAGCCATATTTATTAGTAAAAATACGATAGTACGAGTTATGGCTAAAGTATATACGAAGTATATACGACCGCCCTATACTTAGCTTGAGCTATGTCCTCATAGATCGGAGAGGAAAGAGAAGACATAACTCGTACTGAGTATAGATGAGTGTAAAGAATGAATAAATAAATAAATACATGAAGGAATGGACGAATGAGAAGTTGACCGTCCCCCTATACTTAGGATCAAAGAATCCTAAGTACAGCAGACTGTACACAACGCAGGGAGGGTCAAGGGTGGGAATGAACAAATCGTACTCCGATTATCTCCCCCTATACTTAGGGTAAGATATCCCTAAGTATAGACAAGAAGAGGAGACAATGGAGAGGATCAAAGAAAGAAGATAGAAAAAGAAAAGAAGAAAAGAGAACAAATAGATCATAACTCAGTGTGTGCACCCCCTATACTTAGGACAAGGCGTATCCTAAGTACAGCAAAATCATAGGATGAAGACGGGGTGACAGACATAACGGAAGAATGAATGAATGATATAGACAAATAGATCTATACAGAGGAAGATAGGAGTGATAATCATGTACGAGACGCATAAGTTGTGAGTCAAAGAGCACATCTCACACCAGATGAATCGGGGCAACATCAACGGTTGGCGGGTCATGATCTAGATATGGTTTCAAGTGCTGACCATTGACTCTAAAAGTGGAAGATGATGAAGGTTCGGATATATCAATGCTACCATTATCATGCACCTTCCGGACCACATATGGTCCTTTCCATTTTCTTTGTAGTTTCTCTGGGAATAATTTTAACCTAGCATCAAATAACCATACTTGTTGATCTGGCTCAAATTGTTTATGGCTGATTCGGGAATCCTGCCATACTTTCACTTTCTCCTTATACTGTAGGCCACTTGAGAAGGTTGTATCTCTTAATTCTTCCAGGGCTGCCAATTCTGCTTTCCTCCGTTCTCCTACACTCTTAAGATCCAATAATAGCTATGTAACTGCCCAAAGTGACTTATGCTTTATCTCCACTGGTAAATGGCATGGCTTGCCATAGACGAGATGAAAGGGAGATGTCCCTAATGGTGTCTTGAAGGAAGTCCGATAGGCCCACAAAACAGTCCAAAAGCTGTGACCAATCCTTTCGATCTGGGCGGACTACCTTCTGTAAAATTATCTTAATCTCCCTATTCAGTACTTCAGCAAGACCATTACTCTGAGGGTGATATGGCGTGGCAACACGATGGTCAATACTGAACTCATCTGCAAGGTCCTTTACCTTTTCGTTAATAAAGTGAGACCCCCCATCTGAAATCAAGACTCTAGGTACCCCGAACCGTGAAATAATATTTTTCCTCAAGAAACGACATACGGTTTTAGCATCTGCAGCTCGGGCGGGGATGGCCTCAACCCAACGACTCACATAATCTACAACAAGGAGAATATACTCAAGCCCCTGAATTTTAGGAAATGGGCCCATGAAATTAGTCCCCCATGCATCAAAAACCTCACAAACGTGAATGGGTTGCATGGGCATCATGTCTCTCTGTCCGCAAGTACCAATCTTCTGACAGTCAGTACACCTTCTCATGAATTCATCAGAATCCTTGAAAAGGGTAGGCCACTGAAGGCCGGATTGGAGCACCTTTTGTGATGTCCGTCTCCCAGAATGATGTTCTCCTGCCTCAAGCTTGTGGCTATAGGTAAGGACGCTATGTTGCTCATCTTGAGGAATGCACCATCTCCAGATGTTGTCCCCTCCTTCATGATAAAGGACAGGGTCCTTCCAATGGTACAACTTTGCCTTCACAAGGAAGGTCTCAAGTCGTTGTCTGGGACAACTTGTGGTATAGATTTCGCAACAAGGTAATTCACAATGTCGGCATACCATGGAAGAGAGGTGATAGCAAGGATCTCCTCATCTGGAGAAGTCTTAGTAATAGGTGATATGGGCTCAGATTCCTCAAGGTTCTCTAGGCGGGAGAGGTGATCTGCCACAGCATTCTTAACTTCAGGTTTATCCTTAATATCGATATCAAATTCTTGGAGGAGAAGGATCCATCTGGTCAATCTGGTTTTGGCATCCTTCTTCGACATCAAGTACCGAATGACAGTGTGATCTGTAAAAATGGTCACTCTAGATCCAAGAATGTAAGATCTGTACTTATCCAAAGCAAAGACTACTGCTAGCATCTCTTTCTCAGTCACTGTATAATTCCTTTGTGCTGCATCCGATGTCCGACTAGCATAGTGTATGGCATAGGGTAATCCATCCCTCATTTGTCCAAGCACAACCCCTATGGCATAATCAGAAGCATCCGTCATGATCTCAAATGGAAGAGACCAATCGGGTGGCTGAAGGAGCCTCGACAACTAAATTCTTGAGAGTCTCGAAGGACTTAAGACACTTATCATCTACGAGGAACTCGGTATCTTTAGTCAATAAATCTGTAAGCGGTCGGGCAATTCGACTGAAGTCCTGAATGAACCACATGTAGAAACCGACATGCCCCAGAAAAAACCGCAAATGTCTCAAATTGGACGGTGGATTGAGTTTTGTAATAATATCTACCTTGGTCAGATCAACCTCCATGCCCGTGTTGGAGATGATCTGACCAAGGACCGTCCCCTGAGTCACCATAAAGTGACTCTTATCCCAAGATAGTACAAGGTTTACCTCTATGTAGCGTTGAAGTACTCGGTCTAGGTAGTCAAGACAAGCATCAAACCCGTTGCCGTAGACCGAGAAATCATCCATGAAGACCTCCAAGCAGTCACCTATCATGTCTGAGAAGATGGACAACATGCACCTCTGGAATGTCGTCGAAGCGTTACATAGACCAAAGGGCATTCGTCTGAAAGTATATGTCCCAAATGGACAGGTGAATGTCGTTTTATCCTGGTCTTCGGGCGCAATATCCACTTGATTGTATCCAGAATACCCGTCAAGAAAACAGTAATGACTCTTCCCAGCTAGCCTATCGATAATCTGATCAATAAATGGTAGTGGGAAATGATCCTTCTTGGTGGCCTCATTTAATCATCTGTAGTTCACACAGACCCTCCAAGAAGTGGGTATCCGGGTGGCGATCTCCTCTCCAGACTCATTCACAACTGTAGTGACACCCGCCTTCTTGGGTACCACATGTAAAGGACTAACCCACTTAGAGTCAGAGATGGGGTAGATAAAATCGGCACTCCACCATTTAGATATTTCCTTCATTACCACATCTCGAAGGTTCGGGTTCAGCCATCGCTGGAACTCACACGATGGCTTAGCGTCCTCCTCGAGATAGATATGGTGGGAGCACAGAGCCAGACTTATCCCCTTGAGATCAGCCACACTCCATCCTATTGCCTTGTAGTTTCGTTCAAGAACCTCCATCAAACGAGATTCTTGTTCTCCAGTCAAATCTTCTGACATAATATCTGGGTGCATATCTGGTTCTCCTGCAAGGAATCTATACTTGAGAGACTGCGGTAAAGGCTTCAATTTTGGCTTGGTGGGAGCTGGCAAATATGGCTTCTGATATGTTTGTGTAAAAGCAATCATGTCTGTATGTGAGAACTCTCGTTGTACCTGTAATTCTGACGAAGGGAACCCTGTTGGTGTGTCTATCATCTGTGCTGGCTCGCTCTCCGTCCTCTCTATCGGCTCATCGAGAAACAGACATGGCAAATATGCATCAAATCCTTCCAATCAAAGTCTGCCTCTGAGGGATCTGATTCTGAACAAACATCAGTATCTCCACTCATCACACAACTGTCAACCTCTATAGTGTCCTCTACCAAGGGTGTGCTCTCCGAACTCTCGTCTACCATAAAAGGTATGTACTCTGAGTCTGTAGACAAGGTGAGGGCTTGTGCTTCTAGTTCTTCCCAAACTGCTTCATCATCGGTCATCACAAAATCACACTCTTGGTGGACGTCTAACTCTGCATCTGTCATCTGCACCGTGTCACTGCATGGTTCTGAGCAGGCTGAATCTCTCGCTCGGGTCTCATCCATCGTCTACATTTGTATACTCTCACCCTCTATGTGAAAGTACACCTTCCCACTATCATGGTCGGTCACCGCCTTGGCTGTGGCCAAGAATGGGCAGCCTAGTATGATGGGGGTATCGGTCACCGATTCAGGGATCTCCATGTCCAATACAACAAAGTCCACGGGGAATTTCAAGCCCTGAATGGTGACGACCACATCTTTCAACAACCCCTTCGGCCTCTTGATAGACCTATCAGCAAACTGAAGGACTGTCCGACTTCGATGGAGCGAGCCGAACTCGAATCGGTCGAGTAAGGCTGTCGAAAGGAGGTTGATAGAAGAGCTGTTTTCTAATAGAGTACGATCAAACGACTGCTCACTAATCTGGCATCTGACATATGGAGCTCCTGCATCAGGTCTTTTGGCTGACAGCTGGTTCTGAATGGCACAACATGTGGCATGGGTCAGCACATGGATTTCTCCTCTAGTGTTCCGCCTCTTTCTGCGTATGGTGGTCTTTTCTCTCAGGTTCTTTTGGAAAAGGGGGATGTGCTCAAGTGCCTCCTATAGAGTCAGCTGTATCTGAAATCAGTCTATCATATGATGGCTGAACTCTAACTGTTCCTTCTTTTTGGGATTTTATGTTTTATTCCCCTTCGCCGAGCGGAGTGCTTGAGGGAAGGGGATGGATGGGTCCTCCTCAGACAGAGGGCTAGCATAAGGTTTCTAGCCTTGTGAAGGACTGAAATCCATGCAAACATCATCATTCAATACACATGGACTCGGAACTGATGAAGAAACCTTTCCTTTATTCATTTTTTATTCTTTTTCATAGTGTCCAGAGATACAGAAAATGGCAATACATAAGGTTGGAATACAGTTGGACTCAAAATGGGGGCATCAGCACCACCCACAATATTCTCCTTTGCGGCCTCAGCACCGCGCTCTGGTTCTGCATCAAAAATGGTGGCCTCAGCACCACATTCTGCATCTGGTATCACGACGGCCACAGCACCATCGTCTGGATCATCATCCTTGGTGGAATTAGCACCACCGTCATTATCATTATTGTTAGCGGCATCAGCACCGCTTATCTCCTCATCTGGGGCTCTAGATTCACCATGGTGTTGTCCCTCAGATGAGGCACCGCCGGCTGGTTCCCTACCGCTCCTAAGTGACACGAAGTGAGTATCAAACATAGAATGCATGTCATTCAAATAAGCACTAGGAGTGGTATCCTGTGTAGACTGTACCTACTTAGACTTTCTCTTCAAGTTATTAGTGTTCGGCTCACTCTGTGTAGGTATGGCGACTTTTCCTTTTATGATATCCCTCATTTCCTACCAGAACTTGTCCATCTCTCGCCTGAAGGATGCCTGCTGTTCGGAGAGCAAGCCGGTGAGATCGTCAAGTGTTGGGTTCTCCAAGGCAGGTGCAGGAGAACCGGGAGTGTTCCCTTGCTGGAACTGAGGTTGCTGGTGAGACTGGGAGTACTGTTGCTGGTAAGGTTGATGCCGCTGCCTCCACTGTTGTCCCTGATAGGCAGGACGAGGATTCTGATGATAATGTTGCTGCTGTTGGGAGTATTGGGGCTGCTAGTGTTGGCTACTATGACTGCCCTGAGCTGGAGTCTGCTGTTGAGATGAGGCACCTCCGGTGGTCCAACACAATCCTGGGTGATCACGACGAATCCCAGCCTGCTGAGGGTATCGATCGTACCATATCCTGTTGACTTCCATCAACGGCTCCTGCTCAAAGGTGGAGGTGGTAGTACTTCCAATGGCTGATCTGGCTGATAGACCACCATCTGAGTGTTATTAGATGGTGGTTGCTGTGAATAGTGTGGTAACTACTGTACCAGCACCTCTTGGACATGGCGAACTTGTCTATATGCGGGGGGTGGTGGGGTAGAACGGCTACCTCTGGACTCAGCCAGTGACCTGGGAGGCGGATGTGAAGCTGATTGTGCCTCCTGAATACTCAAGATGTGAGTCTTCAAGTCACTCATGGTATTAGCCAACTGGTCTATCTATGCCAGACCTTGGCCTTGCTTCTTCTCCAAAATCTCAATGCGGTCCAATTTTTCACTGATTATGCCCATGTCAGCAGCTGATGATTCATCTTGTGCTACTGCTGCTGACGAAGTATAGTTTCCTGCATCTATCCTGGCAATGTGGTGATAAGAAGTAGCTTGTGGCGGGACCTTGGAGTTTGTGTAGATTCGGCCCTGGGACATCACTGTAGAATTTTCTATCATCTGCTCATAGATGGCCCAGACTGCTTCTGCATCCTTGGAGAAATAAGATCCCCCACAAGAGGCGTTTACTAGCCCATGCAGCTCCGATGTCAGCCCACAAAAGAAGCTTTCAACCAGATTGGGCTATGATATCTTATGGTGTAGACATCGGTCAACGAGCTCTCTAAAGCGATCCCACATTTCAAGGAATTATTCGTTGGGAATCATTGTGAAATTGCTGATCATTGCTCTTGATGCATTTGTCCGGCCGAGTGGATAGTACTTGTCCAAGTACTCTTTCCGGAGTTTCTCCCAAGTGTCGATGTACCTCCCCAAATGTTTCAGCCAATAAGCGGCTCTATCAACCATGGAGAATGGGAAGGCTATCATTTTGATAGTGTCCTCAGTCACAAACCTTTCATGGATTGTACTGCATATCATTTCAAATTCTTGCAGATGGAGGTGAGGTTCTTCAGTGGCCAGACCGTGTGATGAACGCGAAATATGCCTCTTTAATAATCAATAATTGTAGTATAGGAGGCGAATCTCAATCAATCAAAATACCATAATCTTTTGAATGTTGTGGAATATTTTTACATGGTAAGTATACCAAGGTCGAACACAGGGAACAGTGATTCTTAGTTGCGTGGTTTTAAATTAAATTAAATAATTAATCAATGCTTGATTAATTTCTGCGTTGAGAAAATGTACAATGTAATGAGAAGCAATGTGAAGCAAAGAAAATAAACAGAATCTATGCTCAGGATCTGTGATTTGAAACGTATCAAATCCTCAAATAATATGATCAATAATTTTATCAAAATTAATCACAAATCAAAATAGATTTGACTCAATGCTTCATGTTAATAAATTGATACTCAGAGCAATTTGAAGCAAGATCTCCGGCCTCCAAATGTCTTTGATTTAATTCCTCGAATAGTTGACAATAATCTTAGAGGAATTGATCTAAATTAATCCCCTGTGAAATCTAAATTATTAAGAATAATCAATGAAGGATTAATTCGATAAAAATCCTCATCCGAATTCCTGCAAAAAATATCATCAAATTCCCAAGCATCAATATGGCAAAAATTAGCTTGCATATGTCATCAAAGGTACACAAATGATAATAATCAGTAAACACCCTCAGATATGATTACAAGCTATGTTAAATTGTAGAGCATGAAAATAGCTTCAAAATGACATATTATATGCTCAAAATGGAGTTCGTATGAAAAAGATATGATAAAATAAAATTTCAGGGACTAAAGTGTAATTAAAATAAAGTTTTTCTTTCAAAATGGTCCCTGGAGGGGCTTATCTGTGATTTATGAAAGTCGGAGGGACCCTGATGTAATTTACCCCTAGCAGGGGTGTATTCGTAATTTCAGGAACATCCGAGGGCCTTGTTGTAATTTGCCCATGGACGTACGTGTGTCGCACATGCGCTAGGAGGCTCTGGCAGCCCGAGACTGTGGCTCGGACACAAGGCGGAGGTTCGTCCACCCGAGCCTACATGGCAGCTGATGGAGGTTCGGGAAATTTGAGGCGCAGGCTCGGGCCTGAGGTTCGGTGTATCCGAGCCTCTAGGCTTGGGCTTCAGCTCGGATAGATGACATGGCTGATTGGCGTTACTTCGGACGACCCGAGTCTCTTGGATGGGGTCAAGACTCAGTGGAACGCGTTGGATCAAGGGTCTATTTGCCCTGATCCAAGGGCAACTGTATGATAGAGCTTTGCCCGAGCGAAGGCGGTGACCGAGCGGAGCCCTTGCCGAGGTGGAGGGCGGTAGAGATTGGTCGAGGTGGCGGCGAGGCCTCTTCTGGTCGACACACGACCGGTGGAGGTCTATGGAAGGCGGTGATGGGGCCTCCGATGCGCAGGGGAGACGAGCTGGGGTGGAGGCAACGTGTGGGCGGGATGCGAGGCGGAGGGCGTGGGCTTCGTGCGAGGGCGAATGGCGAAGGGTGCAAGCGATCCGTTGCTTTCTCAGAGGAGGAGGTGGGCGACCTGCAAGGTTAGCCAAAAGGGGGAAACGGCGAAACACGAGTGTGGCGTGGGGGTGGCGAAGGGAAAAGGGGTCCATCCTTTGCGAGGTCGGCGATGGGTGTGGGGAGTTGAACGAAGGAGGGGATGGAGTAGGTTCTGCAGGGGGAGCAATACCAGGTGGACGAGCTCACCTGAAGGTCAGGGGACCTCGACCGACCACTGCTCAACACGGTAATAGCTCGGAGCTAAGAAGCGACGGGGAGCCGCTGCGACAAGGGACAGAAGTCCCTTGGATCTCGCTGGAGGTGCCCTACGATGCTGTCACCAAGGCCTTGGTGGTTCTTGCTCCAAGGATGGTGGATGCGAGATGAGGCCGTAGGGAGGGGGCTTTATAGGAGGATAGCGGCGGGGCGTAACGGCCGGGACCGTGCATGGCGGAGGTTTAAAGGCGAGAGTGGAATGGCTGTGCATGGCGAGGGTGGGCGTTGCAGCTGGAGAAGATGAACAGAGGAAGGGGAGGGGCGGGTCACATGTCGCGCACGTGCGCGTGGGAGGAGAAGGCGGCACGTGTGTAGCACATGCGCCAGGAGCGAGAGAGCAGCAAGTGGGGTGCCACGTGGCATGCTTAGGGGCTGCCACGTGGCACCCCAAAGAATTTCAAAATTTAAAGTTAAAGAAAAATAGAAAAGAAATAGAAGGAGACCTCGAATCGAAAAATTTCCTTCACAAACGTTGTTCTCTCGTTGAGATCTACAACTTTCATGAAGGACTCGAGAGCAAAAGAGGTTATTTGTGAGAAGTGGTATTTTTGGTGGTTCTCCATGTATATAGAAAACCGGGTTTTTGGGATTTTGGTGGTTTTAAAGAGGATAAAAATTATAGAAAAAATACAAAAAAATTAATTACACACTAATCTATTTTTTTGGATTTTTAATAAATAAGAAAATAGGAAAATAAAATAGAAGTAAGAAACACACAACTTTTGTACAGACCGACAACGGACACTTGGACTCAGTCAGTTTTTTTGATTTCGGTTTTAATCTGGATTTGGATTTTTGTGTCTCTTAATAAAAATTTAACCAAAGAACACAAATGAAAAAGAAATAAAATTAAAAGGGTTAATTATGCACATAAAAACTCAGGTCAAAAATAGCAAAAAGTCAAAATACGCAAAAGAGACCCAAAACCCAACTTTCACATATGAGCTCCGAATTTTATTAAATTGGTCTTGTTTTGAAGGTATTTGAAAATGGAGTACTTTAAAAGTGAGTAGACCAAAATCGGACACAGTATGTAGGAGATATGCTCGTTTTAGTCCGTCAGATGTGAAATTGGACATTGGGATTATTTGACATTTATTGGATTAGTATTTTTTTGTATTTTTATTTAATAAGGTTAGTAATATCTACATACTGGAGGTAGTTTGGGGTCAATCGGAGTTAGGATGAATTAATCAAAAATAGGAGAAGTTAGCGGCTTTTGGGCTAATTTACACTTGGGATTTTTAATGCAATTTATGCATGTGATGAAATGCAAATATTATTCACACATGTTTGAATGCTAATAATGCTCTATTAATAATTAAATGCATATGAATGTTGGGGAATAAAGCCTAAATGGCCAATTTTAGCATGATGAATACGAGATTCATCATGCCCCTATACTTAGACCATGCTCGTCCCCGAGCATGAATGAATGACTTAGTTGAATACACCCCTGACTCTGAATTTGAATTTTCAAGGCTTAATCTTTTAACGACCCTTAATTTAATAGATCCTAAAATTTTGGGTTTATCCAAGCCTTAGTCAGAAGGAATCCAACTTCTCTAATTGCCATACTCTCTGTTTGTATATATAATATAAGGATATGATTTTAGTGTACTGCATTCATGAGAGTCAAGTCTAGATATCACCCAAAGTTCTAATCCAAGAGACTCTCCTCTAGACCTAATCCTCAATACTAGGGAATAAGTCTATTCTTGCTTCAGTCAACCGTCTCATTAGTTTGTCAGACTTGAAAGTGTAGATGGATGGCCAGATGATGGAGGGCATAGGATTGTGTCTGATTTTCTCTCCCTTACATTGGAACAAGGTGCCTCTCGAGCGCCTTATTACTCCACACAAGTACATTTTTATTTTGTTGATCAATGTGTCCGTCAAGAGAATTTGGAGTCGTATGCACTTGTTTTTCTGGGAGTACACCAGGTTGTGTCCTTTTTGAGTATCTAAGATACCTTCGACACCCAGACTTGTATCTCTTATGATGCAGAGCCCTTTTATGGTGTCAGCCCGACTCCTTGGTCCTAATTAGCGCTTGGTCCAAGTGGACACTTTGAAAATGTTTGGGAGCGCTCGCCATTGGTGGAAGCTCATTTGGAATTTGATATTGGATGATAGAGGTTTTCTTTGACATTTCTTTTTCTTTTCTTTTGTTGGCTAGCTCCACTGCTTTTACCAAAAGTTGGCACACACACTGATCAACAATTTTCTTTAAGTTAAATAACACCCTGTCACTTTGGTCATTTATCAAAGAGATAGCATATGAATCTTGTTCACGTACTGGCTAGGGTTTTGCTGACACTCAGGTTTTCTGCAGCCTTCATTAACTTTATCCCATCCTCGAATATCATTAGATCGGATCTAACTCAAATCTCTAGTCCTAGTTCCTCAAGTGATATCTCAACTCATCTCATCAATCATGCAGTTATGGGAGTGATTGTGCTGATCAAATTCTTTTTAAAGGTAGAGATGAAGAGAGCAATATAGCACTCAAATCTTTCAAACTAGGGAAGTGTGGATTATTAAGTTCAAAAACCCTAATGACTAAGGCATGCTAACTCAGAATCTAAAGATCTCAGAAATCAAGTGTCCTCAAAAATCCTCAAGCCTTGAGTGATGGTGAATGTGTGGGGAATATATTAACCAAGGAATGCATGAAATGCTTGATGAAATGCAAGACCATGAGTGATTTTTTTAAAGAGTTTTTTTTATTTTTTTGTTTTTTTATTGTTTTTTTTTGAAAAATGGGTATTATACATACTACGATTAAAGTACGAACTATGGATAAAGTAGATAGAATATATAAAAACACACACCTCTATACTTAGCTTGTGCTATGTCCTCATGGCACAAAGTGGAATGTACACATAGCTCGTACTAAGTATAGACGATCTAAAAACAAAAGAAGAGAAGTGTTGTATACACAATGAAATCAGTTCCCTTAAACTAAGTATCAGGGGATTGAGAGCGGGTAGATGGATATACAGAAGAGTATTGGATCAGAGAGGTGATTTATCTGGGTAGATCATATCTTTTGTCAAAAGCTATGCCCTGAGTGAAGGAGATATGTTCAACTTGTACTAATTGCTCGTTGGATTCGACAAAATGTTTAAGTAGCTGACTGTTGACTATAGATGTTTACGTGTTATCTGCGGTCTCTGAGATCTCAACACTACCATTATTGTTTACCTCTCTTATAATGAAGGGTCTCATCCATTTTGATTTCAATTTACCTTTGAAAATTTTCAATTTGGCATTAAATAATCAGACTTTCTACCCTGGGACAAAGATCTTTGTTCGAATGTTCTTGTCATGCCATCTCTTTACTTTGTCCTTGTAAATGGTGTTGTTTTCATAAGCATGATTTCGGATTTCAGATAGTTCATTCAAATCCATGTCTCGGTTCTTCTTTCCTTGGCGACAGTTCCAATTAATCTTTTTGATTGCCCATTCTGATTTATGCACGAGTTCTGCTGGAAAATGGCATGGCTTTCCATATACGTTTCGAAATGGGGAGGTGCCCAATGTGGTCTTATAAGACGTCTGGTAAGCCCATAGAACATGGTCCAGGAGTTGGGACCAGTTCATCCTGTCAGGGCGGACGAGCTTCTATAACCTCCCTGTTTGACACCTCGGCCATGCCATTGGATTGTGGATGGTAAGGAGTAGCGACACGGTGCTCGATGCCGTATTCCTTAGTCAACTTCTTCACCTCCCGATTGACAAAGTGGCTTCCCCCATCAGATATTATAATTTTTGGAATTCCAAACCTCGAAATAATATTATCTTTCAAAAACTTGCAAATAGTTTTGCTATCTGCTGCTCAAGTAGGGATAGACTCCACCCATCTAGATAAATAATCTACCGTGAGAAGAATATATTCAAATACTTGACTATTAGGGAATGGGTCGATAAAGTCAATGCCCCATGAATCGAATACATCACAGATGATCACTGGTTGCATAGGCATGGCATCTTTGGAACCAATGGTCCCTCCCATTCTCTGACAGACGGGGCACGACCTGACAAAATTGTAAGCATCTTTAAACAAGGTCGGCCAGTAAAATCCACATTGCAATATCTTCCCAGTGATTCTCTTCCCAGAGTGATGTCCTCCCGCCTCCAAGGTGTGGCATAGACTGAGGATACTTTGGTATTCCTCTTGAGGAATACATCTTCTCCATATGCAATCCGGTTCTTCAAAGAAAAGGAATGGATCCTCCCAATAGTAGTGTCTTTCTTCAGATATGAGTCGATCGATTTTATTCCTGGGCCAACCCTGAGGAACTTCCTTGGTGACAAGATAATTAACCGTGTCTGCATACCATGGGAGTGAGTCAACAACAAAAATTGACTCGTCTGGGAAGGTTTCATGTATGGATTCAAATTCAAGGATTCTGTTATGTTCGATCCGTGATAAATGATCAGCCACGGCATTCTTAACGACAGGTTTGTCTTTAATCTCCAAATCAAATTCCTGAAGCAATAGTATCCACCTCAGTAGTCGTGCTTTTGCATCCTTTTTTTGCCATTAAGTATTGAATGGCTGAATGGTCTGTGTAAACTGTCACCTTCGATCCTAGAAGTATAGATCGGAATTTTTCCAAGGCAAAAACCACAACAAGCATTTTCTTTTCGGTCACAGTGTAATTTTTCTGAGCAGGGTCTAAAACTTTGCTTGCGTAGTGAATAGCATATGTGATTCCATCTTTTTGTTGTCCTAATACAACCCCTACAGCAAAATCGGATGCGTCTGTCATGATCTCGAAGGGAAGAGACCAATCAAGGTCTTGTAGGATGGGGGTCTCAATGGTCCTCCTTTTGAGTAGTTCGAAGGCTTCAAGACACTTATGGTCTACTAGGAACTCAGTGTCTTTCCCTAGGAGGTCAGTTAGCGGTCGGGCAATTTTTGAAAAATTATTGATAAATCTTTTGTAAAATCCGACAAGCCCTAGAAAAGACCGTACTTGTTTCACATTTATAGGTGGCTCGAGCTTCTTGATCACATCAACTTTGGAAGGGTCAACCTCCATTCCCTTCTTGCAGATGACATGCCCAAATACAATGCCCACTTTTACCATGAAATGGCTTTTCTCCTAAGAGAGCACCAGATTCACTTCCCTACACTTTTGGAGGACTCGATCCAGGTGATATAGCCAAAAATCGATGCGGTCGTATTGACTCACAAGGTGAGTCAACAGTCGGTGTGTTGACCACACAAAATCTGGACTAAAATCAACAATTAACACACACTAAAGATCAACAATCAGAAATAAATGCGGAGTTAAATTTATTTTTAACTCTGCACAAATGATGTATAGGGACAAGTATGCAGAGAGTTCGAACATAGGGAACAAGTAGGGTAATTCAAACAAATGTGCACAAGTGAATGTGAAGTGTCTACACTAAGCAAGCAAGGAAAGATTTTTGTGGGTTTTTAATTTTAATAATTTTTTTATATATATTTTTTTTAATTTTTAATTTTGTATTTTGATTTTTAATTTTCTAATTTTTATAATTTATATTTTATTTTTTTTTCTTTTTCAATATTGGGACTTAAAGACAATGGTATACAAGGAGTGATAAAGTATTTATAAAAAGGTGCAAAAATAACCAAAAATTCAGAAATAAATTGTTTTTGATATTTTTAGGATTTTCTACAATTTTTGTGATTTTTGGGTATTTTTCAAATTGTTTATGGTATTTTTAAACACTGAAATAAGGGAAAACAGTGAAGAAGGCACTGGCTGTGAGTAAAATGGGGATTTAAAATACTAAACAAGCACAAAATTTTTCCACACTATTTTTTAAATAAGAATAATAAAATATAGAACAAACAGGAACTGAGTTTGTAGTTTTTGGAGTTTTCTACAATTTTATAAATTTTTTTTAAGTTTTTATGTATTTTTGAATTTTTAAGGTTTTTCTTTCGCGATTTTTAGTGATTTCTGGACTGAAACTAAAATAGGTTAGAATACACACTAGGGAATTTTTTTGGAATTTTTCGAGGTACTTTAATATTTTTTGGTATTTTCTAAGCTAGACAGTGAATAAAAAGCATGTTTTTGATTTTTAATAAATATTAAAATAAAATAAAATAAAAAACTAATGGCGTTACAGTACAAGCATACAGGAGCTTAACCCTATTTTTTGAGAATTTTTGGAGGCAAAATGATAATTTAAATAATTAAAACAAGCATCCAAACATGTCACAGCCTAGCAGGGGTGTAAGTGCAAATATCCAAAAGTCCAGGGGCATTCATGCAATTTTTCACAAAGAACTGAATATTCAATTTTCAGGACCAAAAGTAAATCACAAGAGCCACAGCGGTGTCGGCGCAATTTTCCCACTAGGGCGCGTGACTTGCACGCGCCTGGCAAGGACTGAAACGTAATATTCCAAAAACCTGGGGACTTACTTGCAAAATTTCCAAAAATATAACACTTAATATTAAAGTTATGGGACCTAAACGAAATACTAAAAAGACCGAGGGCCTCTTTGCAAAAAGCCCGCACCTCACGTGTACAGGTCACGTGAGGTGACGTGGCGGAGGACCTAAGTGTGAATAAAATAAGTTCGGGGGTCTCTTGGCAATTTTTACAAAATTTTTAAAATACGAATAAAAGTTACTGGTCTAAAAGAAAAATACAAAAATAGAGAGGGTATACTTGCAAAAATCCCTCGCTGGGACGATCCGACGGCGGTGGCTGAGCTGATGACGTGTGGCGCGGATCCAACGGCTGGTGGCTAGGCGCGATCCAACGGCAGATGAGATGCCACTTGAACACGTGGCGCGCAACAGACGACCGATGACGCTTCGTTGGATGCACGGCTGAGATCTGATCTCCCACAAACGATCAACGGTCGAGGCAGGGGGAAATCGAACGGTGGCTGTGCGATCTGGGGCGTCTCTAAGATCCAACGGTGGAGAGTCGATGCCGAAAAACAACGAAGAACTCTGGCGAGGCAAACTTCGTCGTCCCCGATCTCCGTCCTCCGGCGATGTCAGAGCTTCAAAATGGACGTGGAGCGTCCCTGGGTCTTCCTCTAGCTGCTGGCGGCGGCAAAAAGCCTCGGCGATCGTCGAGGGGCTCGCTGAAGGGTGGCGGAGCGACAGAGCTCCATTAACTCCGGTGAACCTCCAGAATCGCCTCCAGGCTTCAATGAGTGTGCGTTGACCTGCAAGAAGTATTAGGAGGTCCAGGGCAAATTGCCTGGACCCTTGGATGGACGTGGGGATGGGTGGAGCGACGGGGCGACGAACGGCAGGAGGTGAGCTCCGGCCAAGTGGGTGAATCGAGCGAATGACGCGATGAATCTCAAGATTTCATTAGGTCTTTTGTTCCTAAGACTAAGGCGAACTAATAAGCAAAAAATAAATGGGTGAAGGGGCCCTCGATGGCCGGAGCCAGAGGGAGTAGCAAACCTCGACCGCCGGAGTTGCGGGAGGTGGCGGAGGCACCCTCGACCTCGATCGCCTTGGCTGACGGCCTCGCGATGGAGTTGTCACCTCCAGGGAGCTCGGGAGCACGAAGGTGGCGACGAGGGGTGGACCAAGGGTTCTCAAAATTCAAATCGAAAATGGGGGGTCGTTATATCTGGTTTGACCCCTGACCAAGGTGCTCCAAAGATCAAGGTGCCTGGAGCACCACGCTGATCCATGGCCCGAGGTAATCACACGGCGGTGTAGACCAATGATCGAGGTTTGGTTTTGCAAAAGGAACCATCACGAAATAGTGCAATGATCAGCCGCAAAAAAGCCAAGAAATTGGCTCAAAAATTGACTTCTAACGCATCACATGGGGGAGGGCGACCAGTTGACCGAAGTCAACTGGGGCTGAAACCTGGTTGGTCCACGTGGACCAACCAGGAAAAACCCCGATTTAATTCTTTATTAATTCAATTAAAAATAGAAATAGGCCGAATTAAATTATGATTATAAAATAAAAAATATTCGTTTTTTTATGTAGTATTTAATTATGATTTTTAATTTATTTTATGAGGTATATTTTTATAAGTTTACTTTTTAGCCCTATATAGGTATATTACATATGTATTTTAGTATTTTATTTTTATTTAGGTATTTTTAATATTATAATTTTTTATTTCTTAGTAAAATTATAAAATACTTTTATATACACAAATATATTTTTATTTTATTTTTCCGATTTGTTTTGTATATTTAATAAATTATAAGATTATGTTGTATAGGTATACATATAGGTATAATACCTGTATGATCTATATATGTTTATTTTTATTTTGAGTTTTCTTTAGGTTTTTATTCCAATTTTAATGTACATAATTATTATAAGTAATATCTACAACATTATAAAAATATAAAAATATAAAAATAATGAATAAAGAATAAATTGAATATTTTATTCTGTACACTTATACAATGTGGGTCCAAAACTCAACTTTCAAACTGTAGCTCCGCCAAATGCGAAACCACTGCCATTAAATAGCTTATTTTATTCTATATACAATTAAAGTGAGTTTGATGCATTTGGAGTTTTCATTTGTGAGATACGGGTCTGGGAAGTTGGGATTCTGGATTTTTATTCAGACCATAACGTTTTATCTGTATATTATTTTTTAGTGAAATAAATTTTGTATTTTTCTTTATAAAATTATCTACAACTTTCATGTACAAAGTCTCTTTATTTGATGTATAAAAAGTGGAACCAAAAATAGGTCCCAAAATGAATAAAGAATGAATAGAATAATATAGATAATTGACCCTTATCTCCCCCTACTTTATTCCTGGTCGACCTATTCATCAAGATGCCTAGGTCTCGGGGTTTCGGGTCATAAAATATTTACAATATCTTATTCTTTTTCTTTTCTTTTATTTATTCTATAATTTTGGCTTTAATTACAGTGTTTTATACACTAATTAAATGCACATGCATGAATGCTAAGATGATGTATTTAAGGCTATTTACAGGTATTTGCTAGGGTTTTTGGTGCCAAAATGATAGAATAAAGATGATGAAATGTGGATTCATCATCCCCCTATACTTTACCTTTGCTAGTCCCTAGCAAACACTTATGCAATAAGTGCAAAAATAAAAAGAAAGAAAAGAAAAAGAAGAACTTGGATTTTATCTGATTATCAAACTTGTCTTCACAAAATCAAAGTTTGGAGCTTAAGTCGGACCTTTGGAATTTTAGTGCGGGCGGAACCTTAGTGAGAACCGTGTTTGAAATTCAACAGTCCTTGAGAATCCCAAAACTCTGTCCAAGTCTCCTCAATAGCCACGTCAGAAATACTTCAACTCATACGCAAACTCTTACGACTATGAATCTGACTTGTTCAGTGTAAGTGATGGTGGCTCTCCCCAACTAGAATGACAAAGAGATTGACTTCTCTAATACGACAACCCAATGATTCCCCAATCCAATAACTCCATCCTCGAGGAGCGGGGTATTCCCTTCTAAGTTCAAGTGGCAACCAGCTCAAGAAGAGGGGTGAAGAGAAGAATGAATGGTAGCCAGTGTAGCTACCTATCCTGGGATGCAAGACCAGTGTAGTCAAGTCATCCTGCTGCAGGCTCACATGATATGACTTTGTAACTCAAGCTTGCTTATTGACTTTACAACATTTGTACATACTTTGCAGGCTTTTTATTTTTGTACATGCCTGAACACATTTTTTTTTGAATACTATATACAACAGCATTTACATAAGGAGTTTTTCCTCTTGAGCCAGTAGACTATCCCTCTTTTGAAGCTTTATCGCAACCCACAACCTCATGTCTTTAGACTTCCTTATCACTGGACGGGTTGGGGTGCACTTCCCTCCCTAGAGGAGGACAAATGTTTCCACTTGTGTGCGTCTCATACCGGCAAATCCAATCCCCTCACCACTCCAATTGAGTGGAGCCATGTGAAAGGTGCAGGTGTCCAAGTAAGGTCATTATCAACAAGAATCGTGTGTGTGCTCTGAAATACTCTACTTAGGCAGTCCAGAATCCATTGAACCAAGTCTCGTGATCCTCAAAGAATTAAGTCAACTTGACCTGAAGTACCTCAAACCCAGTTCCTATAAGGTTCCTGTTATTAGGTAGATTTTAAGGTCCAATCAAGCTCCAATCTCCGGATTTTACTTAGACTCGTTCAACTATCAAACTCAATCCGAAAAATGCTCATGCTGTGAAAATGATATGAAGAATGCAGGAAATATTTTTGTGATGTAATTTTCAAGGATTTTGAAATTTTTATGAATTTTTGAAAAGATGATGATGCATATGCAGATGCATTTTTTTGTATTTTTCAAAAAGATTTTTCAAATGTTTTTGGATTTTAATTTTGCAAATGTTTTTGGGAAGTTTGAAAACAAAAGGATTTTGGCTTAGAACAAGATGAAAAACATGTACACGGGAGTGCTTCTTATAAATACAAGAAGTGGATTTTAAGAATTTTCAGGGTAAGTGCTCAATTTTATAAGTACATATATATAGTGGATTTTGGTGTGATGTAAATATTCCTCAAACTTATTTGACACACGCTTTTCACATAGTTTTTGAAAACTATAGTCCAAAATAATTTTTACAAACATTTTACAAACATGTACACACATTTGAAAATCATTTTGCAAAGGTTTTTCAAAATAGTATATATAGATTTTTGAAAACATTTTTGCAACCATATTTCAAACCATTTGCAAATCATTTTTCAAACATTTTATTTCACACAAAGAAAAGAAATTTTACAAACCACACATTTTTACACAGGTTGAAAACATGTAACAAAACATTTTCAAAATAGTTTTCAATAGATGTTCACAAAGATTTTCAAACTATTTTTCGAACATTTTGCAAAAAACATTTTCACCTGATTTATTAATCAGTAATTACAAAAAGAATTTGAGGAATGATAACATCTTTTTATTAAAGGTTTTTAATGAATTTAAAAGAATGATTAGCCATATTATTAAGAAAATACGAAAGTACAAGTTATGGCTAAAGTATATACGCAGTATATACGACCCCCCTATACTTAGCTTGAGCTATGTCCTCATAGATCGGAGAGAAAAGAGAAGACATAACTCGTACTAAGTATAGACAAGTCTAAATAATAAAGGAATAAAGAAATGAATCAAAGAATGAACCAATGAGAAGTTGACTATCCCCCCTATACTTAGGATCAACTAATCCTAAGTATAGCAGACTGTACACAATGCAGGGAGGGTCAAGGGTGGGAATGAACAGATCGTACTCGGGTTGTCTCCCCCTATACTTAAGGTAAAATATCCCTAAGTATAGACAAGAAGAGGAGACAATGGAGAGGATCGAGATAAATGAAAAACTCAGGGTGCACACCCCCCTATACTTAGGACAAAGTACGTCCTAAGTATGGAAAACTGTCTACAAGGGCGGCACCTTTTTGATAGATAAATAAAATAGAAAAGGAAAAGAAGAAAAGAAGAAAAGAAGAAAATAAATCAACAGATGAAAGAGTGATATGGACAGATGATCTGTACAGCGGAAGATGGAATTGATCACCATGTATGAGATGCAGATGATGTGAGTCAAAGAATACATCTCATACCAGAAGAATGGGGGCAACGTCAATGGTCGGCGGATTATGATCTAGATATAGCTTCAGGCGTTGACCATTGACACGGAAGGTAGAGGAAGATGACGGTTCGGATATGTCGATGCTGCCATTGTCATGTACCTTCCTGACCACATAGGGACCTTTTCACTTGCTCTGCAACTTCCCTGGGAATAATTTCAGCCTGGAATCAAACAACCATACTCTCTGATCTGGCTCAAACTGTTTATGGCTGATATGCGAATCGTGCCATGTCTTCACTTTCTCCTTGTACTGTAGGCTGTTGGAAAAGGCTGTATCTCTCAGTTTTTCCAGGGCTGCCAATTCTGCTCTTCTCTGGTCTCCTATACTCTCGGGATCTAAAAGTAACTCAGTGACTGCCCAGAAAGATTTGTGCTTGATCTCCACTGGCAGATGGCACGGCTTGCCATAGAGGAGTTGAAAGGGAGATGTCCCCAATGGATTCTTGAAAGAAGTCCGATAAGCCCACAAGACCGAGTCCAAAAGCTGTGACCAATCCTTTCGGTCTGGGCAGACAACTTTCTGCAAGATTGTTTTTATCTCCCGATTTGAAACTTCGGCAAGACCGTTAGTCTGAGGGTGATACGGTGTGGCAACCCGATGGTCAATGCCGAACTCGTCTGCAAGGGCCCTAAACTTGTCATTTATGAAATGACACCCCCCGTCTGAAATCAAGAGTATAGGTACCCCGAACCGTGAAATGATATTTTTCTTCAAGAATTTTCACACGATTTTAGCATCTGCGGCTTGGGCGGGGATGGCCTCAACCCATCAACTGACATAATCCACAGCTAGCAAAATATGCTCGAATCCCTGACTCTTTGGAAATGGGCCCATGAAATCAATCCCACATGCATCAAAAACCTCACAAAAGTGAATGGGTTGCATGGGCTTCATGTCTCTCTGTCCGCAGGTTCCCATTTTCTGACAGTCCTTGAAGAGAGTAGGCCACCATAGGCCGGATTGAAGCACCTTCTGTGATGTTCTTTTTCCAGAATGATGTCCTCCTGCCTCAGGCTTGTGGTTGTATGTGAGGACGCTGTGATGCTCTTCTTGAGGAATGCACCTCCTCCAGATATTGTCCCCTCCTTCATGATAAAGGACGGGATCCTCCTAGTGGTAAAACTTGGCCTTCGCCAGGAAGGTCTCAAGTTTCTGCCTGGGCCAACCTTGTGGGACTGTCTTGGTGACAAGATAGTTCACAATGTCAGCGTACCACGGGAGTGAGGCGAAAGCCAAGATCGCCTCATCTGGAAATGTCTCTGTGATAGGTGCGCTGGGCTCAGATTCCTCAAGATTCTCCAATCTAGAGAGATGATCTGCCACCACATTTTGACTCCAGGCTTATCCTTAATCTCAATATCAAATTCCTGGAGTAGAAGGATCCATCTGGTGAGGCGTGCTTTGGCATCCTTCTTAGCCATTAAGTACCGGATGGCAGTTTGATCAGTGTAAATAGTCACTCTAGATCCGGGAATATACGATCGATACTTATCAAGAGCGAAGACTACGTCCAGCATCTCTTTCTCAGTCACAGTGCAATTTCGCTGAGTGGCATCCAACGTCCGGCTGGCGTAGTGAATGGCAAAAGGTAATCCATCCCTCCTCTGTCCAAGCACATCCCCAACGGCAAAATCTGAAGCGTTCGTCATGATCTCGAATGGAAGAGAGCAATCAGGTGGCTGAAGGACAGGAGCTGAAACAACCATATTTTTGAGAGTCTTGAAAGATGCAAGACACTTATCATTGACAATAAACTCGGTGTCTTTTGTCAGCAAGTCAGTAAGCGGTCGGGCAATACGACTGAAGTCCTGAATGAACCGTCGGTAGAAACCGACATGCCCCAGAAAAGACCGCAACTGACGCAGGTTGGACGGTGGATTGAGTTTTCTGATGATATCCACCTTGGCCGGATCGACCTCCATGCCCCTGTTGGAGACGATATGACCAAGGACCGTCCCTTGAGTCATCATAAAGTGGCTCTTCTCCCAAGATAAGACAAGATTGACCTCTATGCAGCGCTGAAGCACACGGTCTAGGCAGTCAAGACAAGCATCGAACCCATCGCCATAGACCGAGAAGTCATCCATGAAGACCTCTAAACAATCACCCACCATGTCCGAGAAGATGGACAACATGCACCTTTGGAATGTCGCTGGAGCGTTACATAGACTAAAGGGCATCTGTCTGAAAGCATACGTCCCAAACGGACAGGTGAATGTCATTTTCTCCTGGTCTTCGGGCGCAATGGCCACTTGATTATATCCAGAGTATCCGTCAAGAAAGCAGTGGTGACTTTTCCCGGCTAGCCCCTCGATAATCTGATCAATAAAGGGTAGCGGGAAGTAATCCTTCTTGGTGGCCTCATTCAATCGTCTGTAGTCCACACAGACCCTCCAAGAAGTGGGCACTCTGGTAGCGATCTCC
This sequence comes from Ottelia alismoides, assembly GCA_037367405.1. Classification (NCBI taxonomy): domain Eukaryota; kingdom Viridiplantae; phylum Streptophyta; class Magnoliopsida; order Alismatales; family Hydrocharitaceae; genus Ottelia; species Ottelia alismoides. Next base: position 237,385 of record JAZKJV010002894.1, read on the forward strand.
TCTCCAGACTCATTGAAAACTGTAGTAATACCCGTCTTCTTGGGTACCACATGTAAAGGACTTACCCATTTGGAGTTGGAGATGGGATAGATGAAATCAGCGCTCCACCACCTTGAAATTTCTTTCATGACTACGTCTCGAAGATTCGGGTTCAGCCGTCGTCGGAACTCACACGACGGCTTAGCGTTATCCTCAAGATAAATGTGGTGGGAGCAAAGATTTGGGCTCAACCCCTGGAGATCAGATATACTCCAACCGATTGCCTTGCGTTTTCTTTCAAGAACCTCCATCAAACAAGATTCTTGTTCTCCGGTCAAATTTGCTGAGATAATGACTGGGTGCATTTCTGGCTCACCCGCAAGGAATCTATATGTCATCGACTGCGGCAGAGGTTTCCGTTCTAGACAACTGGGAGGTGGCAGATCTGGCTTCTGATATGTCTGTGTAAATGCTACCAGGTCTGCATGGGAGAACTCTCGCTCTTCATGAATCTCTGACGAAGGGCAGCCTGCTGAATCATCAATAAACTGCACTGGCTCGCATTCTGTCATGGTTGTTGGCTCAGAAGGAATCAGACAAGGTAAATAATCATCAAAATCATCCCAATCAATGTCTGAATCTGAGGGATCAGAAGAAGATGAGCAAGAATGAAAATCATCGGCACCATTCATCACGACACTGTCAGCCTCAGGTATATCCTCATCCAGGGGTGCGCTCTCCCGGCTCTCGACTGCCATGAGCTTGAGATATAGTGAATCTGTAGGCAAGGCGAGGGTCGGTGCTATAGGATCTGTCCAGTTGGATTCGTCACCAGTCATCATGAAATCACACACCTGGTGGATGTCTAGCTCATCCTCTGTCATTTGCTCGGCTTCGCTGGATTGCTCTGAGCATGCCAACTCTCTGGCTCTGGTCTTGTCGATCGTATCTATTTGTATGCTCTCGCCCTCTACGTGAAAACATACCGTCCCACTGTCATGGTCGGATACCGCCTTGGTAGTGGCCAAGAATGGGCGTCCAAGTATGATGGGGGCATCGGTTACCGATTCAGGGATCTCCATGTCCAATACAACAAAGTCCACGGGGAATTTCAAGCCCTGAATGGTAACGACCACGTCCTTCAACAACCCCTTCGGCCTCTTGATTGACCTATCAGCAAACTGAAGGACTGCCCTGCTCTGAAGAAGAGGGCCAAACTCGAATAGTTTGAGTAAAGATGCCGGAAGGAGGTTGATCGAAGACCTGCTGTCTAATAGAGAACGATCGAACCGCTGCTCCTAGATCTCGCATATGACATAGGAGGCTCCTGTATCAGGTCTCTTGGCTGGCAATGTGTTCTGAATGGCGCAGCAAGTGTCATGAGTGAGCATATGGATTTGATCTCTGTGCATCTTCTTCTGTCGGACAGTAGTTGTCTCTTTCAAGTTCTTTTTAAAGAAGGGGATATGCTCAAATGCTTCCAGTAGAGTCAGCTGAATGTGGAACCTGTCAATCATTTGGTTGCCGAACTCTACCTGCTGGTTCTTTTTCGGATTTTCTTTTTTGCTCCCCTTCGCCCGGCGGAGTGCCTCTGGGAAGGGGATGGTAGGGGCCTCCACAGATGGAGGACTAGGAATAGGTCCCTGTGCCTGTGAAGGAGGAGAATCCATACAATCATCATCATGCAACATATATGGATCCACAATGTGAACAGAAACCTTTCCTTTATTCATATTTTTGTTTTTCTTTTTGTTTCCACAGTCCATAGGTATAAAATGTGGGAACATCACAGAGGGTGGCTTAACAAAAGTAGATGTGGTGGCATCAGTACCACCACCAGCACCTGTCTCTGCGGCATCAGCACCGCTCTCTGGCTCAGCATCCAAAATGGTGGCGTCAGCACCACCGTCTGCAACTGGTATCACGACGGCATCATCACCGTTGTTTGGATCTCCGTCCTTGGTGGCCTCAGCACCACCGTCTTCAACATCATCATTAGCGGCATCCGCACCGCTACTCTGCTCCTCTGGCGCTCCTGGTTCTGCATCTGGTTGTCGCTCAGAAGAGGCGCCGCCTGCGGGCATCCTACCGCTCCTAGTAGTCACAAAATCAGCATCATAGAAAGAATAAGATATATCACTCAAATAGTCACTAGGAGAGGTATCCTCTGTAAACTCTACCTGCTCAAACTTCCTCTTCAGATTGTTCGGATTAGGTTCAATCTGAGCGGGTATGGCGGCCTTGCCTTTTATTATGTCCCTCATCTCCTGCAGGAATTCATCCATTTCTTGCATGAAAGATGCTCGCTGTTCGTATAGCAAGCGGGCAAGATCATCGAGGGCCGGGTTCTCAAAAATAGGGGGTTGAGAACCGGATGGGTTTCCCTACTGGAAGTGAGGCTGCTGCTGTTGCTGTGGTTGATATTGGGGAGGAGGATGGGGGTAAGACTGCTGAGGCTGCTGTCGCTGCCTCCACGGCTGTCCCTGATAGGCGGGACGAGGACTATTCTGATACTGTTGGGGCTGGGCATACTGGGGCTGTTGCTGCTGGGGTGACTGGTTGTTCTGATGTCCTTGGGCAGGATTCTGCTGCTGGGATGAGGAGCCACCGTTGCCCCAACGGAATCCGGGGTGATCACGACGAATCCCGGGCTGAGGGTACCGGTCGTACCAAATCCCATTGACTTCCATCAATGGGTACTGCTCGAAGAGGGGTGGAGGAAGAACTGCCAGTGGTTGCTCCGGCTGATACACCACCATCTGCGTGTCCGAAGATGGCGGCTGTGTTGGGTAGTACTGTAGCAAGGGAACTGGCTCTGCCTGGATATGGTTGACTTGACGATACGAGGTAGAGGGCTGGTTGGCATTGCTACTGCTCGGATCAGCACGTGATCTGGGAGGCTGTTGGGAATGAGTTTGTGCCTCCTGGACGCACAAGATCTACGTCTTCAGATCACTCATGGTCTTGGCAATTTGGTCCATCTGGGCCATGCCTTGCATTTGCTTCTTCTCGAGGATCTCGAGATGGTCCAGCTTCTCACTGATGATTCCCATGTCGGTTGCGGCTGATTCAGCTTGGGCTGCGGCTGCCGACACTGTGTTGGGACCGGCATCGATGCGGGCTATCCTCTGGAATGATCCCGCTCCTTGTGGGGGCTTCTGCTGCGTGTAGACACGGGCTTGGGCCATCACGGTTGAATTTTCTGCCATGCCCTCATAGATGGCCCAGACGTCGTCTTCACCCTTGGAAAAATAGGACCCACCGCAAGAGGCGTTGACTAGCCCCTGCAGCTCTGGTGTCAGCCCACAGAAGAAACTCTGCATGAGATTGGGCTTAGAGATATCGTGATGTGGACATTGGTCAATGAGCTCTCGAAAGCGATCCCAAGATTCATGGAATTGTTCATTTGGGATCATGACGAAGTTACTGATCATAGCTCTGGCTGCATTGGTCCAGCCGAGAGGGTAATATTTCTTCAAGTATGCGGTCCGGAGATCTGCCCATGTATCGATGAATTTCCCCAGATGTTTGAGCCAATATGCGGCTCTGTCAACCAAGGAGAATGGAAAGGCAATCATCTTTATTATGTCCTCGGTCATCAACCGATCATGGATGGTGCTGCATATCATCTCGAATTCCTGGAGGTGGAGGTATGGCTCTTCGGTCGGCAACCTAGGGAACTTGGGTGGAAGCTGTATAGTGTGGGGCCGAAGCTCGAAATCTCCATGGATGGGCGGAAGTCGGATCTAACGATAAGTGAGGGATGCAGCTGGGTTGTGCAACTCCCTCATGATGGTCTGAGGCGGTCTCTCAGCGTCTGGATCACCTCCTCCTGCATCAGGTCCTCCTCCACCTCTGCCACCGCTACCGCCCCCAGGTCGGTTCTCTCTCATCTGAGCTATCTCTCTCATCAGATCACCCATGAAGGTACCCTGGTCACGGATCTGCCACTGCATAGTCTCCAGGGACGCTAACAAGGAGTTGTTGATGGCCGCTTGATCAAATATGAACGGAGGGTGATCATGGTCATCTGGCTGCTCGCCTCTGTCTGCCATCACTGGATTCTCTGAAAAAGCAAAAGAGGCTATCTCAGGTGCTGTCGAATGTCCCGAACTCTGTGATGTATTGAATTTTGAAACTATTGGACTGGGAGAAGGAGAATGGGAAGGGTGGTCGAGGGGGAACAGGGTGGATGTAAACTCAGGCTCGGAGAGCGGACTCTCCGAGGTAGTCCTAGATGAATAAGGAGGAGTGCTGGATAGCGGTGCCAACAAGGTCAGCCTAAGAGATCTCCGTCCCATCATCTTGATTATTGGGGAAGAGCAGGGGGAATGCAGAAGAAGAGGAATGAGATGAGATGCAAAATTGCGCACAATTGTGCTGTGTTTTTGATCTTGACCTAAGTAAAACAAGCAGTCAAACACAAAGCAGGGGTGAGTTCACCAACTCAACATGTGAAGCCGTGAAAGTTCGGCTTTTATCTTGTCAGTTTTATCTTGATTCAGGAATTTATCTTTTCACGAGTCCTTAGAACGCTACGCCTAAAGGAGAGAGAGTACTGCTGGAAGAGTATTCCCGTACTTGTCCTCCTCCTGTGTAACCTGTAACTTGCGCTTTTTGAGGTCCTTGTAACCCTTCTTGGATCCCTACTCAACCAAAGAAATAGAGGGATGAAGCCGATAGGCGAAACCGATACTTCGGACCTTGCTCGCAACGGAATCACCCGTGAGCGTACAAGGTCCTACTCGGACGTAGCCGGTGAGACAGACACACCCGTGAAGGCGTGGCCTAAGCTCGGTACTTCGGACAAGGTTGATGCTCACACAATAGTGAGTCACCAATGGCGACCAAGCCCTACTCGACTACGTACGATAGTAGCGCCAATACTTCGGAAATCCAGGCGATACACAAGGCAGCCACAAGTTAGGTTTTTTGCTCTAATCCTTACGAAGAGCTCACCTCACTTGGAAGGAGACCTTCCCATGCAACCTGAATACAAGTGAGGGTGTTATTCTCCCCAAACAATGAATCCAATTATCGATTTTATTTTTGGTCAAGGTTTTCTTAGCAGTCCTTTTTTTAATTTTTTTGGTGTTATCGCTTCTTTTGAGTGAATTCAAACAAGCGCCTAACGATTTTTGTTTTTTCTTGATCCTACTTGGTCCAAAAACAGAGGGAGAATAGAGTCGGAAAAGCCGTGCAAGTCGACACCAAGGTGGAAATCTCACCTTTGTGCCTAGATGATGGATGCAAAGTGAGAAGACTTACAGCGAATCCCAGCTCTCTCCATGCGAGATGCAAAGAAAAATTTATAAATCTAGCTACATGGCGATATGCAAAGCGGAAATCGTCCTAGGGTAGGCAACTGCTAGCGTGAAGAACCACAAGCTAACCACTAACCCTCAATCCTAATGTCCGGTCTAGGCTCACCCCTCCTCTGCTCAACACATTTGAGTTAAGAGAAAGCGCTTGTGTGGGATGAGCTCGCGGCGTGCGGATCGAAAGCCAATAGTCATATGTTTAATTAGTCTAAGTCCAAATACGATCTATAGGAGCATGCATAGAATATTTAGTGTGTTTGGACCTATTCTAATCGAATCAAGCAAGACCTACAACTAAGGGCTCAATCCACAAAAGAAATGAAAAAGGAAAACAAAACCGAAAAATGACAATGGAAAACGCGATGAAAAACCGCGGTGAGCCCCCAGGTGAACAAACACCCGGAAATTAGGCCCTGAGTGTCCAAGAGTCCAATGTACCTGTATTATTACAAATTATCAAAGTCACCCTCTCACAAAAATAAAATGTAACTAATCTACCACTCTCTCTCACTCTTCCTGCTCTCTCCTGCCGGCTTGACCTAAGAAGGCCGGCTCCGCTTCCCAAGGTTGCTTCGGGTCACCTAGGCGATCTGCCTTGCTCAGCGGTCCCTCGTAAGAAGACAAGAAAGAATGGTCAGAATAGCTCAACAAGATATATCAAAAGTGCAAGAGAGATAAACTAAAGCTATGGTAGACAATCAACACAACCAGACAAAAATGAAGAACTACTCGTTGTTGCTCCCCGGCAATGACGCCATTTGATTTAGCCAAAAATCGATGCGGTCGTATTGACTCACAAGGCGAGTCAACAGTCGGTGTGTTGACCACACAAAATCTGGACTAAAATCAACAATTAACCCACACTAAAGATCAACCATCAGAAATAAATGTGGAGTTAAAATTTATTTTTAACCCTGCACAAATGATGTATAGGGACAAGTATGCAGAGAGTTCGAACACAGGGAACAAGCAAGGTAATTCAAACAAATGTGCACAAGTGAATGCGAAGTGTCTACACTAAGCAAGCAAGCAAAGATTTTTGTGGATTTTTAATTTTAATAATTTTTTTATATTTTTTTTTTATTTTTAATTTTGTATTTTGATTTCTAATTTTCTAATTTTTATAATTTATATTTTATATATTTTTTTCTTTTTTCAATATTGGGACTTAAAGACAATGGTATACAAGGAGTGATAAAGTATTTATAAAAAGGTGCAAAAATAACCAAAAATTCAGAAATAAAATGTTTTGATATTTTTAGGATTTTTTACTATTTTTATGATTTTTTGGTATTTTTCAAATTGTTTTTGGTATTTTTAAACACTGAAATAAGGGAAAACAGTGAAGAAGGCACTAGCTGTGAGTAAAATGGGGATTAAAAATACTAAACAACCACAAAATTTTTCACACTATGTTTCAAATAAGAATAATAAAATATAGAACAAGCAGGAACTGAGTTTGTATTTTTTGGAGTTTTCTACAATTTTATAGATTATTTTGAAGTTTTTATGTGTTTTTGAATTTTTAAGGTATTTCTTTTGAGATTTTTAGTGATTTTTGGACTGAAACTAAAATAGGTTAAAATACACACTAGGGAATTTTTGTGGAATTTTTCGAGGTATTTTAATATTTTTTTGGTATTTTCTAAGCTAGACAGTGAATAAAAAGCATGTTTTTGATTTTTAATAAATATTAAAATAACATAAAATCAAAAACTAAAAATGTGACGTTACAGTACAAGCATACAGGAGCTTAACCCTAATTTTTGAGAATTTTTGGAGGCAAAATGATAATTTAAATAATTAAAACAAGCATCCAAACATGTCACAGCCTAGCAGCGGTATAAGTGCAAATATCCAAAAGTCCAGGGGCATTCATGCAATTTTTCACAAAATATTGAACTCAATATACAATTTTCAAGACCAAAAGTAAATCACAAGAGCTACAGGGGTGTCGGCGCAATTTTCCCACTAGGGCGCGTGACTTGCACGCGCCTGGCAAGGACTGAAACGTAATATTCCAAAAACCCGGGGACTTACTTGCAAAATTTCCAAAAATATAACACTTAATATAAAAGTTCTGGGACCTAAAAGAAATACTAAAACGACCGAGGGCCTCTTTGCAAAAAGCTCGCACCTCACGTGTACAGGTCACGTGAGGTGACGTGGCGGAGGACCTGAGTGTGAATAAAATAAGTTCGGGGGTCTCTTGGTAATTTTTACAAAATTTTTAAACTACGAATAAAATTTACTGGTCTAAAAGAAAAATACAAAAATAGCGAGGGTATACTTGCAAAAAACCCTCGCTGGGACGATCCGACGGCGGTGGCTGAGCTGAAGACGTGTGGCGCGGATCCAACGGCTGGTGGCTAGGCGCGATCCAACGGCAGATGAGATGCCACTTAAACAGGTGGCGTGCAACAAACGGCCGATGACGCTTCGTTGGATGCACGGCTGAGATCTGATCTCCCACGAACGATCAACGGTCGAGGCAGGGGGAAATCGAACGGTGGCTGTGCGATCTAGGGCGTCTCCAAGATCCAACGGTGGAGAGTCGATGACGAAGAACAACGAAGAACTCCGGCGAGGCGTGTTGGACATGCGAGCCCACGACGAGCCATTATGCAATAAATGTTATTGAAATTCACTCCTTAATCTGAAATTAAGAGTACTCAATTTGCATAATAGGTCCCTTAGTACAATTAGGGTTATGTACCATGGCCATCTTAATGATCATACAGCTGTTGATTCAATTATTGAATCATAGAGGCTGGTGCTTAGATGAATATCTAATGAGTTAGATTGAGGACTCATCAAGCACCGTCAAATGATTATTAAGAGATAATCTCCAGCCTGAGTAGAAGATGGCAATCCTTTCTTAGTTAGGCTGATATTTGACCGACTTCTTGATGCAGGTCCTCTGCATAGGAATAGAGATTCGGAGGTGTCAGATTAGTTAGGTCAAAGAGTTGACTTAACGAGATCGAGATAACCAAAGTCCTATATCATATGCTGTCATGATATAGGCACACATCCTCTGACCGGAGACAGATGTGTTACTATATGTCTGAGTATGTACATTTGGCAGACCAATAGGTTGATGACCTAATCAAGGTCTATACACTGGCGCGCTGGTGTGCATATAAGGGTACATGAGTAATACGATCTCTCAAAGGGATCATACAGGTTCACTACTGAACCGGAAGACATGAGCTCACTCATGAGATATTGGGAAGAATCAAATTCCGTGCGCACGGTCGTCTCGCTTTGGAAGCTTGACTGAATTTGTAGGTTTGATATATACTTTTGGAAAGTATATGATCAAGACCTAGGTATGATATATACTTTTGGAAAGTATATGATCGATACCGACTCCCAATGATCGAATGAGAAACTTACTGATAGAACCCTGAAGTAGACAGTATAAAGTTGATCTAATACTTCGGGTTTATTCTGAGTCTTCCAGTATGCAGGATGTACAGGTATTGGGAATGCCTGAGGGTGATGTGATCATAAACGGTTGTATAACCATGACGCTTCCATTCCTAGGGAGTGATGAAACGGGTCTGGATTTTAGTGACTCCTCTTAGTAGAGAAGTAATCTGATCTTAGTCCAAATGTTGGACATTAATCTGAATGTGATTTAGATTCAATGAGAAGATTAGATTTGCGGTCTTGATTTAATCAAGCATCTATGGGAGGCCCGAGATTTGGATTTGAGATGTGATCTCAATATCCATGTAACTATACGTGGAACAATACAATCGCCCTGTCCTTATCTCCAAGTATTCGCGGAGAAAGCGCATTATCCTTGAAAGAGTTCGTAAATAACTCTATTGTTGATATATGTATCCGAGCATTGAGAAAATGGATAACTAAATGTGATTTAATTATCATGAATAATATGAATTTGATTCATATTATAAGGAGAGTTATCTTAGATAATTAAATGTGATTTAATTATCAAAGATGTGAATAATGTGAATGTGATTCATATTATTTGAACACATGAGATAAAGAGATCCAAGATGGTTAAATATGATTTAATTATCAAGGATAAGAATAATGTGGATAGTAATATCCAATTATTCATAATATATTATAAATGTGATTTATAATGCATTAGAGAGAGTTAAATATAATTTATATTAGTAGGTTAATTATTAATGTGTATTGGATACACATTGTTTAATTAATTGAAAATATAAATTACATTTTGTTTTGGGTTGTGAATTTGATTCACAATAATTCAATGTCAAGATTGCAATATTCCCAAAATTAATTGAGAATTATTTTGGTGAATTAAAATACCAACAAATTGTTGTTGGAAATTGGATGGAGAGAAAATAAAGGAGATTGCCCTCCCCTTTTGGAAAGTAGGGGGCGGCACCAATTCCTTGAGGGAATTGGTGGCCGTCCTCCCCTTCCAAAGAGGAAGGTGTATCTCCCTTATTTTCTCTCTCTCTATTTGTGTGGTTTAATTTGGTATTATATTTATTTGATTTAACAAATATATTTAATCAAAATTAAATCACAAGTTGTTGGCTTTTACCAACAACAATCTTGACCATTGGATTGTCATAAATCAATCTCATCCATTGATTTTATATGACACATGGATTGAGATCCATGGATCCCAAAACCCTATAAATAGAGAGGCATTCTTGGCTCTCTCTACACACATGCTATTGTAGCAAAACTCTCTCTCTTTCTTTCTAGAGGTCAGCCCTATCTCTCTCCCTCTCATGGCCGTCCACCATGGATGCCATGGAGAGGTTCTCCATCGCCGCGGCATCGTCGTTATGCTGCCCGTTCTTCTGCTCGTGGATCTCCGTCTTCTTCGGTGCGCCTCACTCGTGAAGAAGACGTTGGATCTCGTGTGTCGAGATCAGGAAATCCGCCGCTTGGATCATCAACATGGATTGCGAGAAGCACGCGGTTCATCCCCGCGCTCGCAAGCGTCTCCTCCGTCGGATCGGACTTGAGACAGGAGGTCTCTTCGTTTAGAGACTTGATCGTAACCATGCTTCAAGAGGTAATCCTAATTACTTGTTTGTGGTTTAGACGAAACGATCCGAGAAGTGTTCTTGGATCATGTGGTTTCGTCGTATAAAATTTTTTAAATTCCGCTGCATCGAGCAACTAGTGCGACTAGTCGCTCTTCGTCGTATTCGATACGACGCTCATGCTTCCGTGATGCGCTTGAGGATCTAACCATATCCTTCAAGTGGTATCAGAGCCTTAGGTCGACGGTTTCGAATAGTGATTCGCTAACCGAGGATGACTTGGGTTCGTTAAGGTCGCGAAAGTTTTCATCGCATTTGATTTCGCAGATCTGTTTAGTAAATAAATTCGGCACCGTTTAAATTGTTTAAACACGAATTTAATACTTGGATTATGTTCCCCATTAAATAAGGAAACCATAGGATATGAGTTTGCGTAAATCGAATTTCGTATGCTCGAGATATGGTCGTTTTAATGAACATGTATGCACTGTTGCGGGAACTGTGAATCTGAACGTGATTAAAATGTTAATTACTGTTTAGACTTGCCTCGAAATGCGTGAAACATCACTTATGTTCTGTCCTAAATCAAATTAGCAAACTTTAGAAATTGACTTTGCTTAATTTGGATTTAATATGATTGAGATATGCTAATTTTAGTAAGTAGGGGTCACTGCTGAAATTGCTTTCCTAATCAAAACCATGTGATTGTCAATTAATGAAATTAATTGTTAATTTCGAGAAATAATTATGGAAAGTATTTGTGAAATATTAGAAGATGATTATTTTTTTAATTGACTTGGCCCCAATCAATTAATTGATTAGATTTGATCTAAATCTTAATTGGTATCACAATCATCAAACTTCTTGCTTGAATAGGATTGGGAATTTGTCTAGCAAATTTCCTTATAATCAAAATTGTTTTGATTACTATATGGTATAATTTTGGTTGAGGAACCGATGATCATCTCAAGTACAAATTAATCAATTTGGCATTATCCTTTCCCGAGGCGGATATGGTGTTTAGTCGGGGATCGCTGGGGTAGCGGATTTCAACGTATGTGGTCCGTCCCACTCCTGCCGGTACTGGCCATGACAACGGGTAGGGCCGGGATAAAATACGAGGGATTATGATGTATTTTTCTAATTATTAAATACGAATTAATACGTACTTTGAGAATAATACCATATATATATATATTCAAGAATAAAATTAAGTTTAATTGATTAAATTGGATTGATAATTAATTTAATATGATTAAGCTAATTATATCCAATTAAGAATACTCTAATATGATTAGAGTTAATAATCCCTTGGAAGAATTAATTATATGAATGTGATTCATAGTAATTAATTAAATTTGAATAAGAGGTGGAGGATCACATAAGTGACATCCATGGTCTCCCGTCAAGGCGAAGGGTTTCCGTCGCCAGGGATTGTATATAGGAGACGCCTGTACGAAGTGACAGCTTCTATATACAAGCGCATCTGGATCGGACTCTTTGCTTCTCGAAAGAGTAAGGTCGTATGCGTAGTGACCCCAATATCGGATCCTCATATTATTGGGGCGATATTGGATTGCGCATAGCGAGTTCTATTCCTGTTGACGGTTGGTTCAATTGATGACGGGTCAACATCACCTTAGGGGTGGTGGGCCCGGGCATTAAAGACCGAATTGGGAAATGCAAGTTGGACTTGCAAGGCGGAATGTGTTCCCGCTTCTCTTCATTGGAGTTGCAGTTTCTCATATTATTGGGGTGTAACAAAGATAAAGAGGAGATCCCAGATCTAGCTAAGATATAATGGTAAGTATATCTCTTACATTGAAAGTGATTAAGGGAATGAACTTTCAGTGTCTTTGACAAGGCAAGACAACTTTGATATAAAATTCCTAATTCAAAGTAAAAATATGTATATATGTATATACACTCATGCAAATTTCTTATTTCAGATAATCCTTCATTAAACCCACTCAATTCTATACTCAATAATAACCAGTAAAATATCATGGACTGGACCCTTGATCCAGATATTGTAATTGCAGTTGGACACATAATGTATGTGGTTGCAATATGCAAGTTTCCTCATAATAATGAGAAGTGATAATTAAATAGACAATAGGACTAAAACCCTAGGGTTTGTATATCTCTATAAGTCTTGATCTCATCGAATGTACTTTTGAAGTGACATGTCGACAATGATCGGAATTATCAAATAATCCTTATGAAATCAATAAAGATATTCTGGCATACATATGTGCTCTTGACATTTAATCATGAATGATGTGGTTCTCTGCATCATGCAGAATCGTAGCTCTATAAGAGACGATGCATTCAAATTGTTTGAGTACCCACCTGAACCAATATTTTAAGAGTTTAGATGGATGTAGATGATGATTGTCATCATTCTACTGTCTATACTCTAGTCATTCATGAAGCTTCATAATATTCATATTGTATGAATTGGGTGAAGCATGTATAAATGTTGAAATACTCTTACATTAAATTCTTTTGAATTTAACATAAGAGATCCTTAGTCTTGAGTAATGGTTGCTTATAGATAAAGGGAGCGCATGGAAGCATGGGTTGGACCCAAGTAAGAAATATAGTCAAAAGGTTGGATGTATTTCTGTAACTTCCATATGACATTCAAAGAGTTGAATGAATGCCAATACTGCAATAAGTTGATGTGTTGATAGTATGACTATCAAATCTATCTAGAATCCTTAGAGAAGGAATCAGATGGTGCATCAGATTAATCTACATATAATCATTGATATTGACTTACTTATTTGATAAGATAAAGTCTAATAATTGTATCTCAATTTTTTAATGACACTTGCAATTGGTTGCAAATGTATTAGAAATTTGATCTTAAGGTTTATTGGTCATCCATGTTGAAAGTGATGCAAGTGTTGTAACAATTTCCATGAGATCAATAGACTTCATATTTTCAGTGGGAGCCCTTAGTCTTAGAGAATGTCTCTATGACCTAGATATTAAAATACACTCATTGTTTATTTCTAATTGTTGGATATAAACATGAATTCTGTAATAAATCTATCATAAAGAGTTGTGATGGAGATATTTCAGATAGAAATCTAAAATCTAGTGGACTCTATTAAATTAGAAAATTAATGAATGGTTCATTAAGTTTTTTTTTAATATTAAGAATTAAAAAGATCAATAGGAGGACAAAGATCATTTGATAATGATCTGACATCAAATTTTGGACATATGTCTGTTGATGAGATCAATGGACTAGTAAGACATGAAACTTTAGATTGTCTAAAGCATCAAATCTGACATACTTGTGAATATTGTATTCAAAGTAAAAAATGTCCAATACATCCTTCCTTGGGAAAGGTGTAAGATGCCAAGGTAGATCTCATACATATTGATGTATGCAGATCATCTATATCATAGTAAACATTATGGATATGTGATATCTGTTCTCTTCACCTCATTATGGATATGTGATCATCTATATCATAGTAACGATTATATATGATATGAGATCTCTTCTCTTCACCTAAGAAACCTTTGAAATGTTCAAAGATTTCGCAATTTTGGTTTAGAACCAAAGTTTGAAGGAAGATGAAATGAATTTGATCTAACCAAGGTAGCCTGTACCTATTAGATGAATTCAAGAAATACCTTATGGAGATATGAATATCATTCCTATCTCAATCCTCCTAATGAACCTTAACTCAAAGGAGTTGTAGGGAGATACAATTGATCATGTGTGACATGATTCAATCAATGATTAATCCTAGCACAATTATCTCTTAAGTTTCCAAGGTATATATGTAGTAGAGACTACATTATATACTTAATAAGGTTCCATTCATGTAAGCTGGAATCTAACACTAGAGAGTGATACTTTATTAGGAAAATAAAGGATGGTATTGGATACCTACTTTATGACCTTGAGATTCTTAAAAGATCTCATCTTTGAGAATATGATTCTTATAGGATGACTCTCTTGAGAATCAAGATGAAAATGAAGTAAAGGAACTCATTTAATCTTGAAAAGATAATGAAGCTCCTGAAATCGGAAACTAAAATAGATAATTAAAGATGAAACATTATTACCTCTTCAAATAAGTTTGAGGATGAATTCCATGTGTCAGTTAAATCTGAAAATGATCGGACTTCATGTGATGAAGCTCCTGAGGATCATGACATGGAAAGATGGATGTTAGCAATAAAAGTCTAATGTAGACTTCATATACAAGTGTTTGTATATGGACCCTCGAGGATCCACCTATATGGGTCAGATCCATTAAGATGTAAATGGATCTTCAAGAGAAAGAGGGAACCTGATGAGAAGGTAGAGACCTTCAAAGCACGGTTCGTAGCCATGAGCTACACACCGAAGAGAAGACATCGCTCGCGATGAGACTTACTCTCCAGTGATCTTGCTTTAACCCATCAAAATATTGCTAACTATAGCTACACAACTTGACTATGACTTCTTCATGATGTAAGTCAAGATTGCTTTCCTCTATGAATACCTCTCTAAGGATATTCATATGAAGAAGCCCCAGGGTTTCATGGTTGAGGAAAGCAAGGTATGCTAGCTGAAGAACTCCATCTTTGCACTCCAATAAGTTTCTTGTAGTTGGAATATAAGATTTGATGAAATCATAAATGTTGTGATTTCAGATAAAATCTTGATGAACCATGTGAAGCTTAGTGGGAGTGCCATTGTGTTCATCGTGCTTAATGTAGATATTATTCTAATCATTTAGAATGATATAAGAATAAATAATAAGTGTTTGATAATTTGGTTGTTCCATACCTTGAGATACGATCTCAAGGATACCTCTTAGATCTTAATTCTGAAGTTGTTCAGAAACAACGAGAAGAGGATATTGGGACCGTCACATTAGTAATACACCTTGGACTTATTCCATTTTCTGGAAAATTCCAAGAGAGGCTTCCTTCCCTTAAGATGTGGTAGTGACCTGTCTAAAGGATAGCACCTCAAAAGGTTGAGGAAGTGAATGCTAGAACTGCTTGCACTTGTGCATCAGTTATGAGAAGCTGAATGTATGCTAGATGTGTACAAGAACCAGATGTCTACCATGCAGTGGGAGTAGTAAACTGTTACTAATCCTACTATGGAGATAAAACACTTGATTGCAGTAATAACAATATCTTCAGAGATGATGAAACTTAGAGATAGTGATCTCAAAGTCTTATCTTCAAAGGTTTAAGACCTTGTAGATAGTGATTTATAAGGGTCTTGACTGTAGATACCTTAGGAGATAGAGATCTCTAGGAATGAAGGTATTCTAATAAGGATTATGGGAATACTGGTTATGATAATTAATAAGATGTAGTGTCAAGGACACTATAACCAACAAAATTGAGTATCGGTTGCATGAGATGCAACATTCGCATTGGATGCGAGCACTGTTACAAGGAGATATGCAAGTGTCGTAAAAGGACTTGGCGTAGTCTCTTGGGAACGGAGTGACTGATCAGCTTACCTAGCTATTTTCTAAATAGCCTATGATTGTCACATGAGTGTGGGTTTAAATGATTAGCCCATTAATGGCTCTTTGGGCTAGTGGGAGATTGTTGGACATGCGAGCCCACGGCGAGCCATTATGCAATAAATGTTATTGAAATTCACTCCTTAATCTGAAATAAAGAGTACACAATTTGCATAATAGGTCCCTTAGTACAATTAGGGTTATGTACCATGGCCATCTTAATGATCATACAGTTGTTGATTCAATTATTGAATCATAGAGGCTGGTGCTTAGATGAATATCTAATGAGTTAGATTGAGGACTCATCAAGCACCGTCAAATGATTATTAAGAGATGATCTCCAGCCTGAGTAGAAGATGGCAATCCTTTCTCAGTTAGGCTGATATCTGACTGACTTCTTGATGCAGGTCCTCTGCATAGGAATAGAGATTCGGAGGTGTCATATTAGTTAGGTCAAAGAGTTGACTTAACGAGATCGAGATAACCAAAGTCCTATATCATGTGCTGTCATGATATAGGCACACATCCTCTGACCGGAGACAGATGTGTTACTATATGTCTGAGTATGTACATTTGGCAGACCAATAGGTTGATGACCTAATCAAGGTCTATACACTGGCGCACTGGTGTGCATATAAGGGCATATGAGTAATACGATCTCTCAAAGGGATCATACAGGTTCACTACTGAACCGGAAGACATGAGCTCACTCATGAGATATTGGGAAGAATCAAATTCCGTGCGCACGGTCGTCTCGCTTTGGAAGCTTGACTGAATTTGTAGGTTTGATATATACTTTTGGAAAGTATATGATCAAGACCTAGGTATGATATATGCTTTTGGAGAGTATATGATCGATACCGACTCCCAATGATCGAATGAGAAACTTACTGATAGAACCCTGAAGTAGACAGTATAAAGTTGATCTAATACTTCGGGTTTATTCTGAGTCTTCCAGTATGCAGGATGTACAGGTATTGGGAATGCCTGAGGGTGATGTGATCATAAACAATTGTATAACCATGACGCTTCCATTCCTAGGGAGTGATGAAACGGGTATGGATTTTAGTGACTCCTCTTAGTAGAGAAGTAATCTGATCTTAGTCCAAATGTTGGACATTAATCTGAATGTGATTCAGATTCAATGAGAAGATTAGATTTGCGGTCTTGATTTAATCAAGCATCTATGGGAGGCCCGAGATCTGGATTTGAGATGTGATCTCAATATCCATGTCACTATACGTGGAACAATACAATCGCCCTGTCCTTATCTCCAAGTATTCGCGGAGAAAGCGCATTATCCTTGAAAGAGTTCGTGGATAATTCTATTGTTGATATATGTATCCGAGCATTGAGAAAATGGATAATTAAATGTGATTTAATTATCATGAATAATATGAATTTGATTCATATTATAAGGAGAGTTATCTTAGATAATTAAATGTGATTTAATTATCAAAGATGTGAATAATGTGAATGTGATTCATATTATTTGAACACATGAGATAAAGAGATCCAAGATGATTAAATATGATTTAATTATCAAGGATTAGAATAATGTGGATAGTAATATCCAATTATTCATAATATATTATAAATGTGATTTATAATGCATTAGAGAGAGTTAAATATAATTTATATTAGTAGGTTAATTATTAATGTGTATTGGATACACATTGTTTAATTAATTGAAAATATAAATTACATTTTATTTTGGGTTGTGAATTTGATTCACAATAATTCAATGTCAAGTTTGCAATATTCCCAAAATTAGTTGAGAATTATTTTGGTGAATTAAAATACAAACAAATTGTTGTTGGAAATTGGATGGAGAGAAAATCAAGGAGATTGCCCTCCCCTTTTGGAAAGGAGGGGGCGGCACCAATTCCTTGAGGGAATTGGTGGTCGTCCCCCCCTTCCAAAGAGGAATGTGTATCTCCCTTATTTTCTCTCTCTCTATTTGTGTGGTTTAATTTGGTATTATATTTATTTGATTTATCAAATATATTTAATCAAAATTAAATCACAAGTTGTTGGCTTTTACCAACAACAATCTTGACCATTGGATTGTCATAAATCAATCTCATCCATTGATTTTATATGACACATGGATTGAGATCCATGGATCCCAAAACCCTATAAATAGAGAGGCATTCTTGGCTCTCTCTACACACATGCTATTGTAGCAAAACTCTCTCTCTTTCTTTCTAGAGGTCAGCCCTATCTCTCTCCCTCTCATGGCCGTCCACCATGGATGCCATGGAGAGGTTCTCCATCGCCGCGGCATCGTCGTTATGCTGCCCGTTCTTCTGCTCGTGGATCTCCGTCTTCTTCGGTGCGCCTCACTCGTGAAGAAGACGTTGGATCTCGTGTGTCGAGATCAGGAGATCCGCTGCTTGGATCATCAACATGGATTGCGAGAAGCACGCGGTTCATCCCCGCGCTCGCAAGCGTCTCCTCCGTCGGATCGGACTTGAGACAGGAGGTCTCTTCGTTTAGAGACTTGATCGCAACCATGCTTCAAGAGGTAATCCTAATTACTTGTTTGTGGTTTAGACGAAACGATCCGAGAAGTGTTCTTGGATCATGTAGTTTTGTCGTATAAAATTTTTTAAATTCCGCTGCATCGAGCAACTAGTGCGACTAGTCGCTCTTCGTCGTATTCGATACGACGCTCACGCTTCCGTGATGCGCTTGAGGATCTAACCATATCCTTCAAGGCGAACTTCGTCGTCCCCGATCTCCGTCCTCCGGCGATGTCAGAGCTTCAAAATGGACGTGGAGCGTCCCTGGGTCTTCCTCTAGCTGCTAGCGGCGGCAAAAAGCCTCGACGATTGCCGAGGGGCTCGCTGAAGGGTGGCGGAGCGGCAGAGCTCTGTTAGCTCCGACAAACCTCCAGAATCGCCTCCAGGCTCCAATGAGTGTGCGTTGACTTGCAAGAAGTATTAGGAGGTCCAGGGCAAATTTCCTGGACCCTTGGATGGACGTGGGGATGCGTGGAGCGATGGGGCGATGAACGGCCGGAGGTGCGCTCCGGCAAAGTGGGTGAATCGAGCGAATGACAAGATGAATCTCAAGATTTCTTTAGGGCTTTTGTTCCTAAGACTAAGGCGAACCTAATAAGCTAAAAATAAATGGGTGAAGGGGCCCTCGATGGCCGGAGCCAGAGGGAGTAGCAAACCTCGACCGCCGGAGTTGCGGGAGGTGGCGGAGGCACCCTCGACCTCGATCGCCTTGGCTGACGGCCTCGCGATGGAGCTGTCACCTCCAGGGAGCTCGGGAGCACGAAGGTGGCGACGAGGAGTGGACCAAGGGTTCTCAAAATTCAAATCGAAAATGGGGGGTCGTTATATCTGGTTTGACCCCTGACCAAGGTGCTCCAAAGATCAAGGCGCCTGGAGCACCACACTGATCCATGGCCCGAGGTAATCACACGGCGGGGTAGACCAATGATCGAGGTTTGGTTTTGCAAAAGGAACCATCACGAAATAGTGCAAGGATCAGCCGCGAAAAAGTTAAGAAATTGGCTCAAAAATCGACTTCTAACGCATCACATGGGGGAGGGCGACCAGTTGACCGAAGTCAACTGGGTCTGAAACCTGGTTGGTCCACGTGGACCAACCAGGAAAAACCCCGATTTAATTCTTTATTAATTAAATTAAAAATAAAAATAGGCTGAATTAAATTATGATTATAAAATAAAAAATATTCGTTTTTTATGTAGTATTTAATTATGATTTTTAATTTATTTTATGAGGTATATTTTTATAAGTTTACTTTTTAGACCTATATAGGTATATTACCTATGTATTTTAGTATTTTATTTTTATTTTGGTATTTTTAATATTATTATTTTTTATTTCTTATTAAAATTATAAAATACTTTTATATACACAAATATATTTTTATTTTATTTTTCTGATTTATTTTGTATATTTAATAAATTATAAGAGTATGTTGTATAGGTATACATATAGGTATAATACATGTATGATCTATATATGTTTATTTTTATTTTGAGTTTTCTTTAGGTTTTTATTCCAATTTTAATGTACATAATTATTATAAATAATATCTACAACATTATAAAAATATAAAAATATAAAAATAATGAATAAAGAATAAATTGAATATTTTATTCTGTACACTTATACAATGTGGGTCCAAAACTCAACTTTCAAACCGTAGCTCTGCCAAATGCAAAACCACTGCCATTAAATAGCTTATTTTAATCTATATACAATTAAAGGTGAGTTTGATGCATTTGGAGTTTTCCTTTGTGAGATACGGGTCTGGGAAGTTGGGATTCTGGATTTTTATTCAGACCATAACTTTTTATCTGTATATTATTTTTCAGTGAAATCAATTTTGTATTTTTCTTTATAAAATTATCTACAACTTTCATGTACAAAGTTTCTTTATTTGATGTTTAAAAAGTAGAACCAAAAATAGGTCCCAAAATGAATAAAGAATGAATAGAATAATATAGGTAATTGACCCTTATCTCCCCCTACTTTATTCCTGGTCGACCTATTCATCAAGATGCTTAGGTCTCGTGGTTTCGGGTCATAAAATATTTACAATATTTTATTCCTTTTCTTTTCTTTTATTTATTCTATAATTTTAGCTTTAATTACAGTGTTTTATACACTAATTAAATGCACATGCATGAATGCTAAGATGATGTATTTAAGGCTATTTACAGGTATTTACTAGGGTTTTTGGTGCCAAAATGATAGAATAAAGATGATGAAATGTGGATTCATCAGTGCGCTAGACAATCATCGAATGAATCACCATGGACCGAGAAGTCATCCATGAAGACCTCCAGGAAATCCCCAACCATGTCGGCAAAAATTGCAATCATGCATCGCTGAAAGGTACCGGGGAATTGCAAAGCCCAAAAGGCATTCGCTTGAAAGCGTATGTGCCGAAAGGACACGTGAAAGTAGTCTTTTCCTAGTCCTCGGGGGCGATGGATACCTGATTGTAGCCCGAGTACCCGTCTAAGAAACAGAAGTATTCTCTCCCTACCAATCTCTCTAGGATTTGATCAATAAAAGGCAGCGGAAAGCGATTCTTCTTTGTTGCGGCATTCAGGCACATGTAATCCACACAGACACGCCACGACGTGGGTACTCGTGTCGTGATCTCTTCTCCCTCCTCATTGGTGATTATCTTAAGTCCCGACTTTTTCAGAACTACATGCAAAGGTGACACCCATTTGGAGTCGGAGATGGGATATATGAAACCAGCCTTACACCATTTTTCGATCGCACTCTTGACCACTTCCCGTAAGTTTGGATTCAATCTACATTGGCATTCACGAGAGGGTTTAGCATTATCCTCTAGGTAAATATGGTGTGCGCACAGGGCTGGGTTTATCCCTGGAAGATCAGACAATCTCCAGCCTATAGCCTTGTGGTTTTTCTCCAAAACATTAAGCAGGTGGATCTCCTGCTCTTCGGTCAGATGAGAACTGATAATGATCAGAAACCGACCCTTTTCTCCTGCAAGGAAGGCATACTTAAGCGTAGGGGGCAATGGTTTGAGTTCAGGTAGGTCAATGATGTTGCTCGAATCTGGTCCTCTCAGTGATGTTTGTTGTTGTGATGTGGACGCTTGCAGTGTATCAATATTGGCCACCATCATGGGTGTTTCCGGGATCGGATCGCAAATGATGGAATGTGGTGTGGCAAGTGTCGCGTCCGATCTGTGTACCTTACTCAGGGATTGTCCATAAGGAGAATGGACTGACAGATCAAGAGGGGCATCTGAGTCTCCAAGAGTATAGGTAGATGCATGAATGAGCTGGCAGACTTAGTCATCAACAATTTCCTCTTCAGATGAGGTTGATTCTATCATAGCGGTTGGGTTTTGTCTCCAGGGCCCAACTGTTGCTTCTGTAAATTCAGTCTCAGTTTCTGATTTTTTAGACTTGATGCTCGACTCAGTGTCAGGTCTTTGAAACCTAGTTTGCTGCATTTTAAGTTCAACTTTTCCAAACTGGATTCTCCTGGATGTGTAATCAAATATAGATCCTGCGGTCCTAAGGAAGGGTTGCCCTAGTATCATCTGAGATTCTTTCCAATTTCTATGGACATCCATGTCAAGTATTGTAAAATCTACTGGGTAGTTTTGTCCCTTTATGTTGATGATAACATTTCGAATATTGCCCCTAGGTCGCTTAGTTGATGTGTCTGCGAATTGAACTACAGCTATAGATTGCTTAAGAGGACCTAGATTTATATGGTCATATAGGGTTGTGGGCATGAGATTGATGGATGAACCATTGTCTAACAATGTTCTTGCAAACTTGATTTCTTTGATGTGGCTAGTGACAAAGTGAGCACCCATGTCTCTTTTCTTCCTTGGCAGCTCATTTTTTATAAGACGAGATGTGGCAACTGAGAGTATGTGTTTCTTTGTTCGGCTAAGAGTCTGTTTGCTGGTCCTTGTAGGTGTACATCTCACCTTAAGGAATTTTCGAAAAGCCGAGTCTCTTTCTATCATCTCATCTAAGGATGGAGTGACCTTAATATTTTCTTTACAGATGCGGGCCATCTCGTCGTCATTTTTTTGGTTTTTCATGTTTTCTTCTTTCCTGCCGTAAGAGCACAAGGGAAAGGGATGGATTTGTTTTGATCGAAAGCATTACTTTTATTGAATGAGAAATTGTTTACAGGACTTGGACTCAAAATAGGGAAATTGGTGGTAAGATGATGCGGATGTCTTGGTGGTGTGTCCTCGTCAGACTCAGACTCTGACTCTCCATTTTCTCTGGGTGGTGTGGGTGGGACTTCCTCATTCTCCTCCTGTCTTCCTTTGTCAATTCCCCCAGGGTTGTGTGAATTGGTGGACACTGGGGCTATGTTACCGAGTTCCTTTGCTCGATCAGGCATGGTTACGGTCCTTCCGCTCCTAAGGGAGATATGATAAGCGTTATTATTTGATGAGAGCTCAAGTTTAGGTACAGAATAGTCAGAGATTAATACCTGGTTATGTCCAAGGCTATCTGGGTTAGCTTGGACTTGAGCTGGAATCACGGTCTGGGGTGCGGTCACCTCATCTCTCCAACGAGAGAGTCGATTTATGTCGACTCTCATGTCATGAAGCTCGTCCAGCACTTGCTGGTGTTCCGGAGACATAGAAGAAGAGGAGGAGGACCCCTGGCCCTGCTTGTCCTGAGGCTGCTGATTTTGTCTGAATTGGCCCTACTGGCCTTGGCGTTGATTCTATTGTGGCTGAGGTTGCAAGTTCTGATATCCCGTGCGATACTATTGTCGTTGCTACGGTTGAGGCTAGTAGGTGGGTCTGGCTTGCGATGGAAGAGGGTTCAGAGTAGAGTTTTGGTCTGAGCGGCTGACCGGTTCCAGGTTATACCAAACTCCATTTATCTCCATGACTTGTGTAGGTTCCTCGTAAACAGTTAGAGCAGAGGTTTCTTCAGTTTGATGGGACAAGACTTGGTCTCCACCCAAGTGGCTCTGTTACCCTACCCCTTGACCTTGAATATAGTGAATTTGGTGTATGGGTGCGGGGGTGAAGTCAGGGCTGGTACCTTAGGTACCCTGTTAACCAATTCCTCCATTTGCTTAGGCAATTTAGCCAATTTCTCCATATCAGATGATTTATGGAGTTCGTCCACCTTCTTATAAATCTGCTCGACCATAGTTAGCTTATCAGCTATTATTCTTATATCAGCACTTTGATCGGTCGTCAGATTATTCACCATCTTTTTGGAGCCGGCAATGTAAGCCTGGCTGGTCGTTTGTGCGTGGCTGGATTCAGCCTATCTCTCGAACACCTTGTAGACGGTGTCCTCGTGACGTCCCATGTAGCTTCCTCCGCAAGATGCACTTACTAACCCTTGAGTCTCAGGGTTCAGCCTGCTAACAAGACTTTGGACTAGCATCATTTTACTTATCCCGTGCCCTGGGTATTTCTGGATTAAGTCTGTGATCTTTCCCAGGTCTCATGGAATGGTTCATTTGGGTGTTGGGTAAAGCTCGTGAGATTGATCCTCATCTGATTGATTCTACTAACTGGGTAGAATTTCTTTAAGAACAGAGTCTTGAATGTGGCCCATGTAATGACTATTTCCCCTAGATTTTTCAGCTAGTAAGCCGCCTTATCAGTCAAGGCGAAGGGGACGACTCTCAACCTTATGTAGTCTTGGCTAATCTTAGGGTGGCAGAGGTTAGCACAGACTAACTCGAGATCACGAAGGAAGATATATGGTTCTTCATGATTATTCCCTCCGAACTTTGGCAACAGTGCAAGGAAATGCGGTTGTGTTCGAACACATCCTCAAGGGGTACCGGTCTCAACCAATTATAGTCATCATCTAATTCAGGGAGGTACGTGTCTTCCATAGCAGTCTCGCCTTGTTGCATTATTGCTATCTGTGCCCTAAGCAGTTCATTGTGTTGTTCGGCAGCGGTTATCCTAGCCAAGAGTGCCTGAATGGGGTCATTATCGTTCTCATCGTCAGCAGGGTTCTTCTTTGGAGGCATTGTGATTCACCTTCAGAAGAAAAGAGTTTAGAATTAAGTGACGGAATTAAGTGTAGATTTGCTAAGGATAAAAGTTTCCTTAGTGAAGGAGTGAAATGAAGGGTTAGTCTGGGATTGACTGAACCCTGAAGGAGAAGGAGTGCAAAAGATAATGACCCTAGGACTAAGAGGAGTCGAGAAGAGAGTCTACACGAGAACGCATATACAAAGAAAACACAAGACAAATTTTCTGATTCACCCACTCAACACAGATGAAGGCACGTCAGGGTTCGGCCGCTTATCTTTTCAGTTTTAATTTAATGACAAAACAATCATAAAAATTAAGCGGAGCTGTTAGGTGCCGAAATATTTCACAAAGACTGTCCCGAGTTCATACAAATAGTTGCACCTACTTTCATCTAGTATAGATGTAAGTACGGACCGTTTAAACGGCTACCCGTGTTACTTGAGGACGGAGCCTTCCGCGGTGTCCTCTAAACCAGCTACTCTGATAAGGGAAGTCAGACCGTAAACGGCTACCCGAGACCCTCACTGAAAAGTAGCTAATTGTTTTTAAAATCAGTAGTCTGAATGAAGCATTTCGGTTTTTGGCTCTGTCCTAAGATGTGCGATCTTGTCCTTACAAACAATGAGTGGGTTCCTTTCCATCAAACACAGGTTAATTTTAAGTCAATTTTATTTACAGTCACCTTGATTAGCAGTCCCAATTTTAAATTAAGATTATCACTGAAGTTTATGTGAGCACAGAAATTCACGCCTAACGAGTAGTCCCAATTCCTTTAAATCCTAGGTTGTAAAACTTGAGAAAGGAGAATCGGAAAAGCCAATACAAGTAAATCAATGATGCATGCTTAAGAGAAAGACTTACAGTGAATCCTCACGTTCTTCATGCGGGATGCAGTACAAGGAATTAAAATTTACACTAAATGATATGCACATATGAAAAACGCCCTAAGCAGATAGTTCTATTAGTGGGAAGAATTTATTTAAAAATTTGGTTAATGTTGAACAATCTATAGTGCGTATAGTTAGTGAATGTGTGGCCTAAGAATTACGAGCACAATCAATAGTAGACTAGTAAGCGTATAAGTGCCTAAGTCCTACGCCACTCAAGTTGGGTCCCAACCACACAGAAGGGGTTGAAACAGACCCGACACACCACAGAAGTGTTCGGTCTGAATTATTACAAGGGTTCAAAGAGAGGGACCCTGAGAATAATGCATAAAATTAAACCTAGTCTAAGCTCTCTCTCACAAAAATTGAAATTCAATCTTTTTTTGCTCCTTGATTTAAATCCAAAATATGCTCCAAGTACTCTGTGAAGAGAGAAAGTGCGGTTAGTATTAGAAGAAAAAAATGCAAAAGGTAAAAAATGCAAAAGGAAAGGGAAAAATGACACAAAAATTAACTTCACAAAAATTAATTATAAAAAATGATTTAAAACCCTAATAATTCGTCGTTCCCCGACAACGGCGCAATTTGATTAACGTGAAATCCGCCTCTTCAATAATCGATGATTGTAGTATAGGAGGTGAATCTCGGTCAATCAAAATACCACAATCTTTTGAATATTGTGGAATATTTTTACTTGGCAAGTCTACCAAGGTCGAACACAGGGAACGGTGATTCTTAGTTGTGTGGTTTTAAATTAAATTAGATAATTAATCAATGCTTGAATAATATCTGCGTTGAGAAAATGTACAATGCAATGAGAAGCAAAGTGATGCAAAGAAAATAAACAGAATCTATGCTCAGGATCTGTGATTTGAAACATATAAAATCCTCAAACAATATGATCAATAATTTCATCAAAATTAATCACAAATCAAAACACATTTGACTCAATGCTTCAGGTTAATAAATTGATACTCAGAATAATTTGAAGCAAGATCTCCGGCCTCCAAATGTCTTTGATTTAATTCCTCGAATAGTTGATAATAATCTTAGAGGAATTGATCTAAATTAATCCCTTGTGAAATCTAAAATAATAAGAATAATCAATGAAGGCTTAATCAGATAAAAATCCTCATCCAAAATCCTGCAAAAAATATCATCAAATTCCCAAGCATCAATATGTCAAAAATTAGCCTGCATATGTCATCAAAGGTACACAAATGATATTAATCAGTAAACACCCTCAGATCTGATCACAAGCTATGCTAAATTATAGAGCATGAAAATAGCTTCAAAATGACATATTATATGCTAAAACGGAGTTCGTATGAAAAGATATGATAAAATGAAATTTCAGGGACTAAAGTGTAATTAAAATAAAGTTTTTCTTACAAAATGGTCCCTAGAGGGGCTTATCTATAATTTCTGAAAGTCGAAGGGACCCTGATGTAATTTATTCTAGCAGGGGTGTATTCATAATTTCATGAACATCCGAGGGCCTTGTTGCAATTCGCCTCTGGGCACTTGCGTCGCACGTGCGCCAGGAGGCTCTGGCAGCCCCGAGGCTGTGGCTCGGACACAAGGCGGAGGTTCGTCCACCCGAGCCTACGTGGCAGCTGATGGAGGTTCGGAAGATTTGAGGCGCAGGCTCGGGCCTGAGGTTCGGCGTATCTGAGCCTCTAGGCTTGGGCTTCAGCTCGGATAGATGATGTGGCTGATTATCGTTGCTTCGGACGACTCGAGCCTCTTGGCTAGGGCCGAGACTTGGTGGAACGTGTGGCGTGAGCGGGGCCGTTGGATCAAGGGGCTATTTGCCCTGATCCAATGGCATCTGTGTGTTGGAGCCTTGCCCGAGCGAAGGCAGTGACCGAGCGGAGCCCTATCCGAGGTGGAGGGCGGTAGAGCTTGGCTGAGGTGGCGGTGAGGTCTCGTCCGGTCGACACACGACCAGCGGAGGTCTATGGAAGGCGGTGATGGGGCCTACGATGCGCGGGGAAGACGAGCTGGGGCGGGATGCGAGGCAGAGGGCGTGGGCTTTGTGTGAGGGCGAACGGCGTAGGGCGGAAGCGACCGGTTGCTTTCTCGGAGGAGGAGGTGGGTGACCTGCAAGGTTAGCCAAAAGGGGGAAATGACGAAACGCGAGCGTGGCGTGGGGGTGGCGAAGGGAAAAGAGGTCCGTCCTTTGTGAGGCCGGTGATGGGTGTGGGGAGTTTAACGGTGGAGGGGATGGAGTAGGTACCTAGTGGACGAGCTCGCTTGAAGGTCAGGGGACCTCGACCGGCCACTGCTCAACATGGTAATAGCTCGGAGCTGAGCAGCGACGGGGAGCCGTCGCGACAAGGGACAGAAGTCCCTTGGATCTCACCGGAGGTGCCCTGCCTTCCTGTCACCAAGGCCTCGGTGGTTCTTGCTCCAAGGATGGCAGATGCGAGATGAGGCCGGAAGGAGGGGGCTTTATAGGAGGATGGCGGCGGGGCGTAACGGTCGGGGCCGTGCATGGTGGAGGTTTAAAGGCGAGAGGGGAACGGTTGTGCATGGCGGGGGTGGCCGTTGCAGCTGGAGAAGATGAACGGAGGAAGGGGAGGGGGCGTGTCATGTGTCGCGCACGTGCGCGCGAGAGGAGAAGGCGGCACGTGCGCCAGGAGAGAGAGAGAGAGCAGCAGGTGGGGTGCCACGTGGCATGCCCAGGGCTACCACGTGGTGCCCTAAAAACATTCAAAATTTAAAGTTAAAGAAAAATAGAAAAGAAATAGAAATAAACCTCGGATCGAAAAATTTCCTTCATAAAAGTTGTTTGTATCGTCAAGATCTACAACTTTCATGAAGGACCCAGGAGCAAAAGAGGTCATCTGTGAGAAGTGGCATTTTTGGTGGTTCTCCATGTGAATAGATACCGGTTTTTTGGGATTTTGTATTTTTTGGTGGTTTTAGAGAGGATAAAAATTATAGAAAAAATACGAAAAAAATACAAGAAAAATAATTACACACTAATCTAATTTTTTTGGATTTATAGTAAATAAGAAAATAGGAAAATAAAATAGAAGTAAGAAACACACAACTTTGTACAGACCGACAACGGACACTTGAACTCAGTCAGTTTTTTTATTTCAGTTTTAATCTGGATTTTGATTTTTATGTCTCTTAAGAAAACTTTAATCAAAGAACACAAATGAAAAATAAATAAAATTAAAAGGATTAATTATGCACATAAAAACTCAGGTCAAAAATAGTAAAAAGTCAAAATGCGCAAAAGAGGCCAAAACCTCAACTTTCACATATGAGCTCCGAATTTTATGAAATTGGTCTTGTTTTGAAGGTATTTGAAAATGGAGTACTTTAAAAGTGAGTAAACCAAAATCGAACATTATATGTGGGAGATATGCTCGTTTTAATCTGTCAGATGTGAAATTAGACTTTGGGATTATTTGACACTTATTGGGGTTAGTATTTTTTTGTATTTTTATTTAATAAGGTTAACAATATCTACACAATGGAGGTGGTTTGGGTCAATTGGAGTTAGGATGAATTAATCAAAAGTAGGAGAAGTTAGCGGCTTTTTGGGCTAATTTACACTTGGGATTTTTAATGCAATTTATGCATGATGAAATGCATATATTATTCACACATGTACGAATGCTCGTAATGCTCTATTAATGATTAAATGCATATGAATGTTTGGGAACAAAGCCTAAATGACCAATTTTAGCATGATGAATACGTGATTCATTACCGTGAAACTTGGGCAGCAACTGAATGGTATGTGGGCGAAGCTCGAAGTCTCCATAGATGGGAGGGAGTCGGATCCATGAGTGCGTGAGGGTTACACCAGGGTTGTGCAACTGCCTCATGGTCCTCGGGGTTGGCCTCTCCTGGTTCGGTTCTTCTCCTTCACCTGCTACGTCTGGTATATCACCGCCCTCACGTCATTCTTCTCGTCCCTCATACATCTCCCTCATAATTTCACCCATGAACAATTACTGGTATCTGATCTGTCTCTGCATGGTTTCCAGGGAGGCTAACAGTGAATTGTTGATGGCATCTTGATCATATATGTACGGAGGTGGTCTCTGCTCATCTGGGTGTTACTCACTGCCTTCCATTTCTTGGGTTTCTGCAAAGTCAAAAGAATCCATCTCATGTGCTGTCAAATGCTTTGATCTCTATTCTGCATTGAATTCTGACACCACTGGACTGATAGAAGAAGAAGGTTGGTCGAGGGGGAACAGGGTGGACGTAAACTCAGGCTCGGAGAGTGGGTCTGGACTCGCCGAAGCACCTAGATGAATAGGGAGGAGTGCTTGATAGCGGTGCCACCAGACGTGGCCTAAGGGATATCCTTCCCATCATTTTGATCTTGGAAAAGGGTGGACGAGATCTGGAATGCAAACAAGATGTGAGAAACAAATCCCTTGTTCGCCTACGCAACTCTTAAGCTGATGACTGTGAAGGTTCGGTCTGTTATCTTGTCAAATTTTATTAGGT
This sequence comes from Ottelia alismoides, assembly GCA_037367405.1. Classification (NCBI taxonomy): domain Eukaryota; kingdom Viridiplantae; phylum Streptophyta; class Magnoliopsida; order Alismatales; family Hydrocharitaceae; genus Ottelia; species Ottelia alismoides. The sequence continues at coordinate 267,084 of JAZKJV010002894.1, forward strand.
GATCAGTCAATCTATTTGAGCATTAGAGCGAGCTATTAGGAACCCTACTTTCCTAGCCGACTGTCCTGATCCACGTTAGATCTTTCCCAGTCAGTATGAATTGCGGACTGTAACCCAGTTGTTCCCGCTAATTCACTCTACTAAGGACGTCGCGGTCCGCTTTACCGGTTACCGGAGAGATCCTCACTGGAGAACGACTAACCACGATCAGTAGTCAACCAGAATTTTAGGCGTAGCTCTATCCTAGTGTCGGGTCACTCTCTCGCAGCAGATAAATCAAACAAGGAGGGGGTTACTCTCCCCAAGACAAAATTTTTGGTGGGATGAGTTTTAAGGTCAAGTTTGCATTAGCAGTCCCAATTTATGATTTTCACCTTTTTAGTATTTTTTTGAAATAAAGGCAATGTCTAATGAATTTTTCGATCTCCTAGTTATTTTAAGTCCGATAAAATGGGGGAGGAAGTCGAAAAAGCTGATAAGCGCTCAAACACAATGATGCATGCAGATATAGAAATGTGTACCTTGCTCCAACACTCCACATGCAGGGTGATCCGTGCATAAATTAAAGACAAATATTAAACTACATATATGATGCAAGAAGAAATCAGCCTTAGACAAGAATTTCTACACGAGAAGAACAGTAGCTAAATGGTCAACAAGAGGAGTCGGAGTCCGGTCTCTGATGCCAATCGGTGTCCGCCACAACGGATCCTGCCAGCGTTGTATAAGGCCTCTAGCGGCACGTGACTCCTCAGGTGACCAAGATAGCTTTTTCTTTTGTGAGTTATTAATTAGGTCCACATACGATCTATAGGCACAGGAAAAATATTAGGTGTGTGATCCTAATCAATTATGCCACAATCACAATAAAATCCTAAGTCTAGGGTCCAAAATCCACGTGAATAAAAATAAAAGAAATGCGAAGAAAACAAAACCGGCGATAAAACCGCGAAAATAGAAGAGGCCCCCAAGGGAACAAACCCTCAGAAATTGGGCCCAAGTGTCCTGGAGAGTCCAAGTTATTACAATTTAAAGTCTCACTCTCACTTCAAATTACACAAATAAACAAATAAACCAAAATTCTCAAGATGGTGACTGTCTCCTCAGATCCTCCCAAACTCCTTTGATGCTAGGTCAGAAGTCATGCTCCGCCTTCACGTGGGTGTACATCTGCCTTGGATATAGTGCATCCCTCGATCCGTGGTACCTCGCATAAAGTACAAAGAGAGGGTGATTAGACAAGTCAAGCAAGAATATCAAATGAGTAGAGCTCAAAAATAGGCAAATAATCACAATCAATAATGAATCTCAATCTAAACGATGTTGCTCCCCGGCAACGGTGTCATTTGATGAAGCGAGAGATCACGAGGGTCTAAAATGCCTCACACAAGGTGGAGACAAAGACGTTGTGGTGACCCTCGGTAATTCCCAATCCAATCAACAATTAACCCACGACAATCAAATCAAGCAATGAAAGAAAATGTGGAGTTAAAATTTATTATAACTCTACAAAATATGTGTATAGTGCAAGTATGTGTAGAGTGTCAAACTCAAGGAGCAAGATGGATAGAACAAGGCAATAATGCTCAAAACGTGAAAGTGATCAAATGCTTACAAGTGTTATTTTTGATGGGTTTTTAATTTTTATTTTTTATTTAATTTTTGATTTTATAATTTTATATTTTGATTTTTTAAATTTTCTGATTTTATATTTTCTTTTTATATTTTATACTTTTTTTAAATAGAATATATATATAAAGTAAGAAGGAGAGGGATAAAGTATTTATAAAAATAGGTAAAAATAAGCAAAATTTAGAAAATAAAATATTTTTGTGCTTTTTCTAATTTTCTAATGTTTTTGTGATTTTTCTATATTCCTCCTAATTTTGTTGGTATTTTTAAAGACAAAAATACTTAAAACAAGGACTAAAATAAAAAGATGAAATCAATATGGAGAAATAAAAACTCAAACAGTAACAAAACTACTCCAAATTAATTTTAAATATAAGATAATGAAATAAGGAAAATTCTGAGACAAAGTTTAGATTTTTAGGACTTTTCCGGAATTTTAAATATTTTTATGAAGATTTTTGAGGTTTTAAAATTTTATAGGTTTTCTTTTGAAATTTTTAATGATTTTTGGATAGATATTAAAACACACTAAAATAAAAAAATCTTTTTTGGGGGAATTTTTCGAGAAGATTTTATAATTTTTATGTATTTTCTAATGCAAACAGTAGCAAAAATGCATATTTTTGAATTTTTATAAATATGAAAATGCAATGACAATGCAAACTAAAAATATGACGTGAAACTGCAATTCAACTGAACTTATGTTAATTTTTTGGTGATTTTTGAGAATTTAGAGATGCATGAAATAAATAAAGGAAGCACAAAGAAATTACACTACTGGCAGGGGTAGAAATGTAAATATCCAGAAACATATGGGCCAAAGTGCAATTTTCCACAAAATATTTCAACTAATAAACAAAGTTTCAGGACCAAATATAAATACCCATACCCAAAGGGGGTTCCTTGCAAAATTGCCAAACTCACGCGCACTAGGCACATGACCTGACAAGGGTATTTCTGCAATATCACAAAGCTCCAGGGGCTAACATGCAATTTTACCAAAATATTACAACTTAAATAAAAATTTTCTGGACTGAACTGAAATAAACAAACCCAGGGGGGTCCTTGCAAAATGCCCACCACCCCATGTGCACGGGTTACGTGAGGTGACGTGGACTGGACCTAAACACAAATAATGAAAATAAGAGGGTCTAAATGCAAATATAACAGAAATATTAAAACTAGAGATGAAAGTTTGTGGATTAAATAGAAATACAAAAATAGGTGAGGGTGTGGGTACAAAATACCCAACGCCTAGCGATCCAACGACTGAAATCTTCTTCTGGACACGTGACGAGTCGTGGACGGTCGATACCCCTTCGCGGATGAGGGGTCAGGATTAGATCATGGCTCTTAATCGAACGTCAACGAACGGGTGAGATCCAATGGTGGAGGATCGAACTGGAGTGGCGACCGGATTGGACGGTGGAGAGGCAGTGAGGAAGAACGTGGAAGAACCCCGGCGAGGCGAACTTCCCCGAGTTGGATCTCGGGTCTCCGACGATGCTTCGAGCTCAAAATCGGTCAGGGAGCTCCTGGGAGGTCGCTCTATGTACTGGAGGACTCGACGTCGTCGGGGGGCTCTGTGGCGCTGGTGCGAAGCCGACGGATCTTCGAGCTCCAGGTACCTCCGGCGAAGTACGAAGGCGGGTCTCCAGGGGTCGTTACGCACGATTGACCTGCAAAAATGGATGAAAGGGTCCAGGGCAAACTTCCTGGACCCTGCGGAGGCAAAATGGACGTCGGAGTTGGGTTATGGATGGCGGAGGAAATTCAGCCGGAGGTGCGCTACGGCGATGGGCGTATAGACGGTGAGATACGGATTGGTGGGGGAATCTAAGTGGCCTAAACTACTCCTACAACTACATGGACTAAGAAAATGCAAAAAGAAATGAGGGAGAAGGGGTACCTCGATGACCGGAACCAGAGGAAGGGGACCTAGACGCTGGTGGTCGACGGAGATGGTGGAGACCGCCTAGGCCCTTCCTCGACCCGCCTGAAGGCTGGAGATGGAAGCTGTCACCTTCCTCTCGCTCTAGAGCGCGCTAGGTGGGGAGAAAGTGGATCCAAAGGGGTTCAATATTGAGCTCGAAGGTGGAGGATCCATTAAGTAGAGAGATGGTTGCGTGACTTGCGGGCGAGACCACGCGCTAATGATGGAGATCTGGAGCAATCTGAAGGCACGGCGAGAATCATGGATATACAGAGAGAAGAAGTCAAGAAGAAGGCGACGGAGGAAGATGAAGGGATTTGGCTCGAAAAATGGGTGAAATCGGGCCGAAATCAAGTTGTCAGAAGGTTGGTAAGCCTCGGTCAGGGTGTTGATCGAGGTCAACACTTGACCGCACCTGATTGGTCCACATGGACCAACCAGGAAATTCCAAGCAAAAATTATTCGTAAATTCAAAATAAAATAGTAAATGATTTTATTTATTTTAGGTTATAAAATAAAAAATGTTCCTTATTTTATAAACTATGTTATGGTGATTTTTATTTATTTTTATGAGGTACATAATTATAAGTTACCTTTTATGTCCTATATAGGTATATTCTTCTATATATTTTAATATTTAATTTTTTTTATATATCTAATTTTATTTATTTTGTTTATTATTTTATAAATTCATAAAATATTTTTATACACTTAAATATATTTTTATTTGATTTTTCTGATGTATTTTGTACACTTAATAAAATATAAATAATAATTCTATAGGTATATGTATTGGTATTGTACCTATGTATTATATTCATGTATTTTATTTTTGAATTTTCTTTAGGTTTTTATTCTGATTTTAGTGTACATATATATTATAAATAATATTTACAAAATTATAAAAATATAAAATTATGAAAATAATGAATAAATAATAAAATGAATATTTTAATTTGTACAAGTATATAATAGGGTTCCAAAACTCAACTTTCAAATCGTAGCTCCGCTAAATGCAAAACCACCTTCATTAAATAGACTATTTAAAATTATATGCAATTAAAGGTAATTTTGATGCGTTTCGAGCTTTTATTTGAGAGATACAAGTCTGGGAAGTCAAGATTCTGGAATCTTATTCAGATCATATCTTTTTATCTATACATTATTTTTGAGTGAAATCAATTTTGTATTTTTCTATATTTAATTATTCACAACTTTCATGTACAAAGTTTCTTTATTTGAGGTATAAAAAGTGAAACCAAAAATAGGTCCCAAAATGCATAAAGAATGAATAAAATAGAAGGGAATTTTATTGGTATTGTGGCCCTTATCTCCCCCCTACTTTATTCCTTGTCGACCTATTCATCGAGATGCCCAGGTCTCGGGGTTTCGGGTCATAAAATATTTACAATATTTTATTCTTTTTCTTTTCTTTTCTTTATTCTATAATTTTGGCTTTAAAACTGTATTTTATACACTATTTATACACATATACACGGATGCTAAAATGTATGAATTAAGGGTATTTACATGAATTTGCTAGGGTTTTTGAGGTCAAAATGATAGAATAAAGACGATGAAATGTGGATTCATCAGTAGGATAAGACCTGCACTCGCGGCTCTCAGAGCTTTCTTTGGATTATTTGTGCTCGTAATATCTAGGACCACACTTCACCATTAAAAGACGCACTTAGACTGCAGAACTTAGTCAAATTTAACGTGTTCTTCACTCGCTAGTAGATTGCTTGTCTAAGAGCGACTTTTCGTCGATTGCATTCATTTAGTGTAAAATTTCAATTCAGTATTGCATACTGCATTGTAGATAGCTGGAGGCACTGTAAGATTTCTTACTCAAGCATTCATCGCCGTTTTCTCGATTGCGTCGGCTTTTTCTGATTCTCTCTCTCTCTCTCTCGGTTTTTCTAACCTAGGATAAAGGAATTGGGACTGGACGGTAGATGTGATTGCTTATGTGGATTAATCACAGTGACAACTAATCTCTAAAATTGGGACTGCTAATTGAATTGGACAAAAAATGATTAAAATTAACCCTTTTTTGCGAGAAAATAACCCCGACCTTGATTTCAGGCTGAGTGAGGGTACAGAGTGTGTGTGCACACCCTAAGGTAGAGCCAAAATCCCTGCCTTCCATATTACGTACCCCGATCCTAGCAAATATCACAGGCTGAACTATTTGGGGTTTGGCTGACCAGTGCCAAGTAGCCTCCGCCTGCTTCAGTAAGTAGATAGGGGTGAAATAGTGGTGCACCGTGACAAGTTGCTAGTAACCCTCTGGGGTGAAGTTATAAGCCTTGTTAGTCTCCGCCTACTTCGGTAGGTAGATAGGGGCAGGTCCTTGAACTTCTCAGATGGTGATAGGAGCGAAGAAAGGAATGACGTTGGTATCTTAGACAACAGGTTAAACAAGGGAGACACATCCGGCTTTGAGCCAACTTCCCTATAGGCCGCGTAACCCTTGCTATTTGCCTAAAAAATCACACTTAAAATCAACCAGAATAATCGGACCCGGCTTCGGGTCCTTCACCGTGTTGAGTGTCAACTCAAGGTTTGCTCTTGTGTTTATCTTTCTGTCTGTCTGTGTGTGTTATCCTGTAAAATTGGACGTCTTCTACCTCGATCTGCTTCAAGATGTCGGGATGGTCCCAATACCATGAGACCTCTGATTATTCCTCCTCGACCATATACCGTTCATCTTCGCCTTCTCCTTCTTCCATGTATCCTCCGTCATCCACGGGAGACCCTTACCCGTGGTCGGTTCCACCTCAACTCGATTATGAAGTCAGAACTTTGACTGACTTCTTCACTTCTTCGCATTTCTCACATACTCCATATTCTAACACTCGGGATCCACTTCCATCTTGGGCTGATTGTCCTTATTCTCGAGAGCTTGTTGAAAATCAAAGAACCGAATGAAGAGCAAGCCACTGTTGAGATAGATGATTGGTAGAATTACGTGCCCCCACATACTCCATTCCCACCCCAAGTAGGGACCAGACAACAATTTACATATACACATCCTGACTTGACCATAGGGCATAACATGGTCGATCGAACATACCGAATGGAGAGGCATTCACCTAATCGTCTTATTGACTTGATTGAGCCTAGTAATCAAGCCTATATTGACCAGCCATTCGGAGAGCCCACGGGGGATTGGACTCGTGAATTAAATCTATGAGCCCTCTCTTTATTGCCTCCATCACATGAGGCTCTGACCAATATTTGCCATTCGGATGGTCCATACTCGACCCAGCATTACATGCCAGGGTCTAGGTATGTTGAGTATGAGACCCCAAGTTATCAACAGTATTCTCCAACTTAATAGACCTCTCCCATGATTTATCATGAGAACATTTTGGAGGATGACATTTCCTGACTCATCGCGAAAAATGAATCATTTGGTGCCAAGTTGAGAGACATCATGGAAATATTGCACTCAATTTCTGCCAGCTTGGTAATGAAAGTGAAAAGGATATGAGTAGTTTTGAGGTTGAAAACAGAGCGAACATTAGGGAACCCACACACTCTGTAAAGCTGGAGTCTATTCTACCTCCCTCTTCTACTAACCACTTACCCTCCAATCCATAATCTAACCATTCGTGCATCAAAAACATCAAAAAATTGAAAATCTCAAAAAGATAAAAATATTGAAAAACAAGAAAAAATCATAAAAATAGAAAATGAAAAAGACCTAAAAAATTGGATACTGCCTTAAGGGAAGCAATCAATAAGGAATTGATTTTTAATCTTCTCTTAATAAAGGCCACAGATCACTTCCCCGACCTCAAATAATTTGTGAGAAGTAAATTGATGCCCAAGAGGTCAGACAATAAGAGGACAAGGACTGAGAGACACATAGTGTCTATGGCCACCTCCTTGGTGATGGGGAGAAAAACCAAGAGCCACAGAGTGAAGCGGTTGCCTAGGTTGAATATGAAATCAAAGACACTACCTTTACCCATGCAAGAATCGATAATGAATCTCCGATAAATATTCTCCCGATCTCTGTATTTGACAAGCTCAAACTCAGACCAATCAGAAAATCGAGAGAGATTGTTCAGCTAGCTAATCGATCTATCAAACGGTCGAGAGGAAACATTTCAGTCATCATTACATTCCAAGGTGCTCTACTCCAGATAAACTTTACAGTCATTGACATTGAGCATCGAGGAGAGTTTACCCAGTTTCTCATTATTCTCGGAAAGTCGTTCTTAGCCTTGGCTAAGGCGACTATAGATTGTAAGACTCGAGAAATCAATTTTACAGCATTGTGAGCACTTCGACCTTACCCATTCTTTGACACACTCTACTCTAAGGTGACCCACAAAGCTGCTGACAATCTTGACCATCGAGATGTAGATGAGTCCCACCTCTATGCTACATTAGAGATACCGACTATCAAGCCGACCATTGGTTTAGAGACTCCCCACACATCCATGACTCATGCTGCTTGTATCATGATAATCCCAGAATTCAATGTGGTTATGTCGACTCACAAGGCGAGTCAACAGTCGGTGTTTGACCACACAAATCCTGAAATTAATCAACAATCAACCCACACTAAGATCAAGAATTAGAAAGAAATGTGGAGTTAAAATTTATTTTTAACTCTGCACAAATGGTGTATAGTGTCAAGTATGCAGAGAGTTCGAACACAGGGAGCAAACAAGGTAGTTCAAGCAAATGTGCTCAAGTGAATGTGTGGTGTGTCTACACTAAGCAAGCAAACAAAAGAAATGTTTTTGTGGGTTTTTAAATTTTTTTATTTTTTTATTTAATTTTTAATTTTGTATTTTGATTTTTAATTTTCTGATTTTTATATTTTATATTTTATATTTTTGTATTTCTTTTTCAATATTGGAAAGTAAAGACAATATAGTAGAAGGCAAGCTAAAATATTTATAAAAATGTGCAAAAATACTCAAAAATTCAGAAATAAAATGTTTTTTGGTATTTTTAAGGTTTTCTACTGTTTTTGTGATTTTTTGGGGTTTTTCAAGGTGTTTTTGGTATTTTTAATTACTGAAATAAAGCAAAACAGTGGAAACAAGGCTGGCTGTGAGTAAAATGAAATTTAAAAATAACAACCAGTAGCTAAAAATCTTCACACTATTGTTCTAATAAAAAGAACAAAATGAGGGATAAACAGAAGCTGAGTTTATATTTTTTGGATTTTTCTACTATTTTATATATTTTTTTGAAGTTTTTGAGAGTTTTTAATTTTTTAGTGTTTTTCTTTTGAAATTTTTAATGATTTTTGGACTGACACTAAAAGACAATAAAATAGACACTAGGTGAATTTTCGGGAATTTTTGGAGGTATTTTGATATTTTTTTGGTATTTTCTAAGGTAAACAGTACACAAAATAGATGTTTTTCATTTTTAATAAATATGAAAATAAAATAAAATCAAAGACTAACTAGATGGCGTTGAAGTACACGTGTCCAGGTGCTTAAGTCTATTTTTGTGGAATTTTTGGGCTTAAAATGATATCTCAAATAAATACAACAAGCATCAAAGCATTAAACAGTCCTGGCAGGGGTATATGTGCAAAATATCAAACATCCAGGGACAAACATGCAATTTTCCACAAAAATATATACTTTATATTCAATTTTTGGCACCAAAAGACAATTACAAAACCCGCCTGGGCCTAATCGAAATTTTCCCACCAGGGCGCGTAACTTGCACGCGCCTGGGAAGGACTGGAATGCAATATCACAAAAGCCTGGGGGTCTCTTTGCAAAATAACCAAAAATATTACACGTGCTTCAAAAGTTTTAGGACTAAAACGAAATAAACAAACAACCGAGGGTCCTTCTGCAAAATGCCCCCACCTCACGTGAACTGGTCACGTGAGGTGACGTGGCGGAGGACCTAAGTGCAAATAAATAAAGCCTAGGGGTCTTTTTGCAAATATTACAAAATCTTTAAACTACAGATAAAAGTTTAAAGACTAAAAAGTAAATACAAACGGCGCGAGGGTGTAGATGCAAAATACCCTCGACGCGACGCTCCGATGATGACGCATGGCTCGCATCCAACGGCTGGGCGACGGGGCGCGATCCAGCGGCTGGAGGCGATCCACTTATCCACGTGGCGTGTTCTGGGCGAGCGATGACGGTTGGCTTGTGCGGCCTGGATTAGATCTTCCTTGGTGGATCAGACGGTCGAAGCGAAGGATGATCCAACGGCCAACACGCGAACTGGAGCTGCGGCTCGATCGGACGGTGGAGACGCGAGGAGGAAGAACAGGGACGAAGGCCGGCGAAGGCGAACTTCCCCGGCTCCGATCTCGCTTCTCCGGCGATGAATAGGCTCCAAAATGGAGCTGCAGACTCCTGGGAGGTCTCTCTATGGACTGGATGGCTCAGATTCGCCGGAGGAGCATCGAGGTGCGGGCGCGAAGGCGGCGGAGCTCTACGCTCCAGGTATCTCCGGCGATGAATCAAAACGGCCTTCCAGGTGCGTTCAAAGCTCCTTGACCTGCAAAAAGTGGTGAGAAGGCCCAGGGCAAATTGCCTGGGCCTCGCGGGGACCTAATCGAAGCGCGAAGGGGAGTGGTCGACGGTGGCCGGAGTTGCGCTCCGGCGATGAAGCTTGGATGGGCGAAATACGCGATGGAACGTATGATTTTTTTGGGGTTTTTGAAGACACAACTAACAGGAACTAAATACACGAAAGAAACAAGCGGGGTGGTACCCTCGATGGCCGGAACCAGAGGATGAAGGGTACCTCGACGCCGGCGGTTGGCGGAGGTGCTGGAGTCGTCCTCGACCTCGTTCGCCTTGGCTGAGAAGCTCGCGGCGGAGCTGTCACCTCCAGCAAGGCTCAGAGCACTAGAGAGGCGGAGAGGGGTGGACCAAGGGGACTCGAAAATCAAAGGGAAAGAGGGGGGTCGGTTTTAAGTGGTTTGACCCCTGACCAAGGTGCTCCAAAGATCAAGACACCTCGGGCGACACACTGATCCATTCCTCGAGATAATCATAGGGCGAGCAAGCTTGATAATCGAGGAGAAAAAGTTGTCAAGATTCCATCATGGATTGGTGCAAGATGCGACCAGGAAAAATCGACCAAAATGGGGTCAAATGCATTCTGACAGACGCACATGGGTGGAGGGCAGGCAGTTGACCCGAGTCAACTGAGACCGCCCCCTGGTTGGTCCACGTGGACCAACTAGGAAAAACCCTAAAAAAAGCTTTGTTAATTCAATTTAAAATATTAAATGGCCGAATTAGATAAAAGTTATAAAATAAAAAATGCTCAAAATTTTATGTAGTATTTTATTTTGATTTTTAATTATTTTTAGGAGTTTTATTTTTACAAGTTGCCTTTTTAACCCTATATAGGTATAATACCTATGTATTTTGATATTTTATTTTTATTTAGGTATTTTATTTTTATTATTTTTATTTAGTATTTTATAAAATTATAACATACTTTCATATACCTAAATATATTTTTATTTTATTTTTCTGAGTTGTTTTGTGTGTTTAATAAAATCTAAAAGTATTCTATACAGGTATAAGTATATGCAGTGTACCTATGTATTCTTTATACAAGTAGTTTTATTTTTATTTTTCTTTGCATTTTATTTTAATTTTAATGCACATATATATTATAAGTATTATTTACAAAATTATAAAAAATATAAAAATGAATGAATAATGAATAAAGAATAAATTGAATATTTTAATCAGTATAGCTATACAATAGGGGTCCAAAACTCAACTTTCAAACCGTAGCTCCGCCAAATGCGAAACCACCACCATTGGGTAGATTATTTTATTCTATATACAATTAAAGGTGAGTTTGATGCATTTGGAGTTGTCGTTTGTGAGATACGGGTCTGGGAAGTTGGGATTTTGGATTCTTATTCAGACCATATCTTTTCATCTGTACATTCTTTTTCTGTGAAATCAATTTTGTATTTTTCTTTATTAAAGTATCTACAACTTTCATGTACAAAGTTTCTTTATTTGATGTATAAAAAGTGGAACCAAAAATAGGTCCCAAAATGAATAAAGAATGAATAGAATGAATAGGTATTTTGACTGTATTTCTGACCTTATCTCCCCCTACTTTATTCCTTGTCGACCTATTCATCAAGATGCCTAGGTCTCGGGGGTTTTGGGTCATAAAATATTTACAATATTTTATTCTTTTTCTTTTCTTTATTTATTCTATAATTTTGGCCTTAATTACAGTAATTTACACACTGTTTAGATGCACATGCATGAATGCTAAGATGATGATTTTAAGGCTATTTACAGGCATTTGCTAGGGTTTTAGGTGCCAAAATGATAGAATAAAGATGATGAAATGTGGATTCATCATCCCCCTATACTTTACCTTTGCTAGTCCCTAGCAAATACTTATGCAATAAGTGCATAAAGAAAAGAAAAAGAAGAAAGATGGATTAAGTTTAACTATCAATCTTGTCTTCGTAAAATCAAAGTTTGGAGCTTAAGTCGGACCTTCGGAATTTTAGTGCGGGCGGAACCTTAGTGAGAACCGTGTTTGAAATCCAACAGCCCTTGAGAATCCCAAAACTCTGTCCAAGTCTCCTCAATAGCCAGGTCAGAAATATCTCAATCCATACGCAAACTCTTACGACTATGAGTCTGACTTGTACAGTGTAAGTGATGGTGGCTCTCCCCAACTAGAATGACAAAGAAACTGACTTCTCCAGTACGACAACCCAATGATTCCCCAATCCAGCAACTCCATCCTCGAGGAGCGGGGTATTCCCTTCTAAGTTCAAGTGGCAACCAGCTCAAGAGGAGGGGGTGAAGAGAAGAATGGACGGTAGCCAGTGTAGCTACCTATCCTTGGATGCAAGACCAGTGTAGTCAAGTCATCCTGCTGCAGGCTCACATATTTGACTTTGGAACTCAAGCTTGCTTATTGACTTTGTACATACTTGCAGGCTTTTTATTTTTGTACATGCCTGATCTTTTTTTTTTTGAATACTATATACAGCAGCATTTACATAAGGAGTTTTTCCTCTTGAGCCAGTAGACTATCCCTCTTTTGAAGCTTTATCGCAACCCACAGTCTCCTGTCTTTAGACTTCCTAATCACTGGACGGGTTGGGGTGCACTTCCCTCCCTAGAGGAGGACAAATGTTTCCACTTGTGTGCGTCTCATACCGGCAAATCCAATCCCCTCACCACTCCAACTGAGTTGAGCCATGTGAAAGGTGCAGGTGTCCAAGTTAGGTCATTATCAACAAGAGTCGTGCGTATGCTCCGAAATATTCTACTTAGGCAGTCAAGAATCCATTGAACCAAGTCTCGTGATCCTCAAAGAATTAAGTCAACTAGACCTGAAGTACCTCAAACCCAGTTCCTATAAGGTACCTGTTATTAGGTAGATTTTAAGGTCCAATCAAGCTCCAATCTCCGGATTTTACTCAGACTTGTTCAACTGTCAAACTCGATCCGAAAAATGCGAATGCTATGCAATGCAATGCAGAAAATATTTTTGTGATGCAATTTTCAAGATTTTGAACTTTTTATGGATTTTTGAAAAGATGATGATGATGCATATGCAGATGCATTTTTTTGTGTTTTTCAAAGATTTTTCAAATGTTTTTGGATTTTAATTTTGCAAATGTTTTTGGGAATTTTTTGAAAACAAAAAGATTTTGGCTGAAAACAAGGTGAAAATATGTACACGGGAGTGCTTCTTATATCTAAGAAGTGGATCTTAGAATTTACAAGGGTAAGTGGTCAATTTTATACATATATATATAGTGGATTTTTGGTGTGATGTGAATATTCCTCAAACTTATTTCAAAACAATTTACACACAATTTTTGAAAACTATAGTCCAAAATAGTTTTTACAAACATTTTACACACATTTGAAAACATTTTGCAAAGGCTTTCAAAACAGTATATATAGGTTTTTCAAATCATTTTTGCAACCATTTTTCAAACCATTTGCAAATCATTTTTCAAACATTTTTATTTCACACAAAGAAAAGAAGTTTTACAAAACACACATTTTTCACACAGGTTGAAAACACGAAACAAAATATTTTCAAAATAGTTTTCAATAGATGTTCACAAAGATTTTCAAACTATTTTTCAAACATTTTGCAAAAAACATTTTCACCTAATTTATTAATCAGTAAATACAAAAAGAACTTGAGGAATAACCACATCATTTTATTAAGGATTTTAATGAATTTTAAAGAATTTTTAGCCATATTATTAAGAAAATACGAAAGTACGAGTTATGGCTAAAGTATATACACAGTATATACGACCCCCCTATACTTAGCTTGAGCTATGTCCTCATAGATCGGAGAGAAAAGAGAAGACATAACTCGTACTAAGTATAGATAAGTCTAAATAATAAATGAATGAATCAATGAGAAGTTGACCGTCCCCCCTATACTTAGGATCAAATAATCCTAAGTATAGCAGACTGTACACAAAGCAGGGAGGGTCAAGGGTGGGAATGAACAGATTGTACTCAGATTGTCTCCCCCTATACTTAGGGTAAAATATCCCTAAGTATAGACAAGAAGAGGAGACAATGGAGAGGATCGAAAAGAATAGATGAACTCGGGGTGCCAACCCCCCTATACTTAGGACAAAGTACGTCCTAAGTATGGAAAACTGTCTACAAGGGCGGCACCTTTTTGATAGATAAAGAGGATAGAAAAGGAAAAGAAGAAAAGAAGAAAAGAAGAAAATAAATCAACAGACAACAGAGTGATATAAACAGATGGATCTGTACAGCGGAAGATAGACTTGATTACCATGTATGAGATGTAGATGATGAGAGTCAAAGGACACATCTCATACCAAAAGAATGGGGGCAACGTCAATGGTCGGCGGATCATGATCAAGATATAGTTTCAGGCGTTGACCATTGACGCGGAAGGTAGAGGAAGATGACAGTTCGGATATGTCGATGCTGCCATTGTCATGTACCTTCCTGACCACATACGGTCCTTTCCACTTGCTCTGTAGCTTCCCTGGAAATAACTTTAGCCTTGAATCAAACAACCATACTCTCTGATCTGGCTCAAACTGTTTATGGCTGATATGCGAATCGTGCCATGTCTTCACTTTCTCTTTGTACTGTAGGCTGTTGGAGAAGGCTGTATCTCTCAATTCCTCCAGGGCTGCCAATTCTGCTCTTCTCTGGTCTCCTATACTCTCGGGATCTAAAAGCAACTCAGTAACTGCCCAAAAAGATTTATGCTTGATCTCCACTGGCAAATGGCACGGCTTGCCATAGACGAGACGAAAGGGAGATGTTCCCAATGGATTCTTGAAAGAAGTCCGATAAGCCCACAAGACCGAGTCCAAAAGCTGTGACCAATCCTTTCGGTCTGGGCGGACAACTTTCTGCAAGATAGTCTTTATCTCCCTGTTCGAAACTTCGGCAAGACCATTAGTCTGAGGGTGATAAGGAGTGGCAACCCGATGGTCAATGCCGAACTCGTCTGCAAGGGCCCTGACTTTGTCATTGATGAAGTGAGACCCCCCGTCTGAAATCAAGACTCTAGGTACTCCGAACCGTGAAATGATATTTTTCCTCAAAAATTTGCAAACGGTTTTAGCATCTGCGGCTCGGGCAGGGATAGCCTCAACCCATCGGCTGACATAATCCACAGCGAGCAAAATATGCTCGAATCCCTGGCTCTTAGGAAATGGGCCCATGAAATCAATCCCCCATGCATCAAAAACCTCACAGAAGTGAATATGTTGCATGGGCATCATGTCTCTCTGTCCGCAGGTTCCCATTTTCTGACAGTCAGTACATCTCTTCACGAACTCATCAGAATCCTTGAAGAGAGTAGGCCACCATAGGCCGGATTGAAGCACCTTTTGTGCTGTCCTTTTTCCAGAATGATGTCCTCCTGCCTCAAGCTTGTGGCAGTATGTGAGGACGCTATGTTGCTCTTCTTGAGGAATGCACCTCCTCCAGATACTGTCCCCTCCTTCATGATAAAGGACGGGATCCTCCCAATGGTAAAACTTGGCCTTAGCTAGGAAGGTCTCAAGTTTCTGCCTGGGCCAACCCTGAGGGACTGTCTTGGCAACAAGATAGTTTACAAAGTCAGCATACCATGGGAGTGAGGTGACAGCCAAGATCGCCTCATCTGGAAATGTCTCTGTGATAGGTGCGCTGGGCTCAGATTCCTCAAGATTCTCCAATCTGGAGAGATGATCCGCCACCACATTCTTGACTCCAGGCTTGTCCTTAATCTCAATATCAAATTCCTGGAGTAGAAGGATCCATCTGGTGAGACGTGCTTTGGCATCCTTCTTAGCCATTAAGTACCGGATGGCGGTATGATCAGTGTAGATTGTTACTCTAGATCCGAGAATATACGATCGATACTTATCAAGAGCAAAGACTACGGCCAGCATCTCTTTCTCAGTTACAGTGTAATTCCGCTGCGCGGCATCCAAAGTCCGGCTGGCGTAGTGAATGTCAAACGGTAATCCATCCCTCCTCTGTCCAAGCACAGCCCCAACGGCAAAATCTGAAGCATCCGTCATGATCTCGAATGGGAGAGACCAATCGGGTGGCTGAAGGACAGGAGCTGAAACAACCATATTTTTGAGAGTCTCAAATGATTCAAGACACTTATCATTAACAATAAACTCGGTGTCTTTGGTGAGCAAGTCAGTAAGTGGTCGGGCAATTCGACTGAAGTCCTGAATGAACCGTCGGTAGAAACCGACATGCCCCAGAAAAGACCGTAACTGACGCAAATTGGACGGCGGATTGAGTTATCTGATGATGTCCGCCTTAGCCAGATCGACCTCCATGCCCCTGTTGGAGACGATATGACCAAGGACCGTCCCCTGAGTCATCATGAAATGACTCTTCTCCCAGGATAAGACAAGATTGACCTCAATGCAGCACTTCAGCACACGGTCTAGGTAGTCAAGACAAGCGTCGAACCCGTCGCCATAGACCGAGAAGTCATCCATGAAGACCTCTAAACAATCACCCACCATGTCCGAGAAGATGGACAACATGCACCTTTGGAATGTCGCCGGAGCGTTACATAGACCAAAGGGCATCCGTCTGAAAGCATACGTCCCAAACGGACAGGTGAATGTCGTTTTCTCCTGGTCTTCGGGCGCAATGGCCACTTGATTATATCCAGAGTACCCATCAAGAAAGCAGTAATGACTCTTCCCGGCTAACCGCTCGATAATCTGATCAATGAAGGGAAGCGGGAAGTGATCCTTCTTGGTGGCCTCATTCAATCGTCTGTAGTCCACACAGACCCTCCAAGAAGTTGGTACTCTGGTAGCGATCTCCTCTCCAGACTCATTAACAACTGTAGTGATACCCGTCTTCTTGGGTACCACATGTAACGGACTTACCCATTTGGAGTCGGAGATGGGATAGATAAAATCGGCGCTCCACCACTTAGAAATTTCTTTCATGACTACGTCTCGAAGATTCGGGTTCAGCCGTCGTTGGAACTCACGCGACGGCTTAGCGTTATCTTCGAGATAGATGTGGTGAGAGCAAAGATTTGGGTTCAGCCCCTGGAGATCAGCTATACTCCAACCGATTGCCTTGCGGTTTCTTTCAAGAACCTCCATCAGACGAGATTCTTGTTCTCCAGTCAAATCTGTTGAGATAATGACTGGGTGCATTTCTGGCTCTCCAGCAAGGAATCTGTACTTCATTGACTGCGGCAGAGGTTTCCTTTCCGGACAACTGGGAGGTGGCAGATCTGGCTTCTGATATGTCTGTGTAAATGCTACCAGGTCTGCATGGGAGAACTCTCGCACTGCATGAATTTCTGATGAAGGGCGGCCCGATGGTTCATCAATAAACTGCACTGGCTCGCACTCTGTCATGGCTGTCAACTCAGTAGGAATCAGACAAGGTAAATAATCATCAAAGTCATCCCAGTCTATGTCTGAATCCGAGGGATCAGAAGACGATGAGCAAGATTGAAACTCCTCAGCACCACTCATCACAACACTGTCAGCCTCAGAAATATCCTCATCCAGGGTTGTGCTCTCCCGGCTCTCGATTGCCATGAGCTTGAGATACAGTGAATCTGTAGGCAAGGCGAGGGTCGGTGCTACGGGATCTGTCCAGTTGGATTCATCATCAGTCATCTCAAAGTCACAAACCTGGTGGATGTCTAGCTCCTCCTCTGTCATCTGCTCGGCTTCGCTGGACTGCTCTGAGCGTTCTGCCTCTCTGGCTCTGATCTCTTCGATCGTCTCTATTTGTATGGTTTCTCCCTCTACGCGAAAGCATACCTTCCCACTATCATGGTCGGTCACCGCCTTGGCTGTGGCCAAGAATGGACGTCCGAGAATGATGGGGGCATCAGTTACCACCTCAGGGATCTCCATGTCCAACACAACGAAGTCCACGGGGAATTGCAGGCCCTGAATGGTAACGACCACATCTTTCAATAACCCCTTCGGCCTCTTAATCGACCTATCAGCAAACTGAAGGACGGTTCTGCTCCGAAGAAGAGGGCCAAACTCGAATTGCTTGAGTAAGGCTGCCGGAAGAAGGTTGATTGAAGAGCCGCTGTCTAATAGAGTACGATCAAACTGCTGCTCCTGAATCTCGCATCTGACATAGGGAGCTCCTGCGTCTGGTCGCTTGGCTGGCAATGTTTTCTGAATGGCGCAGCAAGTGTTATGCGTGAGCATATGGATTTGATCTCTGTGCCTCCTCCTTCTTCGAACAGTAGTTGTTTCTTTTAAATTCTTCTTGAAGAAGGGGATATGCTCAAATGCTTCTCGTAGAGTCAGCTGAATATGAAATCTGTCAATCATTTCGTTGCCGAACTCTACCTGCTGATTTTTTTTGGATTTTCTTTTTTATTCCCCTTCGCTCGGCGGAGTGCCTCAGGGAAGGGGATGGTAGGGGCCTCCTCAGAAGGAGGTCTAGGAATCGGTCCCTGTGCCTGTGAAGACGGAGAATCCATACAAAAATCATCATTCACCACATATGGATCCGCAATTTGAACAGAAACCTTTCCTTTATTCATATTTTTGTTTTTGTTTTTCTTCCCACAGTCTCTAGATCCAAAATGTGGTGACATCACAGTGGGTGGATCAACAGAAGTAGATGTGGTGGCCTCAGTACCACCACTAGCACCTGTCTCTGCGGCATCAGCACCGCGCTCTGGTTCATCTCCCAAAATGGTGGCATCAGCACCACCGTCTGCATCTGGTATCACAACGGCATCAGCACCGTTGTCCTGGACTCCATCATTGGTGGCATCAGCACCACCGTCTTCGACATCATCTGTAGCGGCATCAGCACCGCTAGTCTGCTCCTTTGGCGCTCCTGATTCTGCATCTGGCTGTCGCTCAGAAGAGGCGCCGCCGGCTGGCATCCTACCGCTCCTAGTAGTAACAAAATCAGCATCATAATAGGAATAAGATATGTCATTCAAATCATCACTAGGAGAGGTGTCCTCTGTGAACTCTACCTGCTCAGATTTTCTTTTTAAATTATTAGGATTGGGTTCGATCTGAGCGGGTATGGCGGCTTTGCCTTTGATGATGTCCCGCATCTCCTGCCGGAACTCATCCATTTCTTGCCTGAAAGATGCTCGCTGTTCAGATAGCAAGCGGGCAAGATCATCGAGGGCTGGGTTCTCATAGGCTTGACCCTGAGAACCGGATGTCTGTCCCTGCTGGACATGGGGCTGCTGCTGCTGGTATTGCTGCTGATATTAGGGGGAAGGCTGGTGATAAGGTTGCTGAGGCTGCTGGCGCTTCCTCCACTGTTGTCCCTGATAGGCGGGACGAGGACCACTCTGATACTGCTGGGGCTGGTTGTACTGGGGCTGCTGGTGTTGTTGCTGTGGCTGGCCGTTCTGCTGTCCTTGAGCAGGGGAATGCTGTTGGGATGAGGATCCACCATTACCCCAACGGAATCCGGGGTGATCCCTACGAATTGCGGGCTGAGGGTATCGGTCATACCAAATCCCGTTGACTTCCATCAACGGTTCCTGCTCGAAGGAGGGTGGAGGAAGAACTGTCAGTGGCTGCTCCGGTTGATACACCACCATCTGCGTCTCCTGAGATGGCGGTTGCTCTGTATGGTACTGCAACAATGGAACCGGCTCCGCCTGGATATGGTTCACCTGGCGGTATGAGGTGGAGGCCTGGTTGGGATTGCTGCTGCTGGAAGCAACCTGTGACCTGGGAGGCTGTTGGGAATGGGCCTGTGCCTCCTGAATACAGAGAATTTGAGTTTTCAGGTCACTCATTGTCTTGGTGAGAAGGTCCATCTGTGCTAGACCTTGGTTCTGTTTCTTTTCGAGGATCTCCATGTGATCCAACTTTTCACTGATGATGCCCATGTCGGCTGCTGCTGATTCGGCTTGTGCTGCGGCTACCGACGTTGTGCTGGGACCGGCGTCGATGCGGGCGATCCTCTGAAATGTTCCCGCACCTTGTGGGGGCTTCTGCTGTGTGTAGACTCTGGCCTAGGTCATCACTGTGGAGTTCTCTGCCATACCTTCGTAGATGGCCCAGACGTCGTCTTCTCCCTTGGAGAAATATGACCCACCACAAGAGGCGTTCACAAGCCCCTGCAGCTCCGGTGTCAGCCCACAGAAGAAACTCTGCACCAGGTGGGGCTTGGAGATGTCGTGATGTGGACACCGGTCTATGAGCTCTCTAAATCGATCCCATGCTTCATGGAACTGTTCATTTGGGATCATGACGAAATTGCTTATCATGGCTCGAGCTGCATTTGTCCGGCCGAGAGGATAGTATTTCTTCAAATATACGGACCGGAGATCTGCCCAAGTGTCGACAAATCGCCCTAGATGCTTGAGCCAGTATGCGGCTCTGTCAACCAATGAGAATGGAAAGGCGATTATCTTGATAGTGTCCTCGGTCAACAACCGATCGTGGATAGTGCTGCATATCATTTCGAATTCTTGGAGATGGAGGTGCGGCTCTTCGGTCGGCAGCCCATGGAACTTGGGAAGAAGCTGGATCGTGTGGTGCCGAAGCTCGAAGTCTCCGTGGATTGGCGGGAGTCTAATCCACCGGTGAGTGAGGGACGAAGCTGGGTTGTGCAGTTCCCTCATGATAGTCTGTGGCGGTCGCTCACCATCCGGATCGCCTCCTGCATCGGGTCCTCCTCCTTCTCCGCCACCGCCTCCTCCAGGTCTGTTCTCTCTCAGCTGTGCAATCTCTCTCATAAGGTCACCCATGAAAGTGCCCTGGTCTCGGATCTGCCTCTGCATATTCTCCAGGGACGCTAGCAAGGAATTGTTGATGGCCACTTGATCAATAATGAACGGAGGATGGTCGTGGTCATCTGGGTGCTCGCCTCTGTCTGCCATAACTGGATTCTCTGAAAATGCAAAAGAGGCCATTTCAGGTGCTGTAGAATGAGCTGATCTCTGCGATGCACTGAATTCTGACACAATTGGACTGAGGGAAGGAGAATGGGAAGGGTGGTCGAGGGGGAACAGGGTGGATGTGAACTCAGGCTCGGAGAGCGGACTCTCCGAGTTGTTCCTAGATGAATAAGGAGGAGTGCTGGATAGCGGTGCCGACAAGGTCGGCCTAAGAGATCTCCATCCCATCATCTTGATTATTTGAGAGGAGTGGGGATAATGCAAGAAAAGAAGACAATGAGATGCAACAAAATTTTGCACAATTGTGCGGTGTTTTTGATCTTGACCTTAATAAATCTAACAATCAAACACAAAGCAAGGGTAAGTTCACCAACTCAACTCGTGAAGCCGTGAAGGTTCGGCTTTAACTTGTCAGTTTTAGCTTGTTTTTCAGGTATTAATCTTTTCACGAGTCCTTAGAGCGCTACGCCTATAGGAGAGAGAGTACTGCCAGGAAAGTGTCCCCGTACTTGTCCTCCTCCTGTGTAACCTGTAACTTGCGCTTTTTGAGGTCCTTGTAACCCTTCCTGGATCCCTACTCAGCCAAAGAAATAGAGGGAGGAAGCCGATAGGCGAAACCGATACTTCGGACCTCGCTCGCAACGGAATCACCCGTGAGCGTGCAAGATCCTACTCAGACGCAGCCGGTGAGACAGACACACCCGTGAAGGCGTGGCCTAGGCTCGGTACTTCGGACAAGGTCGGTGCTCTCACAACAGAGAGTCACCAATGGTGACCAAGTCCTACTCGACTACGTACGATAGTAGCGCCAATACTTCGGAAATCCAGGCGATACACAAGGCAGCCACAAGTTGGGTTTTGGGCTCTAATCCTTACGAAGCGCTCACCTCACTTGGAAGGAGACCTTCCCATGCAACCTGAAGACAAGTGAGGGTGTTACTCTCCCCAAGCAATGAATCCAATTACCGATTTTATTTTGGTCAAGTTTTCTTTAGCAGTCCCTTTTTTAATTTTTTTGGTGTTATCGCTTCTTTTGAGTCAATTCAAACAAGCGCCTAACGGTTTTTGTATTTTTTCCTTTATCCTACTTTGTTCCAAAAACAGAGGGAGAATAGAGTCGGAAAAGCCGTGCAAGTCGACACCAAGGTGGAAATCTCACCTTTGTGCCTAAATGATGCGTGCAAAGTAAGAGGACTTACAGCGAATCCCAGCTCTCTCCATGCGGGATGCAAAGCAGAATTTTTAAACCTAATCTATATGGCGAAATGCAAGGCGGAAATCGTCCTAGTACAGGCAACTGCTAGCGTGAAGAACCACAAGCTAGCTAGCAACTCCTAATCCGAGTGTCCGGTCTAGGCTCACCCCTCCTCTGCCCAACACATTTGGGGTAGGAGAAAGCGCTTGTTCGGGTGTGAGCTCGCGGCGCGTGGATTTGGAAGCTACTAACTAACTGTTTAATTAGTCTAAGTCCAAATACGTATCTATAGGAGCATGCAAATATAATTAAGTGTTTGGACCTATTCTAATCGAGTCAAGCAGACCTAGAACTAAGAGCTCAATCCACAAAAGAAAGTGAAAAATGAAAACAAAACCGGCAAATAACAGCGATGAAAACTCGTCAAAACTGCGGTGAGCCCCCGGGTGAACAGACACCCGAAAATTAGGCCCGAATGTTCAAGTGTCCAAGTCCAAGTGTACCTGTATTATTACAAATTAAATAAATCACTCTCTCACCAAAAATAAAAGACAAGCTAATCTAAGCACTCTCTCTCTCACTCCTTGCTCTCTCCTGCCAGCTAGGCTAAGAATAGCCGGCTCTGCGTCCCAAGGTTGCGTCGGGTCGCCTAGGCGATCCGCCTCGCTCCGCGGTCCCTCGCAAGAAGACAAGAAAAGAGATGGTCAGACAGCTCAACAAGATATATCAAAATGTAAGAGATGAAAAACAATGCTATAGTAAACAATCACACAATCAAACAAAAATGTGAACTACAAGCTGTTGCTCCCCGGCAACGGCGCCATTTGATAATCCCAGAATTCGATGTGGTTATGTCGACTCACAAGGCGAGTCAACAGTCGGTGTTTGACCACACAAATCCTGAAATTAATCAACAATCAACCCACACTAAGATCAAGAATTAGAAAGAAATGTGGAGTTAAAATTTATTTTTAACTCTGCACAAATGGTGTATAGTGTCAAGTATGCAGAGAGTTCGAACACAGGGAGCAAACAAGGTAGTTCAAGCAAATGTGCTCAAGTGAATGTGTGGTGTGTCTACACTAAGCAAGCAAACAAAAGAAATGTTTTTGTGGGTTTTTAAATTTTTTTATTTTTTTATTTAATTTTTAATTTTGTATTTTGATTTTTAATTTTCTGATTTTTATATTTTATATTTTATATTTTTGTATTTCTTTTTCAATATTGGAAAGTAAAGACAATATAGTAGAAGGCAAGCTAAAATATTTATAAAAATGTGCAAAAATACTCAAAAATTCAGAAATAAAATGTTTTTGGTATTTTTAAGGTTTTCTACTGTTATTGTGATTTTTTGGGGTTTTTCAAGGTGTTTTTGGTATTTTTAATTACTGAAATAAAGCAAAACAGTGGAAACAAGGCTGGATGTGAGTAAAATGAAATTTAAAAATAACAACCAGTAGCTAAAAATCTTCACACTATTTTTCTGATAAAAAGAACAGAATGAGGGATAAAGAGAAGCTGAGTTTATATTTTTTGGATTTTTCTACTATTTTATATATTTTTTTGAAGTTTTTGAGAGTTTTTGATTTTTAAGTGTTTTTCTTTTGAAATTTTTAATGATTTTTGGACTGACACTAAAAGACAATAAAATAGACATTAGGTGAATATTTGGGAATTTTTGGAGGTATTTTGATATTTTTTTGGTATTTTCTAAGGTAAACAGTACACAAAATAGATGTTTTTGATTTTTAATAAATATGAAAATAAAATAAAATCAAAAACTAACTAGATGGCGTTGAAGTACACGTGTCCAGGTGCTGAAGTCTATTTTTGTGGAATTTTTGGGCTTAAAATGATATCTCAAATAAATACAACAAGCATCAAAGCATTAAACAGTCCTAGCAGGGGTATATGTGCAAAATATCAAACATCCAGGGACAAACATGCAATTTTCCACAAAAATATATACTTTATATTCAATTTTTGGCACCAAAAGACAATTACAAAACCCGCCTGGGCCTAATCAAAATTTTCCCACCAGGGCGCGTGACTTGCACGCGCTTGGGAAGGACTGGAATGCAATATCACAAAAGCCTGGGGGTCTCTTTGCAAAATAACCAAAAATATTACATGTGCTTCAAAAGTTTTAGGACTAAAACGAAATAAACAAACAACCGAGGGTCCTTCTGCAAAATGCCCCCACCTCACGTGAACTGGTCACGTGAGGTGACGTGGCGGAGGACCTAAGTGCAAATAAATAAAGCCTAGGGGTCTTTTTGCAAATATTACAAAATCTTTAAACTACAGATAAAAGTTTAAAGACTAAAAAGTAAATACAAAAGGCGCGAGGGTGTAGATGCAAAATACCCTCGACGCGACGCTCCGATGATGACGCGTGGCTCGCATCCAACGACTGGGCGACGGGGCGCGATCCAGCGGCTGGAGGCGATCCACTTATCCACGTGGCGTGTTCTGGGCGAGCGATGACGGTTGGCTTGTGCGGCCTGGATTAGATCTTCCTTGGTGGATCGGACGGTCGAAGCGAAGGATGATCCAACAGCCAACACGCGAACTGGAGCTGCGGCTCGATCGGACGGTGGAGACGCGAGGAGGAAGAACAGGGACGAAGGCCGGCGAAGGCGAACTTCCCTGGCTCCGATCTCGCTTCTCCGGCGATGAATAGGCTCCAAAATGGAGCTGCAGACTCCTGGGAGATCTCTCTATGGACTGGATGGCTCAGATTCGCCGGAGGAGCATCGAGGTGCGGGCGCGAAGGCGGCGGAGCTCTACGCTCCAGGTATCTCCGGCGATGAATCAAAACGGCCCTCCAGGTGCGTTCAAAGCTCCTTGACCTGCAAAAAGTGGTGAGAAGGCCCAGGGCAAATTGCCTGGGCCTCGCTGGGACCTAATCGAAGCGCGAAGGGGAGTGGTCGACGGTGGCCGGAGTTGCGCTCCGGCGATGAAGCTTGGATGGGCGAAATACGCGATGGAACGTATGATTTTTTTGGGGTTTTTGAAGACACAACTAACAGGAACTAAATGCACGAAAGAAACAAGCGGGGTGGTGCCCTCGATGGCCGGAACCAGAGGATGAAGGGTACCTCGACGCCGGCGGTTGGCGGAGGTGCTGGAGTCATCCTCGACCTCGTTCGCCTTGGCTGAGAAGCTCGCGGCGGAGCTGTCACCTCCAGCAAGGCTCAGAGCACTAGAGAGGCGGAGAGGGGTGGACCAAGGGGACTCGAAAATCAAAGGGAAAGAGGGGGGTCGGTTTTAAGTGGTTTGACCCCTGACCAAGGTGCTCCAAAGATCAAGACACCTCGGGCGACACACTGATCCATTCCTCGAGATAATCATAGGGCGAGCAAGCTTGATAATCGAGGAGAAAAAGTTGTCAAGATTCCATCATGGATTGGTGCAAGATGCGACCAGGAAAAATCGACCAAAATGGGGTCAAATGCATTCTGACAGACGCACATGGGTGGAGGGCAGGCAGTTGACCCGAGTCAACTGAGACCGCCCCCTGGTTGGTCCACGTGGACCAACCAGGAAAAACCCTAAAAAAAGCTTTGTTAATTCAATTTAAAATATTAAATGGCCGAATTAGATAAAAGTTATAAAATAAAAAATGCTCAAAATTTTATGTAGTATTTTATTTTGATTTTTAATTATTTTTAGGAGTTTTATTTTTACAAGTTGCCTTTTTAACCCTATATAGGTATAATACCTATGTATTTTGATATTTTATTTTTATTTAGGTATTTTATTTTTATTATTTTTATTTAGTATTTTATAAAATTATAACATACTTTCATATACCTAAATATATTTTTATTTTATTTTTCTGAGTTGTTTTGTGTGTTTAATAAAATCTAAAAGTATTCTATACAGGTATAAGTATATGCAGTGTACCTATGTATTCTTTATACAAGTATTTTTATTTTTATTTTTCTTTGCATTTTATTTTAATTTTAATGCACATATATATTATAAGTATTATTTACAAAATTATAAAAAATATAAAAATGAATAAATAATGAATAAAGAATAAATTGAATATTTTAATCAGTATAGCTATACAATAGGGGTCCAAAACTCAACTTTCAAACCGTAGCTCCGCCAAATGCGAAACCACCACCATTGGGTAGATTATTTTATTCTATATACAATTAAAGGTGAGTTTGATGCATTTGGAGTTGTCGTTTGTGAGATACGGGTCTGGGAAGTTGGGATTTTGGATTCTTATTCAAACCATATCTTTTCATCTGTACATTCTTTTTCTGTGAAATCAATTTTGTATTTTTCTTTATTAAAGTATCTACAACTTTCATGTACAAAGTTTCTTTATTTGATGTATAAAAAGTGGAACCAAAAATAGGTCCCAAAATGAATAAAGAATGAATAGAATGAATAGGTATTTTGACTGTATTTCTGACCTTATCTCCCCCTACTTTATTCCTTGTTGACCTATTCATCAAGATGCCTAGGTCTCGAGGGTTTTGGGTCATAAAATATTTACAATATTTTATTCTTTTTCTTTTCTTTATTTATTCTATATATTTGGCCTTAATTACAGTAATTTACACACTGTTTAGATGCACATGCATGAATGCTAAGATGATGATTTTAAGGCTATTTACAGGCATTTGCTAGGGTTTTAGGTGCCAAAATGATAGAATAAAGATGATGAAATGTGGATTCATCATATCACCTCCACTATGTCAGCTTCAATAAAAGACTCACAACCTGAAGCTGTCATTGAGTCGGACACGATTTTTGCTGATTGTCTTGACCATTTCGATGATCCGACATCCATGACTAATGATGCCAAGCCAACTGAGATCATTAGCACCTTACTGAGACGTGCATTGACCCTTCAGGAATATTATAATCTATATGGTGACTCGTCTGATGAGGAACCCATGGTCAGCACTGCACCACATCCCGGATCGTCAAAGCAGACAACCAGAATTGAATTGGCCACACCTAAAAACGCGGTTGCTCCCCACTCTAGTCGGTTATCTAGTGAGAGGAAGTCGAGAATTGATTCCACGAGGTGTTTCCCCGAAACCCTCAAGGTGTGTCGCTCTCCACTCCCTCTCAATGATTCAGGTTCTAGAAAACCAACCAAGAAAGTTTCCTTAAACATTCCAGAGAAGGAATTTTCAGAGGAATCCTCATCGGTCCGGATGAGGTGATTTATATGAGTGAGCTCAGTTCGGTTGTTCTCAAGCCAAATCTGAGTAGCATCCGTATGTCAACCCTCGTTGGACGATCCCTACACCTCACTATTATTCATCTTAGGACGATTCCAATAGCGACACATATGTATATTACCCACCTCCTCGCTCCCGCAAGAAGGGTCATCACAAACCTTCTTGATCCTTGTATATTCTCACTCCTCCTTGTATATATTTCTCTCCCTCCCTCCCCAGTGATTCGAATCACTCTCCCTGGCTCCATATCATTTCATTTTATGGCTATACTTAGGATGATCAGATACTAAGTATAGGGGGTAAAGTGACCCGAGTCTCTTTATCATTCTATGTACATTCTCCAGTTATCATCGATTCTTATACTCACTCATGTCCTATACTTAGGCTGAGCAGAGCCTAAGTATAGGGGGGACCGATGCCCACCATGTATGTACGCATCCATTTCTCCTCTTGAGGCTAAGTATAGGGGGGACCTCCCTATTTTTGTTCTTCTTCTACACTTAGGCTATCAGAGCCTAAGTATAGGGGGCATGACGACTTTTATACATTTTTGTTATTTTATCTCTCCTACGCTTAGCACGAGCTATGTCTTTTTCCTCGCTTTTCATGCTATGAGGACATAGCACACGCTAAGTATAGGGAGGCGTGTATATATTACATATATACTTTACCCATAGCTCGTACTTTTACATATTTTTATGTATTTATGTATATATTATGCAATAATTATGGGGTGGGTAAAAATTGAAAAAAATGTTTGTAATACTTGTAAAACTCTTGTAAAATTTATAAAAAATTTTGTAAACTACATGTATACTTGTATAATATTTGTATAATTTTTATAGTAAAAATTGTTGTATACCAACAAAAAATAAAACAAAAAAATATAGGCTTCTTATTTACTCTTCCATATCATCCTTGCATTTCGAAAAAACATCTTGCATTTCATTCATCTCTATAGCATGTCATCTACATCTCATCTGCATATCTAGAATATGCTAAGTGAAAAGTTAATAGGTTCTGAACCAAGTTGTGAATAGATGTTGAGGATGGATTGATTTGACCTTAATCTTCCTAATTTCATAGGAAACTTATAAGAAGTGGAGTTAAGATTTTTCAGGTCAAGTGACTTAATTCTTTGAGTCCGCAAGTCTATGTTCACATATCATCTTGATTGGTCTAAGTAGAGTATTTCGTACACACGTACGATTCTTTTAGATAGTGACCTAACCTGGACAAGCACCATGCACATAGTCTCTTCATTGATGAGGTGGTGAGGAGGTAGAATCTTTTAGCTTGGAGTAGCACACGAGTGGAAACATCTGTCCTCCTCTAGGGAGGGTAGTGCATATCAACCTAGTCTGGTGGTGTTGATGTCTAAGGATGAGATGTCGTGGGTTGCAATAAATCTTAAAAAGAGGGATAGTTCACTGGCTCAAGAGGAAAAACTCCTGATGTACATGATGTACCTTGTATATAGTTCAAAAAAAAAGAAAAAAGAAAAGAAAAAAAACAGAGAACTCCAAAAAAATGGACATGCTGGATTGAAAATAAAATGCCTATCGGAGTATGTATATTTGCAAAGCATATGCTTCAAAGCCTCATACCATGGAAGCCTGCAGCTGGATGACCTGGCTACACTGGTCAAGCATCTTAGGATAGGTAGCTACACTAGCTACCGTTCATTCTTCTCTCCACCCCCTCTTCTTGAGTTGGTCGAACTTGAACTTAGAAGGGAATACCCTGCTCCACGAGCAAAGAGTTACTGGACCGGGGAATTAGAGTTACCTTGTTAGAGGAGGCTGGTTCTTTGCCATTTCTGATGTAGAGAGCTATATTTCACTAACACAGTACAAGATTCATAGTCGTCAGAAATTTGCGTATGAGGATTTGTTCTGACATGACTGTTGAGGCGTCTTGAATAGAAGACTTGTGGAACTTAAAGGCTATTAGGTCTTAAATTCAATTCCCAATAAGATTCTGCTACACAATTAATCCAAAGGTCGAGTCAAGCTCCATTTTCAACTTTTGTTCATGACCTTGGTATGGAACCCAATCTCATTTCACTTTTGCATTTCATTTTAGTTGCTCGGGGACGAGAAAGTTTAAGTATAGGGGGTTGATGAATCTGTGATTCATCACTCAAGAAGTTGAAAATATAGCTTTGTTCCTAAGTAATTAGCTACATATTTCCACATATTGCATAATTAGCATTCATGCATGCATAAATAATATCTGCATTTTAGCGTTCATATTTGCATTAAATAAAAAACCCAATTCACTTGTAAAAATCACCTGTAAATGTTATATTTGTATAGATTTTACACTAACTCTAAATTTAATAAAACCAACTCTATAGTGTATATATTACTAACACTAATTATGAAAAAATATCAAAAAAATACTAACTTGTAAAATTGACCAATAAAACCCAAATCCAAGTTTGAGAATAAGAACCTTAAAATGTGTATCTCTCTCTCATACAATGTCTGATTTAGGTCTACTCAATTTTAAAGTAATATACATTCAAAAACCTTCAAACCAAGACCAATTTCATTAAAAACGGAGATCGTATGTGAAACTTGGGTTTTGTGCCCCTATTTTATATTGTACATATTGACCAAAATGCCCTTGTATTTTATCCTTTTATTTTTCTAATTATTAAAAATCCAAAAAAATAAATTAAGATATAAATATCCCTTTCATATTTTCTTTATTTTTATTTTGATTTTTTTCCCATTAAAAATAACAAAAAAATTACAAAAGACAAAAATGTGGTATTTTATATCCACAAGGTACCACCCAAAAATATACTTTATACATATGACTTCTTTTGATTTTCGATCATTCACGGAAGTTGTAGATCCCGTCGAGATGAGCAACTTTTGTGTTGACTACTTTTTGATTTGACCCCTTTGTTATTTTTTATTTTTTTACATTTAAATTTTGAATTTTTTGAGAGCGACATGTGGCAGCTCCTGGAGCCGCCACGTGACACCCCATTTTTTATTGTTTTCGGATTTTATTTTATTTATTTTATTTTATTTATTATTATTTATTAATTATTTATTTATATTATTTATTTTATCTTTATTTTCCCTTTATTATTTGTATCCTACTTATTTTATTTTTATTTTCCCTTTTACTTCTTCTTTACTTTCTCCCCACTCCAAGTCTCCACTTCCTCCACCATTCTCCTCACTTTCTCCATCTCATTTCCAACTTCTCCCTCATCCTTTTTATTCCCATCCCCTCCTCCATTTCACATCATCCGCCTTTCGATAGGAGAGGAGTGAGCCCCCCTTGGAGTTTCAGGTGACAGCTGCAGCTCCTTCACGGTTGAGCAACAACTCCTTGAGATTTTTCTCAAGTGTGATCTGGCGATCTCTTGTCGTTGCAGCCCCACTCGTGAGGCTGCAAAGCTTCGAGCTTCTTACGCCAAGCTCTTGAGGCCATGACAGGAGCCACGCACCATAGCTCCACCCTTTGACGAAATCCCAGGTAAATATCTCTCTCTTTTCCTTTATTATTTTACTCTATCTAAACAAATTTTTTTATCTCATTTTCATCTTATCATCAAAACCACAAAACTAATCATCACACAATCACCATTATTATCATCATTCACCGCTTTTTTATTTTATTTCTACATTTTTTTGCTGTTAAAAAATTAAAAAAATTACAAAAAATAAAAAAAAGAACTAGGAGGAAGCAGCAGCACCCGCCGCCGCCGCCCCTGGAGCCGCCCGCGCTCCCAACCGCGTGTCGGCCTCGCTACCATGCTAACTGCCTCCAGACCAGACGGTAGCCCCTTGGGCTCCCAGCCACCGCCTCACTAATGCCCCATGGCACCGCCCTCCGAGAGCTCCGTCGTCCCCTGCGACTGGTCGCGCTACCGCGACAACCGTCGTGCTCCACTCCTGCGTGCTCTCCAACCCTGCTCCAGGCCGCGCCACCCAGCCGGCCCCTCCCGTGCCAGCGCGCCATGCGGCAGGCCCTCCGCCAAACTCCTCAGCCCTTAGAGCTTCAGGCGATGCCGCTCTCCATACCAATCTCGCCTACGCGTCGCGACGCCCATGCCCCCGTCTCGCCCAAGCAGCGGTGCCGCCCCTCTGCTGTTAGCCCGCAACCCTCCAAGAACCGCTGCTCCGTACTGCCTCCCGCGGCCTGCGCCTCCCTTCGCGTCGACTGACCGCCCTGCGCGCATGTCCGCTAGCCGTCCACCGCGTCTCTATGCCATCTTTGAGCAATTGTTCCATCGTGCCCTAATTTCAGAAGGTCAAAAGCATTTTTTATTTTTTTGGAACAATTGTAGTTTCTTTCTTTTAAGTTTACTTAATTGCAAAAGTGCCCTTAGGCACAGTTGTTTGTTTATTGTTATTTTCTGTATTGCAAAAACACCCTTGCATTTAAGCATTAACTTGGATATTTATTTCACATCATTTTTTATACAAAAATAGCATTTTGTTTAGAAAATAGTTGTGTATATTGTGGTTATTTAATAAGATTTTTATGAGCATTGGGTAATTAACTAAAATTATTTTGGTGAAAAATTGGATATTTTACCCATTCTGTGATCTGTAATTCATATTTAATTAAATATCACTCCAATATGAAAAAAATAGAGATGATGTGTATGAATGTTCTTTAACTTTTATCCAAATTTCTTTTAAATTGGAGTTGTCTTTTACATAAAATAAATTATAAAGTGATTTCTGTAAATGATTTTTAATTAAATCAACGAATAATATTTTATAAAAATTTCAACTCTCTTGGATTTCTAATGAAAATATCTTTTTGAGAAAAATAGCTCTCTAGAAAATTTGATTCTGTGGATTAATTGGGAATTAAATACTTACAGTCTCTCTATTTGGTGTAAAAATTCATTAAAAAATGTTGGAAAATTCCAAAAAAAATAGTGTAACTTTCTTTCATCATATTTCACTTCGAGTAATTTTTTCATAATTTTTGTATTTTGTTTGCACGAAAAATTATATAAAAAACCCAAAAAAGTTTATATTTTTATTGTTGCATTTTAAATCCAAAAATTCCAAAAAAATATATTTTGCATTCATCATTGGATTAGGTTTACAAGAAAAATACAACTTAGCTAATTTGGATTAATTTCACATTAAAATTAAATTTAACTAAGTTAGTTATTTTCCTAATAATCTAATTCATCTGCATTTGTGCATCTGCATTTTTATCGAATAAAAAATACAAAAAATCCGCTTGGAAAATCGTGGTCTAATTCGTCTAATGCGATCCAAAGTTGTTCCTTTACCTCACTGAGTCATGTTGGACATGCGAGCCCACGGCGAGCCATTATGCAATAAATGTTATTGCAATTCACTCCTTAATCTGAAATAAAAAGTACATAATTTGCATAATAGATCCCTTAGTACAATTAGGGTTATGTACCATGGCCATCTTAATGATCATACAGCTGTTGATTCAATTGTTGAATCATAGAGGCTGGTGCTTAGATGAATATCTAATGAGTTAGATTGAGGACTCGTCAAGCACCGTCAAATGATTATTAAGAGATGATCTCCAACTAGAGTAGGAGATGGCAATCCTATCTTAGTTAGGCTGATATCTGATCGACCTTTTGATGCAGGTCCTCTACATAGGAATAGAGATTCGGAGGTGTCAGATTAGTTAGATCAAAGAGTTGACTTAACGAGATCGAGATAACCAAAGTCCTATATCGTATGCTATCATGATATAGGCACACATCCTCTGACCGGAGACAGATGTGTTACTATATGTCTAAGTATGTACATTTGGCAGACCATTAGGTTGATGACCTAATCAAGGTCTATACACCGGCGCGTTGGTGTGCATATAAGGGCATATGAGTAATACGATCTCTCAAAGGGATCATACAGGTTCAGTTACTGAACCGGAAGACATGAGCTCACTCATGAGATATTGGGAAGAATCATATTCCATGTGCATGGTCGTCACGCTTTGGAAGCTTGACTGAATTTGTAGGTTTGATATATACTTTTGGAAAGTATATGATCAAGACCTAGGTATGATATATGCTTTTGGAAAGTATATGATCGATACCGACTTCCAATAATCGAATGAGAAACTTACTGATAAAACCCTGAAGTAGACAGTGTAAAGTTGATCTAATACTTCTGGTTTAACCTGAGTCTTCCAGTATGCAGGATGTACAGGTATTGGGAATGCCTGAGGGTGATGTGATCATAAATGGTTGTATAACCATGATGCTTCCATTCCTAGGGAGTGATGAAACAGGTCTGGATTTTAGTGACTCCTCTCAGTAGAGAAGTAATCTGATCTTAGTCCAAATGTTGGACATTGATCTGAATGTGATTCAGATTCAATGAGAAGATTAGATTTGCGGTCTTGATTTAATCAAGCATCTATGGGAGGCCCGAGATCTGGATTTGAGATGTGATCTCAATATCCAAGTCACTATACGTGGAACAATACAATCGCCCTGTCCTTATCTCCAAGTATTTGCGGATAAAGCGCATTCTCCTTGAAAGAGTTCATAGATTATTCTATTGTTGATATATGTATCCGAGTAATGAGAAAATGGATAATTAAATATGATTTAATTATCATGAATAATATGAATTTGATTCATATTATAAGGAGAGTTATCTTAGATAATTAAATGTGATTTGATTATCAAAGATGTAAATAATGTGATTGTGATTCATATTATTTGAGCACAAGAGAATAAGTTATCCAATATAATTAAATGTGATTTAATTATTATGGATAAGAATAATGTGGATAGTAATATCCAATTATTCATAATATATTATAAATGTGATTTATAATGTATTAGAAAGAGTTACATATAATTTATATTAGTAGATTAATTATTAATGTGTATTGAATACACATTGTCTAATTAATTGAAAATGTAGATTGCATTTTGTTTTGGGTTGTGAATATGATTCACAATATTCAAATGTCAAGATTGCAATATTCCCAAAATTAATTGAGAATTATTTTGGTGAATAAAAATCCCAACAAATAGTTGTTGGAAAATAAGTAGAGAGAAAATCAAGGAGATGTGCAATCTCATGGGAATCCATGAGATTGCCCTCCCATTAGGAAAGTGGTGGCCATCACCTCCCTCTAAAGGGGAAGGTTGGTCTCCTTTGTATTTTCTCTCCTTATTTGATTGATTTAATTTGGTATTAATATTTATTTGATTTATCAAATAAATTTTATCAAAATTAAATCACATGTTGTTGGTTTTTACCAACAGTAATCTTGACCATTGGATTGACATAAATCAATATCACCCATTGATTTTATATGTCACATGGATTGAGATCCATGGATCCCAAAACCCTATAAATAGAGAGGCATACCATGCTCTCTATTTTACACACAATGCTTGAGAAGCATCTCTCTCTCTCTTTCTCTCTAGATGTCAACTCTCACTCTCCTTCTCATGGCCGTCCACCATGGATGCCATGGAGAGATTCTCCATCGCCGCGGCATCGTCGTTATGCTGCCCGTTCTTCTGCTCGTGGATCTCCGTCTCCTTCGGTGCGCCTTGCTCGTGAAGAAGACGTCGGATCTCGTGTGTCGAGATCAAGAGATCCGCCGCTTGGATCATCAACATGGATTATGAGAAGCACGCGGTTCATCCCCGCGCTCGCAAGCGTCTCCTCCGTCGGATCGGACTTGAGACAGGAGGTCTCTTCGTTTAGAGACTCGATCGCAACCATGCTTCAAGAGGTAATCCTAATTACTTGTTTGTGGTTTAGACGAGACGATCCGAGAAGTGTTCTTGGATCATGTGGTTTCGTCGTAATAAAATTTTTTAAATTCCGCTGCATCGAGCGACTAGTCGCTCCTCGTCGTATTCGATACGACGCTCACGCTTCCGTGATGCGCTTGAGGATCTAATCATATCCTTCAAGTGGTATCAGAGCCTTAGGTCGATGGTTTCGAATATGATTCGCTAATCGAGGACGACTTGGGTTCGTTAAGGACGCGAAAGTTTTCATCGCATTTGATTTCGCAGATCTGTTTAGTAAATAAATTCGGAACTGTTTAAATTGTTTAAACACGAATTTAATACTTGTATTTTGTTCCGCATTAAATAAGGAAACCATAGGATTTGAGTTTGCGTAAATCGGATTTTGTATGCTCTAGATATGGTAGTTTTAATGAACATGTATTCACTGTTACGGGAACTACGAATCTTAATGTAATTAAAGAGTTAATTACTGTTTAGAGACACCTCGAAATGCGTGCAAATCACATAGATTCTGTTGCAAATCAAATTAGCAAACTTTGGAAACTGACTTTTCTTAATTTGGATTTAAATTGATTGAGATATGCTAATTTTAGTAAGTAGGGGTCACTGCTGAAATTACTTTCCTAATCAAGAACCATGTGATTGTCAATTAATGAAATTAATTGTTAATTTCGAGAAATAATTATAGAAAATATTTAAAAAATATTGGAATATGATTATTTCCTTAATTGACTTGACCTCAACCAATTAATTGATTAGATTTGATCTAGATCATAATTGGAAACACAATCATCAAACTCATTGCTTGAATAGGATTGGGAATTTGTCTAGCACATTTCCTTATAATCAAAATTGTTTTGATTACTATATGGTATAATTTCGGTTGAATAACCGATGATCATCTCAAGTACAAATTAATCAATTTGGCATTA
Source organism: Ottelia alismoides (assembly GCA_037367405.1). Taxonomy (NCBI): domain Eukaryota; kingdom Viridiplantae; phylum Streptophyta; class Magnoliopsida; order Alismatales; family Hydrocharitaceae; genus Ottelia; species Ottelia alismoides. The sequence continues at coordinate 303,130 of JAZKJV010002894.1, forward strand.
TCCTTTTCCGAGGTGGATATGGTGTCTAGTCGGGGTTCGTTGGGGTAGCGGGTTGCAACGTATGCGGTCCGTCCCACTCCCGCCGGTACTGGCCATGACAGCAGGTAAGGCCGGGATAATGTTCGAGGGATTGAGATGTATTTTTTCTAATTATTAAAATACGAATTAATACGTACTTTGAGAATAATACCATATATATTCAAGTAAGACAATCAAGTTTGATTGATTGAATTGGATTGATAATTAATTTAATATGATTAAGTTAATTATGTCCAATTAAAATACTCTAATATGATTGGAGTTAATAATTCCCTTGGAAGAATTAATTATATGAATGTGATTCATAGTAATTAATTAAATTTGAATAAGAGATGGAGGATCACATAAGTGACATCCATGGTCTCCCGTCAAGGCGAAGGGTTTCGTCGCCAGATATTATATGTGGGAGACGCCTGTCCGAAGTGACAGCTCCTGCATATGATCCATTTGGATCGGGCTCGTCGCTTCTTGAAAGAGTAAGGACGTGTGCATAGTGACCCCAATATCGGGTCCTCATATTATTGGGGCGATATTGGATTGCGCATAGCGAGTTGTATTCCTGTTGACGGTTGGTTCAATTAATGATGGGTCAACATCATCTTAGGGGTGGTGGGCCCGGGTGTTAAAGACCGAATTGGGAGATGCAAGTTGGACTTGCAAGGCGGAATGTGTTCCCGCTTCTTTTTATCCGAGTTGTAGGTTCTCATATTATTGGGATGCAACAAAGATAAGGAAGGAGATCCCAGATCTTGCTTGAGATATAATGGTAAGTATATCTCTTACATTGAAAGTGATTAAGGGAATGAACTTTCATTGTTGACATGGCCAGACAACTTTGATATAAAAATTCCTAAATCAAAGTAAATTATATATTTATATAAGTTTATGCAAAATTTCTTATTTCAGATTAATCCTTCATTAAACCCACTCAATGATATACTCAATAATAACCAGTAAAATATCATGGATTGGACCCTTGATCCAGATATTGTACTTGCAATTGGACACATAATGTATGTGGTTGCAATGTGCAAGTTTCCTCATAATAATGAGAAGTGATAATTAAATAAGACAATAGGACTAAAACCCTAGGTTTTGTATGTTTCTATAAGTCTTGATCTCATTGAATGTACTTTGGAAGTGACATGTCGATGATGATCGTAATTATCAAATAATCCTTATAAAATCAATAAAGATATTATGGCATGCATATGTGCTCTTGACATTTAATCATGAATGACATGGTTCTCTGCATCATGTAGAATGGTAGCTCTATAAGAGATGATGTATTCAAATTGTTTGAATACCTTCCTGAACCTATGTTTTAAGAGTTTAGATGGATGTAGATAATAAGTGTCATCATTCTATTGTCTATACTCTAGTCATTCATGAAGCTTCATAATATTCATATTATATGAATTGGGTGAAGCATGTATAAATATCGAAATGCTCTTACCTTAAATTCTTTTGAATTTAACATAAGAGGTCCTTAGTCTTAAGCAATGGTTGTTTATAGACAAAGGGAGTGCAGTGGAAGCATGGGTTATACCCAAGCAAGAAGTATAATCAAAGAGTTGACTGTACTTCTGTGACTTCCATATGACATCCAAAGAGTTGGATGAATGCCAATACTGCAATAAGTTGATAGTATGACTATCAAATCTACCTAGAATCCTTGGAGAAGGAATCAGATAATACATCAGAATAACATACATATGATCATTGAAATTGACTTACTTATTTGATAAGGTAAAGTCTAAAAATTGTATCTCAATCTTCTAATAACACTTGCAATTGGTTGCATATGTATTAGAATATTAGAAATTTGATCTTAAGGTTTATTGGTCATCCACGTTGAAAGTGATGCAAGTGTTGCAACAATTTCCATTGGATCAATGAACTTCATATTTTCAGTGGGAGCCCTTAGTCTTAGAGAATGTCTATATGACCTAGATATTTGAATGCACTCATTGTTTATTTCTAATTGTTGGATATAAACATGAATTCTGTGATAAATCTATCATAAAGAGTTATGATGGAGATGTTTCAGATAGTAATCCAAAATCTAGTGGACTCTATTAAATTAGAAAATTAATGAATGGTTCATTAAGATTTTTAATACTGAAAATTAAACCTTTAAAGATCAATAGGAGGATGAAGATCATTTGACAATGATCTGGTATCAAGTTTTGGACATATGTCTGTTGATGAGATCAATAGACTAGTAAGACATGAAACTTTAGATTGTCTAAAGATTCAAATCTCACATACTTGTGAATATTGTATTCAAAGTAAAAATGTCCAATACATCCTTCTTTGGAAAAGATGTAAGATGTCAAGGTATTCAAGATCTCATACATATTGATGTATGAGAATCATCTATATCATAGTAAACATTATGGATATGTGATATCTATTGATGATTATGTACGATATGAAATTTCTTCTCTTCACCTTAGAAAACTTTGAAATGTTCAAAGATTTCACAATTTTGGTTTAGGACCAAAGTCTGAAGGAAGATGAAATGAATTTGATCTAACCAAGGTAGCTTGTACCTATTAGATGAATTCAAGGAATACCTTATAGAAATATGAATATCATTTCTATCTCACCCCTCCTAATGAACCTTAACTCAATAGAGTTGTAGGGAGATGCAATTGATCATGTGTGACATGATTTGATCAATGATTAATCTTAGCATAATTATCTCTTAGTTTCCAGGTATATGTATATGTGGTAGAGACTACATTATATATTTAATAAGGTTCCAAGCTAGTAAGCTGGAATCTAGCACCAAAAAGTGCTACTTCATTAGGAAAATAAAGGATGGTATTGGATACCTACTTTATAACCTTGAGATTCTTAAAAGATCCCATCTTTGAGAATGTGATTCTTATAGGATGACTCTCTTGAGAATCAAGATGAAAATGAAGTAAAGGAACTCATTTAATCTTGAGAAGATAATGAGGCTCCTGAAATCGGAAACTAAAAGAATAATTGAAGATGAAATACTAATACTTCTTCAAATGAGTTTGAGGATGTATTCCATCTGAAAATGATCGGACTTCCTGTGATAAAGCTCCTGAGGATCATGACATGGAAAGATGGATGTTAGCAATAAAAGTCTAATGTAGATTTCATATACAAGTGTTGTATATGGACCCTTGAAGATCCACCTATATGGGTAAGACCCATCAAGGTGTAAATGAATCTTCAAGAGAAGGAGGGAACCTGATGAGAAGGTAAAGACCTTTAAAGCACGGTTCGTAGCCATGAGCTACACACCGAAGAGAAGACATCGCTTATGATGAGACTTCCTCTCCAGTGACCTTGCTTTAACCCATCAGAATATTGCTAACTATAGCTACACAACTTGACTATGACATCTTCATGATGTGAGTCAAGATTGCATTCCTCTATGAATACCTCTCTGAGGATATTCATATGAAGTAGCCCCAGGGCTTCATGGTTGAGGAAAGCAAGGTGTGTAAGCTAAAGAACTCCATCTTTGGACTCAAATAAGCTTCCTAGTTGGAACATAAGATTTGATGAAATTATAAATGATATGATTTCAGATAAAATCTTGATGAACCACGTGAAGCTTAGTGGGAGTGCCATTGTGTTCATCGTGCTAAATGTAGATAATATCCTAATCATTTGGATTGATCTAAGGATGATAATAATAAGCGTTTTATAATGTGGTAATCCCATACCTCGAGATATGATCTCAAGAATACAGATCTTAATTCTGAAGTCGTTCAGAAGCAAAGAGAAGAGGGTATTGGGACCGTCACATTAGTAATACACCTTGGACTTATTCCATTTTCTAGAAAATTCCAAGAGAGGCTTCCTTCCCTTAAGATGAGGTAGTGACTTGTCTAAAGGGATAGCACCTCAAAGATTTGAGGAAGTGAATGCTAAAACTGCCTGTACTTGTGCATCAGGTATGAGAAGCTGAATGTATGCTAGATGTGTACAAGAACCAGATGTCTACCATGCAGTGGGAGTAGCAAACTCTTACTAATCCTACTATGGAGATAAAACACTTGATTGCAGTAATAACAATATCTTCAAAAATGATGAAACTTAGAGATAGTGATCTCAAAGTCTTATCTTCAAAAGGTTAAGACCATGTAGATAGTGATCTATAAGGGTCTTAACTGTGGATGCCTTAGGAGATAGAGATCTCCAGAAATGAAGGTATTCTAATAAGGATTATGGGAATACTGGTTATGATAATTAATAAGAAGTAGTGTCAAGGACATTATAACCGATAAAATTGAGTATTGGTTTCATAAGATGCAACATTCGCATTTGATGCTAGCACTGTTAATAGGAGATATGCAAGTGCCGTAAAAGGACTTGGCGTAGTCTCTTGGGAACAGAGTGACTGATCAGCTTACCTAGCTATTTTCTAAATAGCCTATGATTGTCACATGAGTGTGGGTTTAAATGATTAGCCCATTAATGGCTCTTTGGGCTAGTGGGAGATTGTTGGACATGCGAGCTCACAGCGAGCCATTATGCAATAAATGTTATTGCAATTCACTCCTTAATATGAAATAAAGAGTACATAATTTGCATAATAGGTCCCTTAGTACAATTAGGGTTATGTACCATGGCCATCTTAATGATCATACAGCTGTTGATTCAATTATTGAATCATAGAGGCTGGTGCTTAGATGAATATCTAATGAGTTAGATTGAGGACTCGTCAAGCACCGTCAAATGATTATTAAGAGATGATCTCCAACCAGAGTAGGAGATGGCAATCCTATCTCAGTTAGGCTGATATCTGACCGACCTCTTGATGCAGGTCCTCCGCATAGGAATAGAGATTCGGAGGTGTCAGATTAGTTAGATCAAAGAGTTGACTTAACGAGATCGAGATAACCAAAGTCCTATATCGTATGCTATCATGATATAGGCACACATCCTCTGACCGGAGACAGATGTGTTACTATATGTCTAAGTATGTACATTTGGCAGACCATTAGGTTGATGACCTAATCAAGGTCTATACACCGGCGCGCTGGTGTGCATATAAGGGCATATGAGTAATACGATCTCTCAAAGGGATCATACAGGTTCAGTTACTGAACCGGAAGACATGAGCTCACTCATGAGATATTGGGAAGAATCAAATTCCATGCGCATGGTCGTCACGCTTTGGAAGCTTGACTGAATTTGTAGGTTTGATATATACTTTTGGAAAGTATATGATCAAGACCTAGGTATGATATATGCTTTTGGAAAGTATATGATCGATACCGACTTCCAATAATCGAATGAGAAACTTACTGATAAAACCCTGAAGTAGACAGTGTAAAGTTGATCTAATACTTCTGGTTTAATCTGAGTCTTCCAGTATGCAGGATGTACAGGTATTGGGAATGCCTGAGGGTGATGTGATCATAAACGGTTGTATAACCATGACGCTTCCATTCCTAGGGAGTGATGAAACGGGTCCGGATTTTAGTGACTCCTCTCAGTAGAGAAGTAATCTGATCTTAGTCCAAATGTTGGACATTGATCTGAATGTGATTCAGATTCAATGAGAAGATTAGATTTGCGGTCTTGATTTAATCAAGCATCTATGGGAGGCCCGAGATCTGGATTTGAGATGTGATCTCAATATCCAAGTCACTATACGTGGAACAATACAATCGCCCTGTCCTTATCTCCAAGTATTCGCGGATAAAGCGCATTATCCTTGAAAGAGTTCATGGATAATTCTATTGTTGATATATGTATCCGAGTAATGAGAAAATGGATAATTAAATATGATTTAATTATCATGAATAATATGAATTTGATTCATATTACAAGGAGAGTTATCTTAGATAATTAAATGTGATTTGATTATCAAAGATGTAAATAATGTAAATGTGATTCATATTATTTGAGCACAAGAGAATAAGTTATCCAATATAATTAAATGTGATTTAATTATTATGGATAAGAATAATGTGGATAGTAATATCTAATTATTCATAATATATTATAAATGCGATTTATAATGTATTAGAGAGAGTTAAATATAATTTATATTAGTAGATTAATTATTAATGTGTATTGAATACACATTGTCTAATTAATTGAAAATGTATATTACATTTTGTTTTGGGTTGTGAATATGATTCACAATATTCCAATGTCAAGACTGCAATATTCCCAAAATTAATTGAGAATTATTTTGGTGAATAAAAATCCCAACAAATAGTTGTTGGAAAATAAGTAGAGAGAAAATCAAGGAGATGTGCAATCTCATGGGAATCCATGAGATTGCCCTCCCATTAGGAAAGTGGTGGCCATCACCTCCCTCTAAAGGGGAAGGTTGATCTCCTTTGTATTTTCTCTCCTTATTTGATTGATTTAATTTGGTATTAATATTTATTTGATTTATCAAATAAATTTTATCAAAATTAAATCACATGTTGTTGGTTTTTACCAACAATAATCTTGACCATTGGATTGACATAAATCAATCTCATCCATTGATTTTATATGTCACATAGATTGAGATCCATGGATCCCAAAACCCTATAAATAGAAAGGCATACCATGTTCTCTATTTTACACACAACGCTTGAGAAGCATCTCTCTCTCTTTCTCTCTAGATGTCAACTCTCTCTCTCCTTCTCATGGCCGTCCACCATGGATGTCATGGAGAGGTTCTCCATCGCCGCGGCATCGTCGTTATGCTGCCCGTTCTTCTGCTCGTGGATCTCCGTCTCCTTCGGTGCGCCTTGCTCATGAAGAAGACGTCGGATCTCGTATGTCGAGATCAGGAGATCCGCCGCTTGGATCATCAACATGGATTGCGAGAAGCACGCGGTTCATCCCCGCGCTCGCAAGCGTCTCCTCCGTCGGATCGGACTTGAGACAGGAGGTCTCTTCGTTTAGAGACTCGATCGCAACCACGCTTCAAGAGGTAATCCTAATTACTTGTTTGTGGTTTAGACGAGACGATCCGAGAAGTGTTCTTGGATCATGTGGTTTCGTCGTAATAAAATTTTTTAAATTCCGCTACATCGAGCGACTAGTGCGACTAGTCGCTCCTCGTCGTATTCGATACGACGCTCACGCTTCCGTGATGTGCTTGAGGATCTAACCATATCCTTCAAGTCAACCATGGGGCTTGCCTAGGTTAAAAATACATCAAACTACACATTAATTAATTTGTTGATTATTCGATTCGTGCGGTTTATTTTTTGATCGATCCTGATTGCTTGGCTACAACAAAAATGACATATACATTTATTTAAAACCAATATTTACTCACCAAATAACTCTAACTTATTTTGTGACAATTTCAATCATGCCAATGAAAGAATGCGAATCATATTCATGCATCCAAAACAAAATATATTTTCATTTATAATTAATTGTTCAATGTGAATCTGATTCACGTTAACTATTAATTCGTAAATACAAATTACAATTATCTCTCTAATATATTATAAATAACAATTTATAATAGCCATGAATAATTTGGATAGTGCTATCAACATTATTCATATCCTTCGTAATTAAATCACATTTAATCATCTTGGATGTCCATTCTCATGTGCCCAAATAATATGAATCAAATTCATATTATTCATAATAATTAATTCACATAATCATTCATTTTTCTCAATGCTCAGATGCATTATCAACAACAGAATTGTTCTTGAACTCTTTCAAGAATAATGTACTTTCTCAGCAGATACTTGGAGATAAGGACACGATGATTGTATGTTCCACGTATAGTGACTTAGATATTCAGAACATATCTCAAATCTAGATCAAGTGGACCTCTCAAGAATTTTTATTAAATCAAAGCTATAAATCTAATCTCCTCATTACATCTGAATCATATTCAGATCAATCTCCAACATTTGGACTAAGATCAGATTACTTCTCTATTGAGAGGAGTCACCAAAGTCCAAACATGTTTCATGATTCCCTCAGAATGGAAGAATCATGGTTACACAATCATTTATGATCACATCACCCTCGAGTATTCCTAATAACCATACATCCTAAATACTGGAAGACCTATAATAAAACATGAAGTTTTAGATCTTATTTAGATCATCTTCTTCAAGGTTTTATCATTAAGTTTATCATTCAATCATTGGGAGTTGGTATCGATTATATAATTTCCAAAAGCACAAATCATACCTAGGTATTGATCATATACATTCCAAAAGCATATATCAAATATGCAAATTCAGTCGAGCTTCCAAAGCGAGATGACCGTGCACGGAATTTGATCTCAATATCTAATGAGTGAGCTTATGTCTTCTGATTCGGTAATGAACCTGTATGATCCATTTGAGAGTTCATATTACTGATATGCCCATGTATGCACACCAGATCGTCGATGTATAGACCTTAATTAGATCATCATCCTATTAATCTGTCAAATGCACATACTCAAACATATAGTAACACACATGTGTCTGGTAGGAGGATGTGTGCCTATATCATGACAATATATGACATAGGTCTTGGTTGTCTCGATCTCGTTAAGTCAACTATTTGACCTAACTGATCTAATACCTCCAAATCTCTATTCATATGTAGAGGACCTGCATCAAGAGGTCGGTCAGATATCAGCCTATGGAGAAGAATTGTCATCTTCCTCTTAGACTAGAGATCCTCTTTTAACCATCACTTGACGGTACTGGATGAGTCCTCAATCTAACTCTTTAGATCTCATCCAAGCGTCGGCCTCTATGAATCAACATTTGAGTTGACAACTATATGATCATTAAGATTACCATGGTACATAATCTTAATTGTATAAGGGACCTATTATGCAAATTAGTTATTCTTCATTTCAGATCATGAAATGATTCGCAATAATATTTATTACATAGTGGCTCATCGTGGGCTCGCATGTTCAACAGGTGTGCGGACGAGGGTAGTAGGGAAGAGGAGGTATGTTGTGGATTAAGAGGGGTCGGCGGGGGGAGAGGGATTTGGGGAAAATGCGGATAATTTTTGGAAACCTAACGCTAATAACATTTTAAATTTTAAATATATGACACGAATATTCGTATTCATAACCGGATTCATTTTTTTCGTATTCGTATTAATATTCGCATTCGTTAACTCAAGATTTGTATTCGGATTCGTATCCGCGAAAATTTCATTTAGAATATTTGTATTCGTGTCCGTATTCGCCTTTTTTAAAAAAAGATCCATATCCTCTTAAAAACAAATACAAATGAATACGAATATAACTGCATCCGTTTGCGTCCCTACTATTGACCCCAAAAAGAAATATGATTTTTAATTTTCACTTAAAAAACTTTAATCCGTGCCAATCTTGCCCCTCTTCAACTGATGGATAGGAGTAAGCTCCCTTGAGATTCCTCTTGAAGATGCCGACGCAATAGCTGAAGTTTTGCGACACCTTACAACAAACTAGATTTATAATGATAATTATTTTAAATCCATCATTAAGTCGTTCATTGTTAAACAATAACTAAACATTGCAAATGATACAGAAACAGTATAACTTTCAGAGATAAGATCCTGGGTACCTGTTCAGTACCACGGGATCATCAAGGGGATTCCGGCCCCTAGTATACTTATCCGACTGGAGTCGGAGATTTTGCCGGTCTTTTGACCTGACCATTTCGAGTTTCTTATCTTAACCGCCTCCTCTCCTCCGCACAATTCAGTCGCAAACAAACACCAAAAAGCAGCTGCGGTTTATGCCCCTTCGTGGTAATTTGATAATTAATCTGAGCATTATGATCAACAAGGACTCTAATTAGTCAAAAAGGTCAAAGTCCTCTGTTTAAAGAGGCCAGATTAGCAGTCGTCTCATGTGATCATAAACCACAGCAAATTAACTCAGAGAGCGTTTTCGAATTGCCATTTGACCCACCAAATACGATTGGTATATCAATATAATTGAACTGAAAGATCATGCAATTGACATATAATGAATCGAACTCTCCAAGGAACCAACACCAACAAATTAATTAAACAATTGATCAATGCTTCCATTGATGATCAGTGGCACTCCAGGCCGTAGAGTACGCCGGCGTGCCGCACACCGCCGTCGAGGACGAAGAACCTCTCCCTCATCCTAAGGAAGGCCTGCCAGGTGAGGAGGCTGTCGGAGCCGGCCTGGTGGCACCTCCCGACCTCCCGCACGACCTCCAGCTCCCTCGCGACCCTCTCGAGGCCTCCGTAGAGCCGGTCGCAGTACCGCATCATGTGCTTCACGTCGTAGACCCTCTCGCCGAAGAAGGCCCTCAGGAGCCCCATGAACTCCCCCACTCCCTCCGGCAGCCTCGCCGCGGTGAGCGCCTTGATGAGGTAGGCGAAGTCGTAGGCGCTGTGGAACGTGACCCAGCTCACGTGCTCGTTGCATACGAGCCCCGACGACATCATGAGCTCCGCGAACCGCGCGGAGTCCACCCCCTTCGCGCGGTTCGCGGAAAAGTCCACGCCGTTTGCGCGGAGGAGCTCTATGGAATCGGCTGCGCATCGGTCGCTCTCGGGGTCGAATTCGCGGAAATTGAACTCCCATATGTAGGACGTGGTGGAGGAGCCGAGGTCGGGGAGGCGGCCGCGGGAGTCGGAGAGGGTGAGGCCGACCTGGATGAGCTTGAGGGAGTCGACGTTGGACTTGAGGAGGCGGTAGCGGTCCTGCGTGGAGAGGTGGAGGGGGTGCCCCACGGGGCGGTAGATCACTCCGGGGAACTCGGTGTCCATCGCCACGTAGGAGTACCGGTCGATCGCACCGCGGATCAATTGGAACTCTTCCTCAAGATTATCTGCCCACACGGATCGTATCTCGATCTTCTTCTTCTTCATCGGCGCCTTCTTCGTCTTCACGATGTAAGTCGGCATGATCGATGTTGAGGAACTCTGAAAAAAATACCTTGATGTCCTTGAGAGAGAGAGAGAGAACTGTGACTGTTAGATGGTGTGGAATGGAGAGGGGTGAGTGTGTTTATATACATTGGTGCGAGTGGACAAAGAGAGGAAGTGGTTGCGGGGAAATGGGTTGGGAGTGGCGGCTTCGAGGACGGGGGTCGGAAGTGGGGAGACACGGCGGCTCCGCTTGACTCGGCTAGGCTTGGGGGAGGAGGCGTTAGACATGGAATACGGCCCAGCTCCGCTCGGCTCGGCTTGGGGAGTTTATGCGTTATTTGGGAGGTGTGGATGTAATTAATGGTTGGGAGTGAATGTTAATTAATTAACTAATTATGTTAATTTTGGTTGAAGAGAATGGATGATCAAGTTCATTGGACGGATGAACGGATGCTTTGTATTGAAATTTAGGTTTTATCTTATTCTATACTTCTTATTTTTTTGGAAAGAATTCTATACTTATTGTTAAAAAATCTTTTACAAATTTTGAGAAAATATGCAAATATAATAATGCACCCCACGTAGGTATGAATGCATATATGTGCTTTCCAATACATTAGCATTATCCTCGAGAAGTCCAACTCGATATAACGTTCGCCAGATCACGCCTAAGTTGGGTCGATCAAACGATGCCTACTACTTCTCCTCGGATGAACTCCTCCGCGGACGGCGGAGGCAGAGCATGTTCTCCGATGATGTTGATGCACCTCTTCCTTATCTTATTGATGAATTCATGATTCAACATCTTTTATTCTTTTACTTTACCTAAATTCCTTGGTAAAAAACACATGTATATATGCATTAATTCTTATTATTTGTCATTTGTCATCTATTTGTTAATACTGTATGTTTATCATTCTTTTTAACCAAATAAAAGAATAAAGAAGAAAAGAAAAAGGAAAGAAATAAAGAAGAATATAATTATTTTACAAATACAGACTGACCTGAATCCTGAATGAAGGTCAAGACTTGACTTGATCGATAAGGAATAAAGTAGGGGGGAGATAGGGTTTATAACTTATAAAAATCAAGAAAATCAAATTTCACTTGTACATATTCATCATTTTTCACCTTGGACATATTTTCACATATATTATTCATCAATAAAACAAGGGATTTTTACACCCATAACCCTGTATAATTTGGTAATTACATTCATAACTCTGTTAGTTTAGTTTAGTGTCAAAACCAGATGCTGAGTTAATCTAACCAATAGCCGATCTGATGGCTGGCATTAACCAAAAGAAAAAAGAAAAACCCCTTCCCCTTCCTCCTCCCTCACCACCCCCTTCTCAGCCTGCTATTTCTTGGGCATCTCGGTTTCTCTTCGTCCTCGAATGTCTTCTTGCAGAAGAGTTTCAATGCCTTCACATCATGGAGGGGCTTCAGCATGAGGATCCTACTATCTCGCGCTAGGGAGCGAGCCACGTCTTCGGATCTCGTGGTTACCGGGATCCTGCTTCCCTTCGTATACATAGGGACCACCCTGCTAATTTCAGACCAGAATTTCGAATCCCATACATCATCGAAAACAATAAGATACCTTTTCTCGTTAAGCATATTCGGAATGCTATGGACCAAGTCCTCTCTATCCATTCTGTTGACGTTATTGTTATGTTCGAGCTGTCGACGCCTTCCTTGCTGAGCCTCTTTAATAGGCTCTTTAGCAGCTCGAGTTGGTGGTACGTCTTGGAGACGTACACCCACGCATAGAAATCGAACTTCTTCCTGATCTCGTGACTGTGGAAGACACCGCTGATGAGAGTGGTCTTACCTACGCCTGCCATTCCGCAGATGCATCGAGGTTACCATTCCCTGGTGGTGGTTTGGCTGCCATCTACAACCTTAGAGTATCTACATGCTCTTGGATACTTCGAGATCCACCGGATCCACGCAGGTTAATGCGTTTTCACGGTGGTGAGAGCTGCCACCGAAGTGCGCCACTGGAGCCCATAAAGCCGATTGCTCGTCCTTCAAGCACAGGGCCTTCGATAGAGGTGTCTCCACACGCCGCCCTCCTCCTCCAGCATGCCCTCCTCGCCGCCTTTCCTCCTCCAGCACGCCTTTCCCATGCTGCCCTTCCTCCTCTAGCGCGCCCCGGCCGCCCTTCCCCCACCCGCGCCGCCCTTCCTCCCCTAGCCGCCCTTCCTCATGCGTCGTCCTCCTCCTCCAGCGTGCCCCCCTCGCCACCCTTCCTCCTCCAGTACTCCACCTCGCCCGCTGCCCTCCTCCTCCCCTTCTTCCTCTAGCCCCTCCCTCGCCTCCCTTTCTCCTCCAAAATGCCCTTCTCCCCCGCAGAACTAGATGGCGACACCCCTGGTGATCTCCGCAAAGCATGAGTCACCCATGGACTGTAGGAGGCAAAGACGAAGTCGCGTGAGTCTCTCTACCGTGAAGACCTCATCTAAGATAGCATGTGACCTAGCCATGTATATAAACCCCACGCTTGTGATTGGATCGCCAGGTCCATCCCCTCGAAGTGGAGCATCACCCTGGGCGTCCATGGCCACCCCGCCATCATCACGAAGAACGTATCGAACGCCCCCAAAGACGTGTACTCAGGTGCACCTACCTGTAGCGTATAAAACCATGATTTTGAGCATTAAACAAATGGATCACACAAAAGATGGGTTCCAAATGATCGTCACATGTTTCTGGAACTCGTCCCTGAGCGCGGTGTAAATTGGTTCCACGAACCTCGAGATCAACGTGCCGGAGTCCACCATGGTGTCGGCTCCGGTATTAATGTTGAATGCAAAGAGCGCGGAGGATGCGTTGAGGAGCGTGGGGTTTATATACATGGTCGGGTAGCTGTTAGATCAATGGCATCTTTTGCAAATATAATTCAGTTTAAGGGGTAAAAGCGTCAAAATCTGACGTATTCCGTTTATGGATAACGAAGAAAACGGACGGAGGTGAACACAGGGTCATGTTGTGTAAGAGTTAACCATTACTTAAGGTTCCTTATGTAATTCGTGATTATGCAGGGTTATGAATGTAATTACCGAATTACTCAGGGTTATTAGTGTAAAAATCCCATAAAACAATCTCAAATAAAAATATTTCCTTCTTAAAAGTTTTTTGTAATAATGTATATTAATGTATAAAAATATCAGAAAAATTATTTAACTAATAAATAAATAATTACAATGAACCAAAAAAGCCTAAAAGACCAACTTCCCAGATCCATGACTATTTATAGAAAATTCCAAATTAATCAAACTCACTTTTAAACTTCATTTTGTGACTAATACTATTTATTTAAAATATCAAAAAATGTGGAATAAATTGTGTGAGTTTTGGAATTTGGACCCGTTTGTCTATTTTGTATATTATGTATATAAACTTCTTTATTTTCTATTTATTTATTGTAACTCCAATTAACTTAATTCTTTTTCTTAAATGTTCATAAAATCACTAAAAATATAAAAATATAACTTAAAAATAAATATGAATAAATACCAATAAACCTCAAAAGCTTAAAGAAGTAAAGCCTAACTTCCGAACATCATAACTCGGTTGTATGAACTCTGATTTAGGTGTACTCACTTTTAAAGTTCGTTTTATAAAAATATCTATCAAATAAAAGTGGTATCACTAAAATCGGAGTTAATATGCAAAAAGTAGGTTTTTGGACCCTACTGATATACTTGTACATATGTATATATTGTAGGTATTTTTATTTATTTATTTTCTTGTGTTTATTTGTGCATATTGTATTTTCATTACGTTGGATATATTGTATTTTATTTATATGAAATGCAAATAAAAATAACAAAATAAAAAATCAACAAAAATAAAATAATGTATTTATTTTATAGTTATAATGTACCTACAATGTATATACTTCTATTTATTTAACCTATCAAAATTAACTATATAAAATAAATTAAAATATATTTAAAATCCTTAATTTATTATGTAAATAACTAATATACTAAATTATGTAATTATTTGTAAAAATAATTTATTAAAAATTCTTTTGTTGTATATATAGGTATTTTATACCTATTAATAAAGGTTTTTATTTATTTTACCTTATTTAGTTAATTTATTTTATTTATTAAAAATTACCATAAAAATTAATTAAATTATTAGCATTATTTATTTTAATAATATTTTAATTTAAAAAATAATTCTAATTTATTTTATTGTATTTTAATCTCTGAATTTCGATTGGTCCAACTGGGATGGTTGACCAGCCTATAAAACCATTCTCCAATCCGTCGGCCCGAGTGGATCGGTCTTCGGTGGCATTTTCAACCTTAAAAGCTCCTACTTTGTGACATGAAGTGAGAGCAATTGTCTGAAGATGATATAGTACTCGAACTGACGGCATCCGCTCATGGTCGGACCTCCGCTTCCGCGATCAGCCTCGACAGCCTTCCACAACTGTCTAGAGGCGACGACCCTATCGTTCACATCGTTGACCCCACCTTCTATTTCTGCAACTCAAGGTATCATCGGATACATCAATTTCCATCTCTATTAGTCGATCAAGGTAGACTTGCAGAGCGTCAGTTCTAGGTCTCTGATCAACGAGATCGGGGGCCATTTCTCCTTGATTTCCATCCCAAATTGATCGCTTATTTTCCCTCACCCTCTTCCCACATCTGATCTCCCTCATATATGATCATCGGCTCAAATATGAGGTCCTATCTCTTTCCTTCATCTTCACCGGAGATCAAGACCCATTCAAAACCTCTTCTTTCGATTACAAAGCTCAATAACCCTAGCCGAAGCACTGCCTCCGAGCTCCGAATAATCTTGCAGGTCCAGGTGCGCGAGAAAGAGGCCCTTCGATTTCATCTGATTAGGTGGAGCTGCTCCACGAGTATCACATTCCCGATCCATATCCAGCTTTGCTTTGGGCCATCGGAGACCACCTATCGACACGGACTGTCATCGGGAAGCTCTAGGACCTGCAACAGTAGAGAGCAGAAGTCGATCTGACAAATTTTTGCAGTTTGAAGTCAATCGAAGGAGGCCTTCTTGGGTTTTCTTCGTTCTCGACCCATCACCATTTGATCTGACGAAGCACGCTCCATATTGCATCCAAGTCGTGTATTGACGCCTAAATATCAACCATTGGATCAGATCTGGAAGAGAGCATCTCAACCGTCCACGTTACCCAGGTGCATGCACATGAACCGCACGTGACTTTGGGTGCATTGCACCCCTTGCATTTCCTTCTATTTCATTTTAGTGCATAAATTGTAAATAATATTTTTAACTTTTTATTATTTGGCCCCTGTAGTTTGTGTAATTGATTTTTCGTCCATGTCTAGTGTATTCGTGTGCCTGTACACGTGCCTATCTGATATAATTGCATGTTTTATCTTGCATTTTTGCATGTTAATAAAATAGAAAAAGTTTCGTAGTAATTGTAATTATGCCCGTACGCTATTGATTGCACGTGCTTCTCACATCTTCATTGGGAATTTCATAGTATTGTCCTTACATTTTTATTTCATGTTAATTTTCAGTCTCCAGACTTAAAATAATTAAATTTCAGTCCATTAATTCCAAATTTAAATTTGTGCTTAGTTTTGCATGAAATAACTGTTTTAATTGCTTTAAAAATTCTATAAAAAATGGATTAACCAATGCTTTATTGTTTTATCTTCCATAATTTTTGCTTGCAAAAATATTTTGTTTTCTTGTTTTTAAAAATTCAAAAACCATAAAACATTATCCTGTTTTCTTTATAAAATTGATAAAAAAATTCAAAAAATGCTCCAAAAATTTTACAAAATTTTATGTGCGCGTATTTTTAGTTTTTTATTACTATATAAAATTGGTTTGAAAATCTTTTATAAAAATTAAAATATATGCATATTATATAAAACATGGAAATATTATATAAAATCAGAAAATATGTTTCTAGACTTGATGTGAAGCTTCATAAAAATACTTTTTGTGAAATTTGGTTACCAGTATTTTTGAGTTTATTTTATATTTTAAAAATCCAAAAACAGTAGCTGAATTTTCCGTCTTATGTGATTCCAGTTTTTATTCATTTTGAAAAACCTAAAATCTAAAAATCTCTGAAGAATTGTAAAATAGTAAAAAATTATCCAAAATACAAAAATATTTTTATTTGAATTTACTATCTATTTTTATAATATTTTAAAAAATATAAAAAGAGTGTGTTTCATTTTTTTACTTCTCTTCACTTTCTGTGTTTGAAAAATTAAAAATATAAAAAATTACAAAATAAAAAATATTTAAAAATGTGAAAATCAGAAAAACATAAAAAATCTAAAAATTAAAAACCCATAAAAATTTAAAAAGATAATAATTCACAAATACCCAAGAGTAGTCTACTTTCAGTTTTCCTTCTTTTAGTCTTTGATTTTTCATTGATTAAATATTCCTCATTTAATAACAGTTGCCTCCTTGAGTTCGACCATGGGAGCTATACTAGGTTAATAATAAAAAGAGAAATCCATCTCTTCTATTTCCTTTATTTATGTTGGATAAATTGTTTGATTGGTTCGGGTTTCATTTCGGGTCACAGCGATACATTCACTTCACGTAAATTTTCTTCATTAAATAAATAATTAAACCTAACTGAAATCTGCGGACATCAAAAAGGTGTCGTTGTCAGGGAGGCACGACGAGGGTAGTTAGGTCTTCTTTGCCTTCTGCTCTTAAACTTATATATATTATGTTTCCTTTTTATTTATTTCTTTTATTTCATTTCCTGCTTTATTTTATTTGTTCTTATTTTTCATAACTGTTTATCTAACATATCTCTTATTTTTCTTATTCTTGTGAGGGCCTGATGAGGAAGGGCAAAGTTCTTAGGAGCATCGGAGCACCCGAGCAAAGCAGAGGCAGCATTTCTGTATTGAGCAGCAGGAGAGCGTGGGAGAGGAGGAGCAGAAGCTTGGAGGATCCTTGGAGCGCTTTTAGTTCTAGCATATTATTTCATATTTTATTTTTGTAATTTAATTCTTGGCATTTGCCCTTTTTCTGTTTTCTAGGCCATTATATACCTTTGGATTGCAAGGTATGTTTCACCAAGTGCCGATACACTTGCGGGACCTCATCGGATTTTTGTTTTCACTGTATTTATTTTTATTTATTTCTCATATATTTTTGTGCTTGAGCCCTTAGAAGTAGGTTCTATTATCTTGGCTAAGTCAGGTAACCGATTAGGTCCACATCCCTTAATAAGAATATTTGTTCCTATAGATTAGAGCATATGATTGGACTAGTCAAATAATTTGGTTCTTATCTGTTAATTGAAGTTTCTGTTTAGTACATTTCTCTTACATCATTTAGGTAGTTAATTTTCCTGTCTTTATTTTATGTGAGGATCATTTTGCATGTAGACTGTTGGAGCAAGATAAGCCTTCTATCTCGTGCACGCATCATTGATTTCCGTCGCATCGGCTTTTCCGACTTCCTCCCTTGATTTCTCTCATTTAGGAAATAAAGGAATTGGAAAATTCGTTGGATCGTATTATTTGAAATATCCAAAAAAAGCAACAATCAAATAAAATGGGGACTGCTAAAGAAAACTCGACCCTAAAATTAAACGTAAGGACAAAATCATCATTTTTTGGGGAGAGTAAACCACTCATTGTTTGTAGGTACTTACCTCTGGACAGAGTGGGTGAGGATGCAGTTGTAAGGATAGAGCCCAAATCCCTGAACTTGTGCCTTAAGTACTTATGCATCACTTTTCGGTATATGGTTGCAACTGTAAGAACTTGCCTCCGACCATATTTGGTGTGATAATCATCATATCTCCCTTTGGGCATGATATTGAACTCGGCATCCCAGGAAGATGGTACCACTGTTTGGGGAGGTTTGAGTATGTATACTAGGTGATAGCGGCGATTCACCTTGTATGTTTTGTAGTAAGCAACTTTGTGTAGATTCACTACAATAAAATTGAAAAGATAAAAGACCGAACCTTTACGGTCTCCACTTGCATTCAATTGGTGAATCGAGGGTTGTAGTGTGTTTGTTTGGTGTGAGCAGTCCGGATCTCATCAATTTTTCATCTACTTCTTTCACTTCCTCTTCTTTTCCCTTGTCTACGATCACAATGATGGGAAGAAGATCTCTTAGGATGGCTCTTTTGGCACCGCTATTCAGTGATCCTCCCCATTCATCTAAGTCCGTTCAAGAGAGTCCTCTCTTCGAACCTGAGTTGTCATCTATTCTTTTTCCTCTTGACCACCGTTCTTCTATTCTTTCTATATCATAGTCTTTTACATAGCAGTAATTTTAACAGTTCTACATTGATCTTTCAAAGCTTAGCATAGATTCTTTCTCATTTCTAGAGGCAGACACTATGGCTGGGAAAGCACCCCAACAGTCGCAAACCACTTCTGTAGTGATCGACCGGGCAACGATCAACAACAATTTACTTGCATCCCTCGAGTCCATGCAGAATCAGATTAGGGAGCAGGAGAGGGTGACGACTGAGGTTAGAGCTGAGCTTGTCCAGTTGAGGCAGAGGCGAGATGATGAGAGAGTTGAGGATATTCCTGATGAGGATAGAGATGATAAAGAGAGATCTCAGGGTCAGGGAGCTGATATCCACGGGATGGAGGAGCTTGGAATCCACCTAGACCTACTCGTACCGTGAAGAAGTTGTATAACCATGGTGCAACTACTACTCATCGATGGATCTGTTTACTTATTATTCTTGGAGAGTTTGAGCTTCGTCCCTAGACCATTTAGCTCTTGCCCAAGTTCCATGGGCATGCCACTGAGGAGCCCCATTTACACCTCCAAGACTTTGAGCAGATCTGCAGTATTGTCCATGATAAATTTATGGATGAGGACACTATCAAGATGATATCTTTACCTTTCTCCTTGGTTGATCATGTAATCTATTGGCTGAAACATCTTGGGAAAGTTGTCACTACTTGGGAGTAGTTGAAGACTGAGTACTTGAACATGTACTATCCACTTGGTCAAACCAATGTAGCTAGAAACATGATCAGCAACTTCACCATGATCCCAAATGAGCAGTTCCATGAGCATTGAGATTGTATTAGAGAGCTCACCGACAGGTGTCCACATCATGACATCAGCAAGCCCAATCTTGTTCAGAGTTTCTTTTTGTGGGCTGACACCTGAGTTGTAGGGGCTAGTGAATGCCTCTTGTGGAGGATCCTATTTTTCCAAGCATGAGGATCGGGGTCTGGGCTATTTATGCGGAGATGGCAGAGAACTATATTGTGGTGAACCAGACTCATGTCTACACACATGGGAAGCCCCAACATCTGACATTACATCATATAATGGCACACATTGCGGCGGTATCTTCTTCTTCTATTGCAGCAACAAAGTCAGCGTCCTCATCTACTGACATGGGGACCATTTGCCAGAAGCTAGACCACATGGAGATCATTGAGAAGAAGTATCAGGGCCTAGACAAAGCTCGACAAGATCGACAAGCTGGCCCAGTGTTTGAGTGACCTGAAGATACAGATCATTTGCCTACATGAGGTATAGATTGCTTCTACGTCTTCTTCATGGCCATAGGCTGATCAGAGGAGCAGTGCACCACAGTTATCGACTCGGACGTATCGAATTCACCACATCCATTCTGAGTCGATCCAGCATGCCTCCCAGTACCATACGCAGCAACCACCATCTTCTGATACTCAGATGGTGGTCTACCAGAGCGATCAACCCATTCTTGTTTGCCACCATATACTTCAGAGCAGCCTGAGCCATTTATTGAGTCAACGGGATTCGGTACACCCAGTACCCACAACAGCCAGGGATCCATCATGACCACCCCGATTTCCGTTGGTCTACAGGAGGTGCTTCTCCCCAGCAGCAGTCTCAAGCATCTTCAGGGCAGAGTAGAGAGCAGACACAACCAGGTCCTTGTCCACATTACTAGGTCAGTGGAGTTAGAGTGTACATCCTACTCAACACTCATACACGCAGCAGCAACCTCATTCTTATACTCACCAGACCAACATTATTCCCAGCAACCTCCTTTCCATAGAGGCAACTCATCCGGGTCTCATCCTTCTTCTTCTTATGAGAACCCCGCTTTAGAGGATCTCATTGGTTTGATTTCAGAGCAGCATCCAACTTTTAGGCGAGAGATGGATGAGTTTCGTCATGAGATGAGAGAGATCGTCCAGGGTAAGGCCTCCATTCCTGCCCAGATAATCCCGAATTCGAACAACCTGAAGAGGAAGTCTGAGAAGGTACAGATTACAGAGTCCACCACTCTGAGTAAGGTTCTTGATGATATTCGTATTTTGTTTGATGCTGATTTTGTGACACTTAAGAGGGGTATAGTTCCATCCGACAATGCCTCATCTAGGCAAGGAGAGGATGTGCTTGCATATTCAGGCAAGCCAGATGAGCGAGCGAATGATACTGAGGCCGCTATATCAGTTGTCGATGGTGGTACTGAGCCACCTACCCAACGATCGAGAGGGCGATATTGGGGTTATCATTTCCCTAATTGCAGACGGTGGTGCCGATGCCACCATACTTGTTGATATAGAGAGCGGTGTTGATGCCGCGACACATACTACTGACGGTGGTGTTGATGCCACCAAGACTACGTGTACATATAGAGCTGTTGATATTCCTTTTCATGTATTCAGTGATGTTGATAGAAAAGTACAAAAAATGTACACAACGGAAAATCTAAAAAGAGAAATAAAAGAAAGGTTTCTTCTTCTTCCACTAGTTCATTTTGTGTTGATGATGATGATTTGATTGATGCTAGCCATTCACATGTGGAGAGACCTATTCTTGGCGCAGACCCTCATACTTCTGAGAAGGGTCCTTCTGCCCCCTTTCCTTAAGCACTCCGCTTAGGAAAGACCGATAAAAAAGAAAACACCAAGAAGAAGCATCTTTTAGAGTTCAACGAGCAGATGATTGATAGATTCCAAAAAAAATCTGACTCTTGTAGAGGCCTTGGAGCACATCCCTCTCTTCTAGAAGAGCCTTAAAGAGAAGACCACAGTCCATAGGAAGAAGAGGCACAACCATTATTTTGAGATCCATGTGCTTACCTGTGCCACTTATTATACTATTTAGAACCGTCTACCACCCAAGAGATCAGATATAGGATCTCCATATGTCAAATGTCAGATTCAGGAATAGCATTTTGATCGTACTCGATTAGACAACGGTTCTTCGATCAACCTTCTTTCGATAGCTTTACTTAACTGTTTTGAGTTTGTCCCTCTGATTCCGAGTACGATAGTACTTCCGTTTGCAAATAGATCGATCAAGAGGCTGAAGGAGATGCTCAAGGATGTTGTCGTCACCAATCAGGGTTTGCGATTCCCTGTGGACTTTGTTGTGTTGGGCATGGAGGTCCTTGAGTGTGCGATCGATACCCCGATCATATTAGGCCTACCTTTTCTGGTAACAGCAAAGGTTGTGTATGATCATGGTAGTGGGTGATAAACGCAAGAATAATCGTCGGCCATGCATTCCACACAAGGCGGGAACACAGTCGCTGAGTTGACCGATGAAGACTTTGGATCAGTCAACAGATAACCCACAATATGAATAAAGCAATTCATGGCAAAAGTGTGGAATTAAAATTTATTTTCTCTACAATAAAATGCATAGCAGGCAAGCATGTAGAGGTCGAACCACATAGAGCAAAATGGTAGCCTACGATTATCTATGTACAACCAAGTCATTCGTTTGTATAATTATTTTTGTGGGATTTTAATTTTATATTTTTTATTTTATTTTTGGTTTTGTAATTTTGTATTTTCTTTTTATATTTTTCAGTTTGTCTATTTCTTTTTAATTTAAATGTAATAAATATATATGTATATGTAGAAATACAAGATAAGATATATATATATACTATATAGATAAAAATATGTAAAATAGTCAAAATAGAGTAATTAAGATATTTTTGTGATTTTTATAACATTTTAATTTTTTTGTTATTTTTATGGGATTTTTGCTAATTTTTATGTATTCTTAAAATCAAAAAATATCCTAGATATGGGATTAATAAATAAATCGAAATTGAGTTGGGTTTTAAAATTAATAAATAAGTTCCAAAATTACCCAAATCAATTTTAATAGATAAATAATATATATAATTATAAAATAGAAAAACATTTTGGTATTTCTATAGATTATATTACTTTTTGATGTATTTTGGAACTTTCTGATTTCTTTTAATTTTCTTTTGTTATTTTTAGGGTTTTTTCATTTTCTGAACTCAATAAATATCAAAATATACCATATATAATTTTTTTGAATTTTTCAAAAGGTTTTTATATTTTTTGGTATTTTATAATTTAAACATGGAATATTTAGGCTATTTTTCATTTCTAATAAATAGATAAAATGCAAAAAAATGCCAATTAAAATATGGCCGTGAAAGTGTATGAATGAAGCATTTAATCCTATTTTTTCGTATTTTTAGGAGCTCAATAGGTATTTTTAATAAATAGATAAAAACTACAAAAATATATGTCCTAGCAGGGGCATTTTTGCAATTTAAATAAAGTCTGGGGGTGCATGTGCAATTTACCCAACAATATACAACATAATTAAAATTTTATTATACTTTTTAACAATATCAAAATCCATCAGGGCATCTGTGCACTTTCACCAACACGTGGGACAACACATGACGCATAATGGTAGGGACCAAAATGCAAATATGTGAAAGTTCAGGGAGCTGCATGCAATTTCTATAAAAATATATAATGTGAATTCCAAATTATTACACTAAGTCATAAATACAAAACTTGCAGGGGCATTCCTGCAATTTCGCCACCTCACGTGAGACGACACGTGAGGTGACGTGGAATGGACCTAAGTGTAATTTCCAAAAGTTCAGGGTCCTTTATACAAAATCTCCACTTTATTTTACACTCTGTATTTTATTTACATGACTAAATAATAAATACAAAAAAACTAGGACAGAAAGTGAACTTTACCCCATAATAGGCTGGATCGGACGGTGCTCCTCCCCTCGGTTATCCATGTGGCATCACAAGGTGGCTTGATACCGCTTCACCGATCAGCGGCCTTGATTGCATCTCAGGCTCTATCGGATGGCTGAAGAGGGCGATGAATGAATGGCCACGATCAAATCTAGGGGCACCTTCTTCATCCGACGGCAGCTGTTGTGCATGAACAATAGGGAAGAAGGGCTTTTTCCCCGAGCTCCGTCCTCGATTTCCTCCCTTCTCTGGCATTCTTCTACAATGGTGAGAGGCTCTGCACGTTCGGGGAGGCTGTCCGTAGCTAATGGTGGTAGCACGGAGGTCCGGGAGCCTGTGTATGGTCCTGGCGAGCCCGATGATGTTCGGAGCTCCGGGAACCTTCATCCCTGCGAAAATCGACTCCCTTCGGAGTCTGTTGACCTTTCGAACCTGCAAAATAGTTACTTGCAAGAAAATGGAGGGGGAGTCCGGGAGCCTTATTGGTGGATGAATGGATCAGTGTGAGGCGGGCGGAGGTGCTCCGGCGAACGGCGGAGTGGAGCACCTACATCTCTAGATCCATGACGGATCTGGAGGGAGCGAGATGCGCAGGATGATCGTAGGGTACTCATGAGTGAAATGGGCACTAGGAATCAGATGGAGAAGCACTAACGACGTGCGGAGGAGTCGCCGGAGCTCGACTCCGACGAAGTACGGGCTAGAGTGATTAAGCTAATCTAACTGTCTAGGGATTAAACTAACTATTGGAAATAAAAGCTAGGAGCCAAATTAAATAAAATACATAGAAAAGACGCAGCTCTTGTACCTGGGGGATGCCCAGGGAGCAGGGTCGTCGGCGACGGTAGCCATGGGTGCACACCGATCTCTTAGAGCTTCACCGAAGCGTGCACCACCTGCTCCTGTCACGAGAAGATGATTGGGATCCAAGGTGAGGGCTCCTAGGGCTCTAATGGTGACCAAGTTTGCAGAAGGAGGCGGGGGTTCTTATTTATAGACCTTGATGATCACCCTTATTGACCGAGGAAAACAATGATTTAAGCGTATGTACACGTGATTAAAAATAATGACGTGTATGTACAATGATCAACGGTCATTTTGCATGAAGGGATAGACGGTGATTGAGCGACGAGACGCCTAGGAAAAGGGTGGAAATCGGGGGGAAATGCAAGTGTGTGTCAAATCCCGAGCATATGGGGCAGTTGACCTCGGTCAACATTTAACGCGACCCTATTGGTCCACGTTAGCTGCTAAACAACAAAACAACAAGTTTTATTCGAAAATAACTAATTTAAAATAATGATGATTTTATTAATTTTTGAGTATCAAATAAAAAATGTTTATTATTTTATGTAGTATTTTATTATGATTTTTATTTATTTTTGACTTTACCGATTAGTAGTTAATTTTTATTAGTGTATTTATAGGTATATTCATCTATGTTTTGTGCATTTTTATTTTTATTTTTATTTTTTATTTTTTGATTTTAATACTTTATTCTTTTATTTTATATATTTATAACTTTTTATGATGCTATTTGTACACTTAAATAAATAAGTAAGTATATTATATAGGTATATTTATAGGTGTTTTACCTATGTATATCTTCTTATTTTAATAATATCTTTACCTATGTATATCTTTTTACCTATGTATAATAATATCTTTTTATTTTAATGGGTTTTAATGAGTTTTATTTTGGTTTTGTGTTTTTAATAGAGTTTTACAATATTATAAAAAATATGAAGGCCTAAAGAATTAAAGAATATATATCCCTTTTATTTATAAATATATATACCATAGGTGTTTCATCTATGTATTATACATAGACTTATTTTATTTTCCTTTTCCTTTTTTATTTTATTTTAATTTTATTATGCACATGTGTTATGAGTAATATTTACAAAATTATAAAAAATAAGAGTTTGTAAAAATAATAAATAATGAATAAATTGAATATTTTACTCAGTAGAATGTACAATAGGGACCCAAAACCTAACTCTCACATAGTAACTCCAAAAATATAAAACCACCACCATTAAATAGCTCATGAAATGGAATATACAATTAGAGGTGATTTTGATATATTTTGAGTTTTTATTTGAAAGATATGGGTTTGTGAAGTTTGGTTTTTGGCTTTTTATTTAGTGCATAAAAGGTACACTGTGTATTATTTTTGTACAAACTCAATTTTGTATTTTTAGTTACATTATTATCTACAACTTTTATGTACAAAGTTTCTTTATTTAATGAATAATAATAAAGAATAAAATAGGTGTCGGGAATGCTTAAATAATGAATGAAAGAATAAGGCTTTTATTTTATTTCTGGCCCTTATCTCCCCCTACTTTATTCCTTGTCGACAAACTCAATTTTGGACCTGGTCTTGGGGTTAGGGTAATAAAATATTTTCAATATTTTATTTCTTTTTCTTTTCTTCTCTTTATTCTATAATTTTGGCATTAAAAAATATTATTTATACAATAAATGTAAGAAATGATGGATGATATTTTGTACAAATTAATGCTATTTACATGCATTAGCTAGGGTTTTTAAGGCCAAGATGGTAGAATAAAGGTGTTGAAATGGAGATTCATCAGCGGGAAGGTGTACCTTCACATCGAGGGTGAAAGTATACAAATAGATACGATTGAGGGTTTGACTTCCAGAAATTTAGCTAGCTCAGATTAGGGATCAGAGAAGACATCACATGCAGAGCGAGACATCCAACATGAGTGTGATTTTGTGATTACAGATGATGTGGCAGTTTGGGAAGATATGATTTAACAAGCTCTTGTCACACCTTCGGAGTCCTCATATTCATAGTTTCCAGTTGATGAGAGTTCGGAGAGCACACTTGTGGAGCAGGATATTTTTGAGGCTGGAGATGCAGAGTCTGGTAGTGAGGTTGATTTTATTTCTTGTCATTTAAATTCAGATCCTTCCGATTCAGACATGGATATTGATTGGCATGAGTTTGATGAGTACATTTCGTGTTTGATTTCTGCCAAACTGACAACTAGTATGGGGACTGATCCAGTAGAGTCATGTCTGTTACCAGTTGGGTTGTCTCCATCAGTTTCAGAGGAGCAGAGAGAGTTCTCACATTCAGATCTGGTTGCTTTCACTCAAACCCTTAGGAAGCCAGATTTACCCACTTCCACCCACCCGGAGCTGAAGGTTACCATGGAGCATGACCTATTGATTCCTTGATGGTGAGCCCAAAATGTTTCCAGTCATAATCTCTGTCGATTTGACTGATGACCAAGAATCTCTCCTAATGGAGGTTCTTAAAAGAAATTGCAAGACAATTGGATGGTCCGTAGCAGATCTCCATGGGATTAGTCTGGCCCGGTGCTCCCAGCGCATCTTTTTAGAGGATGATGCCAAACCATCTCGTGAGTTTAAGCACAGGCTGAACCCGAATCTTCGAGAGGTGGTTATGAAGGAAATTTCCAAGTGGTTGAGCGTTGATTTTATTTATCCCATCTCCGACACTAAATGGGTCAGTCTGATTCATGTGGTATCCAAGAAGACATGTATCACTATAATTATCAAAGAGGACGAAGAGGAGATTGCTACCCGTGTACCCACTTCTTAGCTAGTCTACATGGACTACAAACGATTGAATAAGGGCTACCATGAAGGATCACTTCTCACTACCATTCATTGATCGGATTATTGAGTGATTAGTGATGAATCTGTGATTCATCACTCTAAAAGTTGAAAATAGAGCTTTGTTCCTGAGTAAATAGCAGCATATTTCCCCTTATCTTGCATAATTAGCAGTCATGCATGCATAAATAATATTTGCATTTTAGCATTCATATTTGCATTAAATAAGAAGCCAAATTCACTTGTAAATATTCACCTGTATATTAGATAGAATACCTTATTTGTATATATTTTATACTAACTCCGAATCCAATAAAACCAACTCCATAGTGTATATATTACTAACACTAATAAAGAAAAAAATATCAAAAAATTACTAACTTGTAAAATTGACCAATAAAACTCCAATCCAAAGTTTGAAACTAGGAGCCTTAAAATGTGCATATCTCTCTCATACAGCCTCTGAATTAGGTCTACTCACTTTTAAAGTAATATACATTCAAAGACCTTCGAAATAAGACCAATTTTATTAAAATCGGAGCTCGTATGCAAACCTTGGGTTTTGGGCCCCTTTTGTAAATTGTACATATTGACCTTTTTGCCCCTGTATTTTACTATTTCATTTTCTGATTTATTAAAAATCCAAAAAAATAGATTAAGTTGTAAATATTCTTTTTATATTTTTCTAACTTTATTTTAATTTTTCTCTTAATTAAAAATGGCAAAAAAATTACAAAAGATAAAATGCGGTATTTTATATCTATAAGGTACCACCCAAAAATATATTTTGTAGAGATGACTTCTTTTGATTTTTGTCACAAAAGTTGTAGATCTCGTCGAGACGAGCAACTTTTGTGTTGACCACTTTTTGATTTAATCCCTTTTGTTATTTCTTTTTTATTTTTGTTTACATTTAATTTTTGAATTTTCTAGGAGCGACATGTGGCTGCTTTTGGAGCCGCCACATGTCACCCCAATTTTTTATTTTCGGATTTATTTTTTATTATTTTCGGATTTTATTATTTTAATTATTATTATTTTAATTATTGTTATTTTTAGTAGCCTACTTATTTTACTTATATTATATATTATTTTTTCCCTTTTACTCCTTCCTTTCTTCTTCCCACTCCAAGCCACCATTTTCCCCACTTCCTCCACCATTCTCTCCACTCTCTCCATCTCTTCTCCAACTTCCCCCTCCTCTTTATATTCACGTCCGCTCCACCATTTTTCATCATCCGCCAATTTCGTGAGAAGAATTCCAGCTCCAGAGAGGTCAAGGTGACACTGACAACCTTAGTCTGTAGAGCGACGACGAGTTCCAGCCATCTTCGGCTATTGGTGAGATCTGCGAGCCTTGTTCGCGTAGCATTCCTCCACAAGTGGAATGCTTAGCTTCTCAGCTTTTCGCCAAGCTAATCGAGGCCGCGACGACGAGAGCCGCACATCGCAACTCCACCTTCGGCGACACACATGTATATTTTCTATCTCTATCTTTTTATTTCATTTTATATAACAATTTTTTTCCCTTGTTTAATCCACAAAACATCATTGTATTTCCATCACCACATTTTTTTCATCATTATTATCATCACCAACACCACCTCATTCGTTTTTTTTTATATACAAACATCTTCATCGCATTCATACACCACTAATCATCACATCATATTCATCTTGCTCTCCACATATTCATTCACTGTTTGAAAAAAAAACTAAAAAAATCAAAAATCAAAATACAAAAAAAAATAAAAAAAATCGCAGCACAGGTGCGTCGCCCGGGCTCCAGCCCACCGGCCAGAGCCCCGCCGCGCCATCGACCCGCCACCAGCCGCTGCGCCGCCGCGCGGTGCCGGCCCGCCGCACCAACCCGCCTTGTCGCGCCCCTCCCGCCGTCCTTCCGTAGGCTTTCCAGGAGATCCAACCCCTGGGTAAAACTGCCATCGGGACCTCCGCTCCACGCCATCATCTATGCGGCCAGGTCGCGCATGCCCCTCAGCCGCAACCCAGCGCCGTCGTGCGCCGCCTCGTCCACGCGCGCCAGCCCGCGCGACCTTCGCGTCTTCTCCCCGCGGCCGGCCCTCCGCACGCCGTCGCTCATCAGCGCCGCAACCACAACAAGCCCTCCTCCCACGAGCGGCGATGCCTTCGGTGGCACGGCCGCCGCCCCTTGCGCCGCCTGCCCGTCATGGCTGCCGTTCGCCGAGGTCGGCCCTTCAACTCGTGTCGCCCATCCTCGCGCCTGTGCCCTAACGTGGGGTTTGGAAGCAACGAAGGTTTCTTTTTGTTATTTTATTTTAATTGTGAAAATTACATTTTTTTCGCATGTTTATCAAATTGCAAAAACATCCTTATGCATTGATTGCATTTTCAATTTTAATTTCTGTATTTGCAAAGACACCCCTGAGTTCATGCATTAATTTAGACAGCCATTTGGCATCTTTTTATTCAATAAAAAATAGCATGTTGTAAAGCAACAAAATCTTTATCTTGTGGATATTTATTTACATTTTTGTAAGCATCCGATTATTTATTAAAATTCAGAGATTGAAAATCAGTGATATTTTACCCATTTAAGCTCTGAAATTCACACATAGTCATTTATTACTCCAAAAATTGTGAAAAAATTGTGAATGATGTATTTTATTGTGCTTTGATTATAGTCCAAATTTTGTCAAATTCGGAGTTGTCATTTGCATAAAATAAATTCCTTAGTGATTTTTGTATATGGTTTTTAATTAAATCCACGAATAAGATTTTTGATAAATTTCAACTCTCCTGGATTCCTTATAGAAATATCTATTTGAGATAAATCAATCTATGGATAATTTAACTTCGTGGATTTATTAGAAATTAAATACCCACAGTCGCTCTGTTTTCAGTAAAAAAAATTCATAAAAAAATCCTAAAGTATCAGAAAATTCCAAAAAAATAGGGTTGCTTCATTTCATAATGTTTATCTTCCAGTAAATTTTTCATAATTTTTGCATATCATTTGCACGAAAAATTGCATAAAAATTCCAAAAAATTTTGCATTTTTCATTTGTGCATTTTAAAGCCAAAAATTCCAAAAATAATATATTTTGCACTCGTTGTTGGATTAGTTTCTTAGAAGCTGATTTGAACTTATTTCGGATTAAAATTAAATTTGTCTAAGTCAGTTCTTTTCTTGTTAAACTTAATCCAGTTCATATTTTGTATTAGGCATTTTTATTGCATAAAAAATACCAAAAAAATTCCCACTTGAAAATCACGATCTAATCCGTCTAATTTGATAACGAGTTGTTCCTTTGCCTCCTTGAGTCATCCCTGGGGCTTGCATAGGCTAAACAAACATAAAACCGCACGTTAATTCATTCGACGATTATTCGATTTGTGCGGTTATTTTTGATAAATCCGGATTTATCCGACTACAACGAAGCACGTCAATCCGACAACATTAAGAGGGTAGATCCGAGGTCCGTCAAATGGCGCCATTGCTGGGGAGGCAAACAGCTTAGGATCACTTTGGAAATGTAGATTTACGTTTTGTAGTCAATCGGGTAGTCTGATCCCCGAACCACCTTGTAATTTTTTCCAATTATATTTCTATTTATTTTTCTCTCTCTGACATTTTTGTATCTTTTTGTGTGAGGGCCTGGTGGACTTGGAGCGACTTTCTTGAAGTCGACGCATCTCGAGTTGCATCGGAGGCCAAAAATTCGTGGATCAAGTCGGTTGTTGAGACGCCAGAAGGATTTTTTATTTTTTTATTAACTTGTAAAAAAATTGCATTTCCAGCAGTTCCCGTCTGGGTTCTCGCATGTGTAAGTCATAATAAAATGTGTCCTCGTGTGATGTGTGGTTGCTTTACGTAGAATAGGACCTACACTTGCGGCTCTTAGAGCTTCCTAGGATTGTTTGTGCTCGTAAAATATGGGACCACACTTCACACTTAAAAGACACACTTAGACCGGAGGACTTAGCCAAACATAATTTGTTCTTCAATCGCTAATAGAACTGCCTGTCTAGGAGCGGCTTTTCATCGTTTGCATTCATTTAGTGTAAAAATTTCAATTCAGTATTGCATCCGGCATTGTAGAGACCTGGAGGCACTGTAAGTATTCTTACTCAAGCATTCATCATCGTTTTTTCGATTGCATCAACTTTTTCCGACTCTCTCTCTCTCTCGGTTTTCTAACCTATGATAAAGGAATTGGGATTGGATGGTAGATGTGATTGCTTGCATGGATTAATATCAGTGACAACTAATCTTTAAAATCGGGACTGTTAATTGAATTGAACCCAAAAAAATGACTAAAATTAACCCGTGTTTGCGGGAGATTAACCCCGATCTGATTTTCAGGCTAAGTGAGGGTACTTGAGTGTGTGTGAACACCTTAAGGCAGAGCCCAAATCCCCGCCTTCCATATCACATTCCGACTGATCCTAGCAAATATCACAAGTTGAATTATTTAGGTTCATTGACTAGTACCAAGTAGCCTCTGCCTATCTCATGTAGATAGGGGCGAAATTGCGGTACTTCACGACAAGTTGCCAGTAACCCCCCGAGGTGAAGTTCCGGCCTTGTCAGCCTCCGCCTGCTTGCAGGTAGATAGGGGCAGGTCTTTGAATCCATCAACTTGAGATAGGAGCGAAGAAAGGAAGGACCGGCGGTATCTTAGGCGACAGGTTAAATAGGGGAGACGCATCCGGCTTTTAGCCGACTCTCATATAGGTCGCGTAACTTCTTGCTACTTGTCTGAAAATTCACACTTAAAATCAACCGGACTAATCGAACTCGGTTTCGGATCCTTCATCGTGTTGAGTGTGAACTCAGGGTTTGCTCTTGTGTTTGTTTTTGTGTTTGTCTGTGTGTGTTATCCTGTGTAATTGCACGTTTTCTAGCTCAATCTTCTTACATTCATCCTTTCCTTCTCAAGATGTCGGGATATTGGTCCCCATACCCTGAAACCTCTGGTCATTCCTCATCGACCATATACCGTTCATCTTCGCCTTCTCCTTCTTCCATGTATCCTCCGCCATCCACGGGAGACCCTTACCCATGGTCGGCTCCACCTCAACTCGATTATGAGGTCAGAACTTCGACCGACTTCTCCAATTCTTCGCATTTCTCACCTACTCCATATTCCAACACTCCGAATCCACTTCCATCTTGGGCTGATTGTCTTTATTCTCGACAGCTTGCAGGAATCAAAGAATCAAATGAAGAGCAAGTCAATGTTGAGACGGATGATTGGCAAAATTATATGCCCCATTATACTTCATTCTCACCTCAAGTAGGGACCAGACAACAATTCACATATACACATCCCGACTTGACATTAGGGCATAACATGGTCGATCGAATAACTCGAATGGAGAGGCCTGCACATCATGATTTTCCAGACTTGATTGACTTTAATGATCAAGCTTCCATTAACCAGTCTTCATTCAAAGAGCCCATACATTCACAAGATTGGACTCATGAGCTAGACTTATCAATCCTCGTTTTAGCGTATGAGGCTCCGACCAATATTTCCCATTTGGATAGTCCATACTCGACCCAGCATTACATGCCAGAGTCTAGGTATGTTGAGTATGAGACTCCAATATCTCAGTAGTATCCTCCAATTGAGCAGATCTCTCCCATGATTTGTCATGAGAATATTTTGGAGGATGACATTTCCAGACTTATTGAGAAAAATGAAACATTAGGTAACATGTTGAGAGACATCATGGAAATATTGCACTCAATTTCTGCCAGCTTGGGAATGAAAGTGGAAAAGGACGTAAGTAGATCTGATGTTGAAAACCAAGCAAGCATTAGGGAACCCACACCTTTTGTACAGTTGGAGTCCATTCCACCTCCCTCTTCTACTAACCACTTACCCTCCAATCCAGAGTCTGATTATGCATCCACCAAAAATACCAAAAAAATTGAAAAACCAAAAACCCACATAAAAATTGAAAATGAAAATGATTTAAAAAAGTTGAATCCTACCCTAAGGGAAGCACTCAATGAAGAATTGATTTTCAAACTTCCCTTAATAAAGGCCATAGATCACTTCCCTGACCTCAAGAGATTTGTAAAGAATAAATTGATGCCCAAGAGGTCGGGCAATAAGAGGACAAGGACTGAAAGACACATAGTGTCTATGGACACCTCCTTGGTGATGGGGAGAAAGACCAAAAGCCGCAGAGTGAAGCGGTTGCCCCGAGTTGAGTGTGAAATCAAAGACACCATCTTTACCCATGCGAGAATCGATGATGACTCACCGATAAATATCCTCCCGACCTCTGTGTTTGACAAGCTCAAACTCAAGCCAATCAGAAAGTCAAGAGAGATCGTTCAGCTGGCTGATCGATCTATTAAATGGTCGAGAGGAAACATTTCAGTCATCGTTACTTTCCAAGGTGCTCTACTCCAGGTGGACTTCACGATCATTGACATCGAGCACCAAGGAGAGTTTACCCAGTCTCCGATTATTCTCGGGAAGCCGTTCTTAGCCTTGGCTAAGGCGACTATAGATTGCGAGACTCGGGAGATCATTTTTTCAGCATTGGGAGAGCTTAGACCTCACCCACTCTTTGATACACTTTACTCTAAGGTTACCCGCACATCCACTGACAGTCGTGACAATCGAGAGGTAGATGAGTCCCACCTCTCTGCTACACCAAAGAGACAGACTTTCCGGACGACCGTTGGTTCAGAGACTCCCCACACCTCCACTTCATCAACTGCTTGCGCCACCACCGTGACAACTTCTAAGGAGGATCATGACCAGAATCTATCATTGAGTCGGATATGACCTTTGTGGATTTCTTTGATCATTTCGGTGATTCGACACAAGAGCCCAATAATGCCAAGCCAACTAAGATCACTAGCACTTTCTCGAGACGCATGCTGACCCTTCAGGAATATTCTAATCTATATGGTGACTCGTCTAATGAGGAACCCATGGTCAGTGTCGTACCACATCCCGGATCATCAAAGGAAACAACCAAGATTAAATCGACTCCACATAAAAACATGGTTGCTCCCTCTTCTTGTCGGCTATCTAGTGAGAGGAAGTCAAGAATTGATTCCTCGAGGTGTTCCCCTGAACCTCTCAAGGCACGTCGCTCTCATCTCCCTCTCAATGATTCAGGTTCTAGAAAACCGACCAAGAAAATTTCCTTCAACATTACGGAGAAGGAAGTTTCAGAGGAATCCTCATTGGGTCTGGACAAGATGATTTATATGAGTGAGCTCAGTTCGGCTGTTCTTAAGCCTTATCTAAGCAAGCAACCGTGTGTCGATCCTCGTTGGACGATCCCTACACCTCAGTATTATTCACCTTAGGATGATTCCGACATCGACACATATGTATATTATCCACCTCCTCGTGTCCGCAAGAAGGTTCGTAACAAACCTTCTTGATCCATGTATATTCTCTATTCTCCTTGTATATATTTTCCCTCCCTCCCTAGTGATTCGAATCACTCGCCCCGGCTCCATATGATTTCATTTTATGGCTGTACTTAGGATGATCATATCCTATGTATAGGGGGGAGAGTGACCTGAGTCTCTTCATCATTCTATGTACATTCTCTAGATCTCATCGGTTCTCACGCTCAGTCCTATCTTATACTTAGGCTGACCAGAGCTTAAGTATAGTGGGGACCGATGCCCGCCGTGTATATACTCCTCCATTTCCCTCTTAAACCTCGTCCGCCCCATTTTTGATCTTCTTCTACACTTAGGCTGCCAGAGCCTAAGTATAGGGGGGTGGGACGACTTCTATACATTTTGTTTTTTTAGCTCTCCTACGCTTAGCACGAGCTATGTCTTTTTCCTCGCTTTTCGTGCTCTAAGGACATAGCACACGCTAAGTATAGGGGGGACGTGTATATATTACGTATATACTTTACCCATAGCTCGTACTTTCGCGTATTTTCGCGTACTTTTTATATTTATTTCGTAATAATTACGGGTGGGTAAAAATTGAAAAAAAAATTGTATACTTGTATATTGTATAATACTTGTAAAATTTGTATAATACTTATAAACTCTTGTAAATTGTTGTATACCTAATTTCAAAAAAAACAAAATATAGGCTTCTTATTTACTCTTGCATATCATCTCTACATAAGAAAAGAAAGAAAAAGAGTCTTGCATTTCATTCATAGCATGTCATCTACATCTCATCCGCATATCTTGCATATGCAAGGTGAAAAGCTAGTGGGTTCTGAACCAAGTTATGAGTAGATATTGAGGATGGACTTGATTTGACCTTAATCCACATAATTTCAGAGGAACCTTATAGGAACTGGAGTTAAGATTTCTTAGGTTGAGTGACTTAATTTTTGAGTCTGCAAGTCTATGTTCACATGTCATCTTGATTAGTCTAAGTAGAATATCTCGTGCACAAGCATGATTCTTTTAGATAATGAGCTAACTTGGACAAGCACAATGCACGTAGCTTTTCATTGATGAGGTGGTGAGGAGGTAGAATCCTTTAGCTTGGAGTAGCACAAGGGTGGAAACATCCGTCCTCCTCTAGGGAGGGTAGTGCATCTCAACCTAGTCTGGTGGTGTTGACGTCTAAAGACGGGACGCTGTGAGTTGCAATAATGCTTCAAAAGAGGGATAGTCTACTGGCTCAAGAGGAAAAACTTCTGATGTACATGCTGCACCTTGTATATAGTTCAAAAAAAAGAGAAGAAAAAAATGCAAGACTCCAAAAAATCAGACAGGTCCAAGTGAAAATAAAATACATGTCGGAGTATGTATATTAGCAAGAAGTCTGCAGCTGGATGACTTGGCTACACTGGTCAGGAATCCTGGGATAGGTAGCTACACTGGCTACCATCCATTCTTTTCTCCACCCCCTCGTCTTGAGCTGGTCGCACTTGAACTTAGAAGGGAATACCCCGCTCCTCGAGGAAAGCGTTACTGGAACGGGTAATCAGAGTTACCTTATTAGAGGAGGCTGGTTCTGAGCCATTTCTGATGTGAAGAGTTACATTTCACTTACACAGTACAAGTAAGAATCATAGTCATCAGAAATTTGCGTTTGAGGATTTGTTCCGACCTGACTGTTGAGGCCTCTTGAATAGAAGACTTGTGGAACTTGAAGTCTGTTAGGTCTTAAGTTCAGATCCCAATAAGGTTCCGCCACATAATTAATCCAAAGGTCGAGTCAAGCTCCATTTTCAACTTTTGTTCATGACCTTGGTATGGAATCCAAAATCATTTCACTATTGCATTTCATTTTAGTTGCTCGGGGACGAGCAAGCTTTAAGTATAGGGGGTTGATGAATCTGTGATTCATCACTCTAAGTTGAAAATAGAGCTTTGTTCCTGAGTAAATAGCAGTATATTTCTCCTTATCTTGCATAATTAGCATTCATGCATGCATAAATAATATCTGCATTTTAGCATTCATATTTGCATTAAATAAGAAGCCAAATTCACTTGTAAATATTCACCTGTATATTAGATAGAATACCTTATTTGTATGTATTTTATACTAACTCCAAATCCAATAAAACCAACTCCATAGTGTATATATTACTAACACTAATAAAGAAAAAATATCAAAAAAATACTAACTTGTAAAATTGACCAATAAAACCCCAATCCAAAGTTTGAAACTAGGAGCATTAAAATGCGCATATCTCTCTCATACAGCGTCCAAATTAGGTCTACTCAGTTTTAAAGTAATATACATTCAAAGACCTTCGAAACAAGACCAATTTCATTAAAATCGAAACTCGTATGCAAAACTTGGGTTTTGGTTTTGGGCCCCTTTTGTATATTGTACATATTGACCTTTTTGCCCATGTATTTTACCATTTCATTTTCTGATTTACTAAAAATCCAAAAAAAATATATTAAGTTGTAAATATTCTTTTTATATTTTCTCTAACTTTATTTTGATTTTTCTCTTAATTAAAAATGGCAAAAAAAATTACAAAAGATAAAATGCGGTATTTTATATCTAAAAGGTACCACCCAAAAATATATTTTATATAGATGATTTCTTTTGATTTTCGGCCCTTCACGAAAGTTGTAGATCTCGTCGAGACGAGCAACTTTTGTGTTGACTACTTTTTGATTTAATCCCTTTATTATTTCTTTTTATATTTTGTTTACATTAAATTTTTAAATTTTCTAGGAGCGACATGTGGTTGCTCCTGGAGCTGCCACATGTCACCCCAATTTTTTATTTTCGGATTAAGTTTTTTTTACTTTTGGATTTTATTTTTTTAATTTTTATTATTATTTTAATTATTGTTATTTTTAGTAGCCTACTTATTTTACTTATATTATATATTATTTTCCCCCTTTTACTCCTTCCTTTCTTCTTCTCCACTCCAAGCCACCATTTTCCCCACTTCCTCCACCATTCTCTCCACTCTCTCCATCTCTTCTCCAACTTCCTCCTCCTCTTTATATTCACGTCCCTTCCACTATTTTTCATCATCCGCCAATTTCGTGAGAAGAATTCCAGCTCCAGAGAGGTCAAGGTGACACCGACAACCTTAGTCTGTAGAGCGACGACGAGTTCCAACCATCTTCGGCTATTGGTGAGATCCACGAGCCTTGTTCACGTAGCATTCCTCCACAAGTGGATTGCCTAGCTTCTCAGCTTTTCGCCAAGCTGATTGAGGCCACGACGACGAGAGCCGCACATCGTAGCTCCACCTTCGGCGACACACAATATATTTTCTATCTCTATCTTTTTATTTCATTTTATCTAACAATTTTTTTCCCTTGTTCTATCCACAAAACATCATTGTATTTCCATCACCACATTTTTTTCATCATTATTATCATCACCAACACCACCTCGTTCGTTTTCTTTTTATATACAAATATTTTCATTGAATTCATACACCACTCATCATCACATCATATTCATCTACCTCTCCACATATTCATTCACTGTTTGAAAAAAACTAAAAAAATAAAAAAATCAAAATACAAAAAAAAATAAAGAAATCGCAGCACAGGTGCGATGCCCGGGCTCCAGCCCACTAGCTAGAGCCCCGCCGCGCCATCGACCCGCCACCAGTCGCTGTGCTGCTGCGCGGTGCCGGCCCACCGCACCAACCCGCCTTGTCGCGCCCCTCCTGCCGTCCTTCCGCAGGCCTTCCAGGAGCTCCAACCCCCGGGTGAAACTACCAACGGGACCTCCGCTCCATGCCATCATCCGCGTGGCTAGGTCGCACGTGCCCCTCAGCCACGACCCAGCGCCATCGCACGCCGCCTCGTCCACGCTCGCCAGCCCGCGCGACCTTCGCGTCTTCTCCCCACGGCCGACCCTCCGCACATTGCCGCTCGTCAGCGACGCAACCGCCATCATCCCTTTGCCCGTGAGCGGTGACGCCTTCAGTGGCACGGCCGCCGCCCCTTGCGTTGCCCGCCCGTCACAGCCGCCGTCCGCCGAGGTCGGCCCCTCTACTCGTGCCGCCCATCCTCACGCTTGTGCTCTAAC
This sequence comes from Ottelia alismoides, assembly GCA_037367405.1. Lineage (NCBI taxonomy): Eukaryota > Viridiplantae > Streptophyta > Magnoliopsida > Alismatales > Hydrocharitaceae > Ottelia > Ottelia alismoides. The sequence goes on from JAZKJV010002894.1 coordinate 342,071, forward strand.
GTGGGGTTTGGAAGCAACGAAGGTTTCTTTTTGTTATTTTATTTTAATTATGAAAATTGCATTTTTTTCGCATGTTTATCAAATTGCAGAAACATCCTTATGCATAGATTGCATTTTCAATTTCAATTTCTGTAATTGCAAAGACACCCCTGAGTTCATGCATTAATTTGGACAGTCATTTAGCATCTTTTTATTCAATCAAAAATAGCATGTTGTAGAGCAACAAAATTTTTATCTTATGGATATTTATTTACATTTTTGTGAGCATCCGATTATTTATTAAAATTCAGAGATTGAAAATCAGTGATATTTTACCCAATTAAGCTCTGAAATTCACACATAGTCATTTATTGCTCTAAAAATTGTGAAAAAATTGTGAATGATGTACTTATTAGCTTTGATTATAGTCCAAATTTCGTCCAATTCGGAATTGTCATTTGCATAAAATAAATTCCTTAGCGATTTCTGTGTTTGATTTTTAATTAAATCAACGAATAAGATTTTTGTTAAATTTCAACTCTCCTGGATTCCTTATAGAAATATCTATTTGAGATAAATCAATCTCTGGATAATTTAACTTCGTGGATTTATTAGAAATTAAATACCCACGGTCTCTCTGTTTTCAGTAAAAAATTCATAAAAAAACCATAAAGTATCAGAAAATTCCAAAAAAATTAGTGTAGCTTCATTTCATCATGTTTATCTTCCGGTAAATTGTTCATAATTTTGGATATCATTTGCACGAAAAATTGCATAAAAACCCCAAAAAAGTTTGCATTTTTCATTTGTGCATTTTAAAGCAAAAATTCCAAAAAATATATTTTGCACTCTTTGTTGGATTAGTTTCTTAGAAAAAATATCACTTGGTTGATTTGAACTTATTTCACATTAAAATTAAATTTGGCTAAGTTGATTCTTTTCTTGTTAAACTTAATCCAATTCATATTTTGCATTAGTCATTTTTATTGCATAAAAAAGTACCAAAAAATTCCCACTTGGAAAACCACGATCTAATCCGTCTAATTTGATCCCGAGTTGTTCCTTTGCCTCCTTGAGTCGACCATGGGGATTGCCCAGGCTAAACAAACATAAAACCGTGTGTTAATTCATTCGACGATTATTCGATTTGTACGGTTATTTTTTATTGATCCGGATTTATCCGATTGCAACAAAGCACGTCAATCCGACAACATTAAGAGGGTAGATCCGAGGTCCGTCAATTAGTTGAGAAGAGTCACTACTGCTTTCTTGATGGGTACTCGGGATAAAATAAAGTGGCCATTGCACCTGAAGATCATGACAAAATTACATTCACTTGTCTGTTCGGAACGTATGCTTTTAGACAGATGCCCTTTGGTTTATGAAATGCCACGGCTACATTCCAAAGGTGCATGCTTTCCATCTTCTCGGATATGGTAGGTGTCTTTTTGGAGGTTTTCATGGATGACTTCTCGGTCTATGGCAATGATTTTGATGCTTGCCTTTCTATCCTAGACCACATGCTTCAACGTTGTGTGGAAGTCAATCTTGTCCTATGTTGGGAGAAGAGTCATTTAATGATGACTTAGGGGATGTTCCTTGATCATATCATCCCCAACAGAGGCATGGAGGTTGATCCGGCTAAGGTGGACATCCTTAAGAAGCTAAATCTGTCGTCCAATATGAAGCAGTTGCGGTATTTTCTGAGGCATGTCGGTTCTACCGACAGTTCATTTATGACTTCAATCGAATTTCCCAACTACTTACTGATCTTCTTACGAAAGACATTGAGTTCCTTATAGATGATAAGTATCTTTTGTCATTCGAGACTATCAAGAATCTGGTTGTGCAGGCACATGTCCTTAAGCCACCCGATTGGGCTCTCCCATTCGAGATGATGACGGATGCCTCAGATTTTGTTGTAGGGGTTATTTTAGGATAGAGAAGGGGGATGGTTTGCCTTTTGCCATACACTATGCTAGCATGACTTTCGATGTCGCCCAGTGGAACTACACCGTTATGGAGAAAGAGATGCTAGTTGTAGTCTTTGCTTTGGATAAGTTTCGATCTTACATCATTGGATCTAGAGTGACTATCTACACAGATCACATCGCCATCCGATACTTAATAGACAAGAAGGATGCTAAGGCACATCTTACTAGATGGATCCTTCTACTCTAAGAGTTTGGTATTGAGATTAAGGATACACCTGGAGTCAAGAATGAGGTGGCAGATCACCTATCCTGATTACAGTTTCTTGAGGATTCTGAGACTACCATACCTATCACAGGGACATTCCCAAATGAGACAATTCTTGCAATCCCCTCACTCCTGTGGTATGCTGACATTGTGAACTATTTTGTTACCAAGAAAGTTCTACAAGGTTGGACTAGGCAACAACTCGAGACTTTCCTAGTGAAGGCCAAGTGATACCACTGGGAGGATACAACCCTTTACCATGAAGGGTGGGATAGCGTTTGGCATCGATGTATTCATTAGGAGGAACACCACAGTGTCCTCACCAATTGCCACTAGCTTGAGGCAGGAGGTCATCATTCAGGGAGGAGGACAACAAAAAAGATGCTCCAATCAAGCCTTTGGTGGCCTACACTCTTCAAGGATGTTGATGCATCCGTGAAGAGGTGTACTGACTCTCAGAGGAGGGGTACCCCTTATGGACATAAGGATATGATGTCGATGCAACCCATTTACTTCTGTGAGGTTTTTAGTGCATGGGGCATCGATTTTATGGGCCCATTCCCTAAGAGTCAGGGATTCGGGTATATTTTGTTGGCAGTTGATTATGTTCATCATTGGGTTGAAGCCATCCCTGCTAATAAATATCTATTTCATCACCTTTATTCTTTCATTTTGGCCTAACCCTAGCTGAATGCATGAATACATAATTAATTTATCAAAATAAACATTCATTAATTCATACTAAATATTGTATAAAATATTGTACGTTTATGGTATTTATTGCCAAAATAAAAGAATAAAGTAAAGAAAAAGCGAAGTATCAAGGACATTGAAGTGACCCTAGCCCCCGAGACTCGGTCATCATGGTGACTTAATCGATAAGGAGTAAAGTAGGGGGAGATAGGTAGCTAATTATACAAAAAACACATCTGAATCACTCTACAAAATAGGCCGATAATTACTTTTTGGGACCTATTTTATTCTTTATTATTTACACCTCAAATAATAAAACTTTGTATATGAAATTGTAGCTAAAAATGTATAGAAAAGTACAAAATTTATTTCATGCAAAAATAACATACAGTGTACATTTATTTTATATACAGAATAAAATCCTAAAACCCAAACTTCACAGGCCAATATCTCCCTAATAAAAATCAATATTATCAAAATCACCTCTAATTGTTTATAACTTTTAATAAGCAATTTAATAAAGGTGATTTAATATTTTTGGAGTTAAGGGGTGAAAGTTAGGTTTTGGGTCGTTATTGTACAATATACCCGAATAAAATATTCATTTTATTTATTCATCATTATTTTTATAGTTTTATATTTGTAAAAATTTGTAAATACTATTTATATCATATATACACATTAAAACTAAACTAAAGCCATATTCAAAACAATAAAATAAAATAAAATATAAAAATACATAGATGAATGTACAATAACTATACCTATATAATATACACCTACATTTATTTAAGTGTACATATTATATCATAAAAATTTAACAAAAATATATTTAAGTATATAAAAATAAGTTGTAAATATATAAAGTAACAAAATAAAACAATAAAATTAAAATTACAAAAATAAAAATAAAATACTCAAAGCATAGGTAAATATATCTATAAAAAACCCTAAAAAGAACTTGTAATTAATTACTTCTAAAAAATAAATAAAAATATGTATAAAATACAACATAAAATTAGAAATATTTTTTATTTTATAACCTAAAAATATTAAAATCAATTACTATTTATTATCTATTTTCCAAGACATTTCTACATTGGAATTTCCTTGTTGGTCCACGTGGACCAACCAAGTGCCTCCATTTGTTGACCGCAGTCAACTGTCCGGCCCTCCTTATGACTTTTATCAGAACTTCATGAGGGCGCCACTTCACCATTTTATCCACATCACTTTCTTCATCCATTGCCCTGGAGACCACCACTCTTCTGTAGCCATTGTGCATGTCATCCACGTCCATCTTCGAATATCCACCTACCCACAACCGTCTCCAGGCCATTGATCCTCGAAACTCCCTTAAAACTCGCCTATAAATATACCCACTTCACCCCTTTTTGATTTTTGATCACTCTTAACTGGTCTTTAACCCCTCAAATCACTCCTAGGAGCTTCGCCATGGTGACAGCAAGGCAGAGCTTGTGATTTACAACGAGGAAAGGCAAGGAGGAGGCATATCCACCCCACCGTCAGAACTCCTCTAGCCAGTTCTGCTCCTGGCTTCTTAGGATGATTGAGCCTCTCTTCTCTGCGTTCCTAGGTAATCTTGTAGTATAAATTCCATTATGCATCATTAATTTGAAGTTTAATCAAGCGAGTAGCACTCAATTCAAAAATACCCAATTCCAGGAGCCAATCCACTAGGTCAAAATCATAGTAATCTGACCGTTGATCTGCCCGACTTCCACACCATCTCGCTCCGCCTCGCTCTCTCCACAGAATCCCCACTCCATCCAACCCAGATCCATCATGGATCTGGGATTCATAGCTCCCTCCATCGCCATCGTCGGAGCTTCCCCCTCCACTCCATTTCCCCCATGAGTTCGATCAAACCCTGGATCGAGGAGATAGCCCTCACACCCAGGAGTGTTTTGGTGCTAATTCGCAGAGCTGAGGAAGCGCCTGGAACCTCAACGTCCACTTGTAGCAGCTCCAGGTGGTTCGACCTCGTACGAGCATCTAGAGCCCCTCGTCTTCCTTGGACCCTACCGTTGCATGCAGAGGAAGCCCAGCTACCCGACGGGCCTGTTGGAGGAGTGAAAGACCACCAGAGCACAGAGGAATGACAAATCGAAGTTTGTTGGAGTCGTGTTCTTTCCTATTCTTGTAAAGGCCACACCGTCGTTCTATCAGGAACAATAGTCCAGATCTAATCTGGACTGTTGAATACCCGCAAAGGGTACGCGGAGGAGACTGCACGATCAGACACATGGCAACTCCAGGACGACTGGATCCTTAGTGGTAAGTGGGTAAATTCCATAGACCCCTCCGCATTTTTTGTAATTTCTTTAAAGTCCTGCAAATATTTTATGTAGTTTAAAAGTTTGTGGAAAATTCGCTCGTAGTCCCCTGAACTTTTCAGATATTGCAATTTAGTCCCTTCTAGAGTTACATGCATGTGCATGTTTTATCTTGTGAAAATTACATGTAAGCCCTTACGGGTTATTGTAATTATATTTTAATATATAAAATTTAAATATCAGTGTTATATTTTGGGTTAAATTGTATTTTGACCCTTACTTTTAAATATATGTGCAATTATACCCCTACTAGGCCAACTATTTTTTAGATTTATTTTCTATTTATTAAAAATAGTTGTCGTACCTAAAAATCAACGAAATATAGGTGTAGGTACCTGAATGCATACCTGTTCATGCTATAAATTTACAGTTTCATTTTATGCCCTTTTCTTTTTTTCTAAAAATGAAATAGTGTACGACCAGTCTCTGTTTGTCTTAAAAATTCCAAAAGAATTATAAAATTATTTTGAAAAATTCTTGAAAATATATTTTGTTTATTTAAGTACTTTTAGCTTTCATACCAAAAATCACTAAAATAGAAAAAGAAGACTCCTCAAATTAAAAAACCCCCAAAACCTTCATAAAAATCTATAAAATTCCCAAAAACTCCAAAAATATTATTTTCTGTTGTATAATTTTATTTATATCAATATCTATACAGTAAAATTGATTTGAAATTCTAAACTTTATTTTCTATTTTTAATTTCCAATTTAATTTTGCCTATTATTTTATCGATGTTTTAAGTTATTTTAAACTTTAAAAATATATAAAAATTAGCATAATTCTCCAAAAAATCACAAAAAAGTAAAAAAAAAAATAAAACCTAAAAATATTCAATTATGTAATTTTTGGTTATTTTTAGTTATATTTATATCTATTATTATATATATAGTATTATATACCTTATATCATATAATTATATATATAATTAAAACAAAATACAAAAATATAAAACAAATAATAATATATAAGAAAACGACATCCTTAGGTTAATTTTGTGCATACATATATATACCCCAATATTATTTATTTATTGATAAATAACATTGAGTGCTACATCATGTGTTCCCTGTGTTTGACACCCTACTCTCCTTGTCGCTATACACATTTTATTGTAGGGTTTATAACAAAATTTTGATTCACACCTGCTTAGTTATTGATTGATTTACATTGTGTGCGTTGATTGTTGTCGTGATCACGCAGGGCCTTGTGAGGGGTCGACTCAGCGACGTCGATCCTGCCTTCTGTGGAGCGTACGACTCCCTCCTTTGTGTTGGGTGGCTTTGATAAATGGCATCGACCGGAGAGCAATGGATTGTAGCACATTTTTGTATATATTTGTTCATTATTTACTTGCATTTTCATGTTTTCTATTCTTTGATAATTAATTGATTGTTCTAATCCATTTTTCTTGTAAATATTTCTCGTGAGGGACCGCTTGATGAGGGTTGTCTCTTAGGAGGTGGGCGCAACCAAGGCGAGCGGAGGTCAGCCTTCTCTTTGTGTGTTGACCAGGAGAGAGCGGGAGAGAAGAATAGGGAAGGAGGAAAAGAGCAGACTTAGTATAGAATTTTCTATTTTCTAGTGAGAGAGAGATTTAATTTTTGCAAAATAAGTTGTAATTAACTTATACATTACTTTCTCCACCACTGGAGGTCTAGTGCCCGGGTGTCTGTTTACCTGGGGGCCTCGTACCATATTTTTCATGTTTTATCACCCTTGTTTTATTTATTTCCCGTGATTTGAGCTTTTTGCCTTTGTTTATATTTGTTTCTGTGAGTGAGCCCTTAGATAGTAGGTTGCTTGACTCAGTAGCTAGGTCCAATAATAACATTGCATGCACCTATAGTGATATACACTTGGACATAGTCAAAATTAATTGTTGGTTATTTGGACTTGAGATCGATTGCCGAGAGAAGTGTTATACAACTCTTGTAGGATCCGTTGTGGTGGACATTGATGCACCTCAGAGACCGGACTTTTGGATTTCATTTCTGAATAATCTGCATTTGGTTCTTCCCGATAATAGCAGCTATTGTTTAGGATGCTTTTCTCGCTCTTGCATATCGCCATAGTGATTTCTACCTTAGTGACAACTTGTACACCTTTTCCATCCTCTCTCCCCCTGTGTTTATATCACTTAGGATATAAAGTGATACGACTTTACTCTTTCGAGAAGCAAAGATCTCGATCTGCGTACGCTTGTATACAGGAGGTGTCACTTCGGACATGCGTCTCCTACATACAATCCATGGTGGCGGAACCCTTCGCTTTGACGGGAGACCATGGATATCATTTATATGATCCTATATATCCCATTCAAATTTTAATTAATTATTATGAATCATATTCACATAATGATTTCTTTCAAGGAAATTATAACTCTATTCATAATAGAGTGTTTTTTTAATTGGATTTAATTAATTTAATCATATTAAATCAATTATCAATCTAACCAATCAACCAACCAACAATTAGGGTTTGCTTGATATTATAATATAGTATAGCTCTCACAAGTACGTATTATTTTGCATTTTAATAATTAGAGTACAACTTGACTCACTCATATTATTCTTTCCTAAAAAATGGATCCGGCCAGTACACTCGAGTTATGTTGGGAGGAAGCATTTCGTTGACATGCAAGATGCTAATTAGTAAACCAAGCCAGCATACCCGCACTAGTATTGAACGAGATTTGCGGAGGTCTAGAGATCTCACAAGGCAGAAATCCAGTCGTCGAGTTGACCTCGCACGAAAACCTAATTCAAATAACAATTAACCCACAACAATGATCAAACAATGAAAAGTGATACAGAGTTAAAATTTATTATAACTCCACAACAAAGATGTTTATAGGTGCAAGTATGTGTAGAGTGTCGAACAAAGGGAACAAGCAGGTAGATCGAGGCAATGAATGCTCAAAAATGAATATGATGAATTTGTCTATCTCGGTGCTATTTTTTGTAGGTTTTTAAATTTTATATATTTTTATTTGATTTTTTTAATTTTATTTTTTATTTTGATTTTTAATTTTATGATTTTGTATTTTATTTTTATATTTTATTTATTTGTATTTTCTTTTTCTTGTAAAGAATATAGAAAGCTATAATTAGAGTATATATACAAGAGAGGGAAGTAAGAGATAAAATAGGTAAAAAAATCCAAAATACAGGAAATAAAATATTTTTATGCTTTTTATATTTTACGATGTTTTTGTGATTTTTTCTGTATTTTTGCTATTTTTTGGTAATTTTAAAGTTAAAAAAAACCCAAAACAAGGTTCAAAATAAATATACGGAATTAAAATGGAGATGAAAAATAATAACAGTATCAAAAGTTCCCAAATTAATTTTAAAATAAAGATAATAAAATAGAGAAAATTCAGAGACAGAAAATAGATTTTTAGGATTTTTTAAGAGTTTCTAATATTTTTATAAAGATTTAGGGATTTTTAATTTTTATGAGTTTTCTTTTATATTTTTTTAGTGATTTTTAGTCTGAAGGTCAAAAACACAAAATACACAAAATATATTTTTGGTAATTTTTCAAAAAGTTTTTATAGTTTTTATGTATATTATAGTGTAAACAGGGATGAAAATGCATGTTTTTGATTTTTTATAAATAATATATAGCTTCAAAAATGCAAAATAAAAAAATGGCATGATAGAGCAATGCAACAGTAACTTAATACTATTTTTTGAGATTTTTAGAGTTTTATAGATACATGAAATAAATAGAGACAAAAAGAGAAAATTCAACACTAGCATGGGTATTTTTGTAAATATAGGAAACTATAGGAGCCTGAGTGTAATTTTCACATAAATTTATAACACGACAAAAATATTTATAGACCAAGCATAAATAATCAAACTCCCAGGGCCTTCCTGCAAATTCACCAAATCTCACGTGAGTGACACGTGAGCCTAGTAGGGACCTTTTCAAGTTATTAAAAACCTAGGGGTTTATTTACAAAATATATAAAAAGTTTTAACTATAATAAATATTTTCTGGACTGAACAGAAATAGCAAGAACTCCAAGAGTATCCTCGCAAAAAGCCCATGCCTCACGTGTGCCAGGCACGTGAGGTGACGTGGCTGGGGACCCGGATGTAAATCTATGAAGTTCGGGGCCTTTTTACAAAGTACACAAATTAAATAAACGGTAGAGGAAAGTTTATAAACTGATAATTAAATAACAAAAATGGATGGGCTAACTCTGCAAAATGCCCAAACCTAAGGCCAATCGGACGGCTGTCAGATGTCCACTAGGACACATGTCGAGCTCTGGACGCTCGATACCCCTTCGCGTCGAACTGCTACGATTAGATCCTCAGAAGAGGATCAATGATTGAGGGATGGGCCAATCCAACGGACGTGGCTGCAACTGGGATGAGGATCTTGATACGACGACTCAAAGCAGATTAGCAAGAATACCGGACGAACTCTCGCCTGGCGAGCTTTGAATCAATGGCACGTGCGACTCCAAGCAGCTGGAGCTCAGCCAAGGGTCGCTACTTTTTCCTGAAAAGCTTCTCTACCTGGAGGAGGCATCAAAAAGTCCGCGACGTGCCCTAGAGGTCCTCCACGACACCGGGGACGAGGAGGGTCCTAGGCTCCTCTGGCGAAGTCAACATTCCCCCCCCAGGCGCTTGTACTTTCCCAGGTACCTGCAGAAAGAGTTACGAGGGTCGTGGGCAAACTACTGCGACCCTCAAGTGGGCAAAAAAAGGATGGAATGGGATGTAGAGGCGAAATGGAAGCTCGCCGGAGCAAGCTCCGACAAGGTGGTGGAGAGGTGATTTGATGGGGGAGGAATGGAAAAGGAAGGAGGGGATCGATCTTAAGACTACGACGAGTTGAAAAATGCTAGAAAAATAATATAAAACAACCTCGAGCTGGCTGAACGATCAACAAGATAGACCTCAACGCCGTAGGTCGACGAAGGTGGTGGAGCCGCTCCTCGGCCACGCGCGAACCTCCTAGATGGCTGGAGGAGATCCTATCACCATCTCTAGCCTAGAGCACACGAGGAGAAGTCTCTCACTAGGTCAAGAATGGTTCAAAACTGAGATGGAAGGTCGGGGTGAAATATGTACAGGGTGGTTGAGCGAGCGAGAAGAACGAGGCGTACAACTCGATGTAGTGTCCCAACGCCCGATGTGATCTTGGGGCGTGAATCACCATACATCGAGGGAGAAAAGTCAAGAAGGCATAGACACGACATAATGAAAGGAACGCCCTCGAAAAAATGGTTGAAAATGGTTAAAACATCAGTTCTGACAAGGGCCAGACATTGGTTAGAGAGTTGATCGAGGTCAACCAAGGGACGAATCTGGTTGGTCCACGTGGACCAACCAGAAAAAACCTTGGCAAAAAGATTTGTAAATTTGATAAATAATAATAAACAATTTTATTAATTTTAGGTTATTAAATAAAAAATATTTATTATTTTCTATATTATTTTATTACGATTTTTATTTATTTTTTGATAATTAATTACTAGTGACCTTTTAAGGGTTATATAAGTATATGTATCTATATATTTTAATGCTTTATTTTTATTTTGTATTTTTAATTTTTTTATTAGGTTTATTATTTTATATATTTATAACTTAATATTCTATACTTAAATATATTTTTTTCCGATGTATACAATTAAATAAAAAGATGTATAATTTATATAGGTATACATATTGGTATTTTACCTATGTATTTTTATTATGTATTTTATTTTTATGTGTTTCTTTAGTTTTTTATTCCAGTTTTAAATTGTGCATATATTATAAATGATATTTACAAAATTAAAAAAATATAAAATTACAAAAATAATGAATAATAAATAAAATGAATATTTTAATTAGGTAAAGTATACAATAGGAGTCCAAAACCTAACTTTCAAACCGTAGCTTTAAAAAATATGAAACCACTTCATTAAATAGATTATTAAAATTATATACAATTATAGGTGATATTGATATATTTTTAGTTTTTATTTGATAGATTGGGTCTGGGAAGTTAGGGTTTTGAAATTTTATTCAGATCATAACTTTTTATATGTACATTATTTTTGTATGAAATCAATTTTGTATTTTTCTATATTTAATTATCTACAACTTTCATGTACAAAGTTTCTTTATTTGAGGTATAAAAAAGGGAATTAAAAATAGGTCCCAAAAAAGAATAAAAAATGAATAAAATAAATGGAATTTTTATTGGATTCAGGCCCTTATCTCCCCTACTTTATTCCTTGTCAACCTAGTCATCAAGATGCCTAGGTCTCGGGCTTTAGGGTCATAAAATATTTGCATTATTTTATTCTTTTTCTTTTCTTTTCTTTATTCTATAATTTTGATTTTAAAAACCGTACTTTATACACTTTTTATACACAAATGCATGAATGATAAAATACAAGAATTAATTGTATTTACATGCATTTACTAGGATTTTTAAGGTCAAAATGATAAAACAAAGATGATGAAATGGAGATTCATCAACTAGACACCTTCACCATTCAAATTGAGAACAACACAAAATAATATCAATGTACTTGTGATTTTATCGATCAACTTTGATGATCAGCATCATACTATATATACTAACTACTTAGAGATTTAGGCATCATTAAAACAATTTTAAGGATCCTAAATTTCTAATCATATCAAATAAACATGTTCTTGGTTTTGCATGTAAAAATTGCCCTACAGCTATTGTAGGTTAAACAAGGGTTTCCATGAAACATACATTCAATGCCCAATGATGATTAATCAATTATTTTCATAATTATTATGCATCTAATTAATCAAGGTAAATTCATAATTTCCATGATTTCCACTGAATGATAAACACATTAAGTAAGAAGATTTGATGATCCAATCATCATCCGACCCATCTCCACTAAATATGGAATATCTAGGGCAAACAGAGTCGGACTCATGCAAAATAAATTTGAGCATTTGTCGATTTGATTACCTACTTAATACTAGTGTTTATTTCATATTTCATGGTGGAAAAGCAGTAAGAAAAAATCATTTTCTTATAAATTTATGAATACATGCAAAAATAATATCGCAACGGGAAATTTTTCGAATTTTATTCACGTCCTTTTGGTAGAAATAAAAAGCTAATATTTTTTGGGATATATTTATACTTTCTAAATATATTTTAATAATAAAAAATATATCTAAATAGTACACAAACATTAGGTTTTTATTTCAACGAAAAAACAAATTCAAAACTTGCATCTAATGCAAAACAATGAGTCTCCGCACATCTGATTTACAAAATCTTGTTCACCTAAGATTTTGGATCATATCCAAGACCTGACCAAGGCTTTGATACCACTTGAAGGTTATGGGAAAATCTTAAGTGCATCATGGAAGCGTGAAGATCACATCAAATACGATCAAGAGCGACTAGTCATACTAGTCACTCGGGGCAACAAAGTTTTTAAAAAAATCATGTAATGAAACCACATGATCCAAGAACACTTATTGAATCCTTTCATCCAGATCACGAATGAGAATTAGGATTACCTCTTGAAGCGCACTTATGATCATATCTATAAATGAAGAGACCTCCTGTCTCAAGTCCGATCCGACGTTGATTGCACTTGCGGGCGTGAGGATGAATGCGTGCTTCTCGAAATTTACATTGATGATCCGAGCAACGAATCTCCTTATTTCGTCTCACAAAATTTGACATCTTATCCAGAGTGAGAGTCACCGAAGAAGGCAAAGATCCACGAGCGGTCGAGGCAGCGGCACAATAGCGTAGCGATGATGATGACTTTTTCTCCAACATACTGTGGACGGCCACAAGTGAGAGAGAAATAGAGAGATGACATGTAGAGAGGGAGTTCCTCAAGGGTATGAGTGTTTCAGCACAAAAGTCTAAGCCTACCCCTCCTTTTATACTAATTGGATATCCATGGATCTCAATCCATGTGCACACAAATCCAATGGTTGACATTGGTTTTTGCTTGCAATCAATGTCCATGATATTGTTGTGTTTTAATTACTAACAATAAATTTGTTGACTTTAAAATAAATTAATGCATTGAAATTAATCAACATATTTTAATTTATATCAAATCAACAAAGATGGAATTGATTGGAATGAGTGGAGCCTCATTCCATATATGGAGTGGACAACCACCAAGTTGAGAGCACTCAATATGGTCGTCCCCCTTGTATGGAAGGAGACTCTCTTCATTCCAATTTCGTTGAGATCTTATTCTCCAACAAAAATTCCACATATGAAATAACCATTATTACATATTTATTCACCAAATAATTCTAACTTATTTTGTGACAATTTCAATCATGTCATTGAAAGAATGTGAATCATATTCACGCATCCAAAACAAAATGTAATTGCATCTACAATTTATTGTTCAATGTGAATCTAATTCACGTCAACTATTAATTCGTAAATACAATTACAATTATCTCTCTAATATATTATAAATCACATTTTATAATAGCCATGAATAATTTGGATAGTGCTATCCACATTATTCATATCTTTGATAAATAAATCACATTTAATCATCTTCAATGTCCATTCTCATGTGCCCAAATAATATGAATCAAATTCATATTATTCATAATAATTAAATTACATTTAATTATTTATTTTGCTCAATGCTTAGATGTATTATCAACAACAGAATTATTCTTGAACTCTTTCAAGAATAATATACTTTCTCCACGGATACTTGGAGATAAGGACATGATAATTGTACCTTCCACGTATAGTGACTTAGATATTCAGAACATATCTCAATTCTTGATGGTTATATTATATATTGATACAATATGATCAAATTATATGAAGAATAACCTTAATATTTGACATATAATCTCCAATTGCACATAATTCACATTTTATTTATTCTATACACATTACGGAGAAAACCACCTTAATTACACAGAATCGATGAATTCATTCCATAAATTGACAGTTCATGGTGATATATCTGGATAAAATATTCTCAGAAAAACTCAATTTACTTATTATTTATGAACTGTATGGACAGATTATGTTGCTATACCAAAAAATAATAATAATGATCATCCATGTTAATCACCAGAATATAACTAAAATAATTATATGTAACAAATCATATTTATATTTATTATAGAAAGGGAGAAATTAAATCACTTTGGATTTAAAAATTTATCACATTAAAGTTGATCATTATTTCCAATCACTTTTTAAATCTCTATTGCATTTAACATTTTGTGTTTACAAGAAAATGGGAGGTTGGTTTTTGCAATTTCACCAAACCTTTTCCTATGCATAGAACCTCTCACCCATTCAATTCACATGCATTAGCCTCCAACACACACCCCTTCCCGACGTATTCTCTATTACCCATTCAACTTCTCATGCATATATTTATTTATTTATTTTTGTCTTTATGTGCATGAGAATTGGAGGAGACACATATGTCATCTATAAAAGGTGGAGGCATGCAAGGCCCAAGGGGACGACTCTCTCTCTCTCTCGATATTCTTCCTCAACGCAAGTCCCTCTCCATGTCAAGAGCCTCTCCCTCCCGCACTCTCTCTTCCCAGCAACTCCTCCTGCTCGTGGTGCGATCTGCGGTCGCCACCTCGTGCTCCAGCCTGCGGCTACCACCAGCTCGCCGCCTCCTTCGTACATGACCTCGACCAGCCCCTCGACATCCTCGTGTGCCTCCATCATCCTCCTCGACGCAATCATCAACATGTGTGCATCTCCTTCGCATACTTCAGCTCCTTCTCTGTGCACTCCGGTTCCACCTCCCATGCACCGGCTCCTTGCTCGTGTGGCCTAGCATGTGTCCAACACCTCCCCCACGTAGTCATACCATTGTGCGCCCCACTGGTGTTCCCACCAACTCACGCGTCTGCCTCCTCGACATCCAGCTCCATCATGCAAGATCCAATAAAGATGACTTATTTCCCATCTTTAATTACCTTTTGCATTTTTTCCTTTAGTCATTTTATTTAAGGTGAACTTGAAGGAAATAACTCCCATGTTATAAGTTCTCTTGCATTTTCTTTATATTATTTATTTTGTAAAATTGAACTTGGAAGCATTCTTATTTTGTAAGGTTCTTTCTCAACTCTAAGTTGCCTTAATATATTGCAAGTTTGCCTTCCATTATTTTGTTTTGAAACATTGCAAATGTCACCTTACTTCTTCTATCCTAATTTGCAATTCTATCCCCATCTTCTTATTTAGTTGCACTCATGCCCTCCTTCATTTACTTTAAGTTCTAGGAAGTATTTTCACCGTAGATCGCATTCTCTCATAATTTTTCTTTCGTCGCAATAGATTAAAATTTGCATCAAGTTTGAAAGAATAACGAAAATTGTGAGTTTGCTTAGTTCATGTGGATACGAACCTCTACTTGCACTATACATCTTGTGTGTTTTTATTATACTGTGGTTGTAACTTTATTTGTTTGATTACGTTTTTTCGTGGGATAATAGCGACATGGTAAAACCAATATTTTAAACCACATAAAATCGCTTCAACATTTTGAAGCCGTTGCCACGGACTAGACAACATTTGCATATTTTTCTTCATTTTTAACTTGTTTTCGATATTCTAATCCGTGCATTTTTTATTTCAGCAACTTCAACCCTGAAAAAATAAAAAATGAAGATCCATGCATTTTTTTAGCGAAATTGTAATTTGTTCTAAATAGAAATTTTTTTAATAATAATTTCTTCCTCCTTCTCAGAAAAGCTCGTCAGAAGTGCATGCACTATGAGCTTCCTTTTTCACTTAGGCATTCTAAGATTTACATTTCTTGCATTTGTTTGTGCATCGAACTAAAATCGAAAATTTTTAAAAAGAGTTCTTGATTGCATCATCTTCGTGGTCTTCTCCCTCTATGATAATCTAATTCAAAGACCACCAATCGTGTTTTGATCATATAAAAAGATAAGCTTGAAAGATCACTGCAGTGATCCGAGCAAAAGCGGATAAAATTGAATGCTTGTTTGATCGCACATGGTGATTGATACAAACTCACGAGCACATAAAACCCTAGGATAGAGACAAAAATCCCTGATGCCATGTGGGATTGCAGAAATAAGTCATAACTCCTTAACGCATTGGGCACAGGTTCTTGCGGGAAGAACATATCTTCGATCTGATTACCCACCCTTGATCCCCCAGTTGGATGAGGACATCGATTTCTCACAATTTACCATAAACACCTCTTCATTAAGGACCAATAATTGCCTGATAATATTCGTTGAGTAACTAAATCTAAAATAGAAAAGATAACCGCATCTGCGACAATTTGTGTGGAGTTGGTGAATTAACAAATTATTTTGTGTTTGTACTATGTATGTTAGGTCGTAGATCTTTGAAAAATCAATTGCAACAATTGCTAGATTACGACCTGATCTATAAAACAAAATCCCACCCATCTTGTTCAAGTGAGAAGTATGAGAATTCACCTAATTTAGGAGACATGGGAGAAGAGAACCGACCTAACCCCATGGACCTCATTCTGCAACAATTACAACTATTGAGAGAAGAAAATGCCACAATCCGTCACACCATAGCACCTCTCATCCGGCCACCACCCACTAGTACACATTATAACCTGCGGCGGAAGACCTAGTCCATTGGGTTCAGATTCCACATGAGGTAGGAGACTTTGAAATAAAGCCAGCATCTCTCTCCTTGATACCAAAATACTATGGAAATGAGAGTGAAGATCCTTTCCTACATATACAAGACTTTCGATCTTCCTGTGACACAATGAGCATCCCCGAAGTAGCAAAGAAATACATTTATATGAAAGCCTTCACTCGCTCTCTAAAGGAACGAGCACTCCAATGACTCTGAAATTATGGAACCCCTCTCACCTCCTATGACGCTTTAAGAGAAGCTTTAATCAAGAAATATTTCCCAATAGGAAAGACAAATGCCCTGAGACAGACCATATCATCCTTCAACCAGAAGAACAAAGAACCCATTCACAAAACCTGGAAGTGTTTTAAGGAATTGCAAAGGAAATGCCTCATCATGCAATCTCCAAATAGAAATTGGTTCAGATGGTTTATGAGGGTATAGATACATCATTCAAGAGAGTTATCGACGGCTCATGTGACGGGAATTATATTAGCCGTGATGAACACTTTGTATGAACTTTATTTGAAAACATGGCAGATAATTCGGTGAATAGCTCCTCCATTGAACAATATAATGGGCACGTGAGACCAGTTAATTTAGTTGTTCAGGAGAGATCCACCAGTGACTCATCCATGCAAAATCATGATAAATAGGAAATCCTCTCCAAAGAAATGGATCTGATGACCCAAGAAATCGATAACTTGGCTCTGAATAAAGTCCTGAATAACGTCTGTGGGTTTACTTTTAACCCCAACATTCAAGACTTTGGTCACTACCATTCACCTATGATCAAGAAATGATTCCTGAAACAGTAAATTGGATACAAAGAAATCAAGGTAGGTCATTCTCAAATACTCAAAATTCAGGATGGAGAGAACAATCAAATACTGGGTGGAATTGACATCACAATTACCATTTTCAAAATCACAACCAGCCTAAACAACAGACAGGACCTCCCATGACTCAACCTCCCTCGGTTGTAAATTTTGATGCCCTCACCCAGGCTATTTAGCAGCTTGCTGCAGCACAACAACAAGCAAACCAAGTCCAACAACAAGCCAATGCTGAAAATGCTAGGCAGTTTGCTGAGATCAGGTCTTACATCCCAGCACTATCACCTTAACCACTACCAAACCCCAACACCAACAAGGCTACCTCATCTGGATTACTCCAAACTCCACCACCTGCTGGATTTTCACTTCACCCCCTGGATTTCATAATCATAGTCAAGTATTTTCCACATCCCAAACACAATATCAAGGATTTTCTGTCCCACCCCCAAAAAATAACAATTCAACCTAGGGGAACACACAACAACCTCCGAGGACTCACATAAGTTTCAAACCATCATCTCATTCCAACCAATCCGCCAATGCCGTGACTCTTCAAAATGGAAAAACCACATCTGCTCATATCGCACCACAAATCGCTAAGAGGCAAATCGAAGAGGACGAGGACATCGACAACGAAGAGGAACCAACTGAGATACCCGCCCCTCATACTTTGTCCCCGACCATAACCATCCCCTTTCCTTAAGCTCTTCGCTGGAAAAACATGAGATCATCCACTATCGATCTGGAGTTGGAAAAAATATTTTCGGACATTATCATTGAGATTCCACTCTTAAAAGCCCTCAAATAAGTCCCAGCCTTCTCCCGCTTTTTGAAGGAAAAATGCAAACCAAACCGGAAATCAAATGGAAAGAATAAGAAAGATCAGGAAAATATTGAAAAATATGTGCTCCCACAAGCAACATCCAATGCCATTTCCCAATTTCTGCCCACCAAGAAGAAAGATCCAAGAGCACCTCTAGTTAAATGCACAATTGGTGAATTAACTTTGGATCACACTTTGTTAGATAATGGCGCCTCAATTAATCTTCTCCCTACTGCTATTATGAAGCAGTTTGACTTAGGAAAAGTGAAACACATCTCGATGATTCAACAAATGGTTGATCATTCTATGAAGAGACCGAGAGGACTATTAGAGGATGTAATAGTTACTGTTCAAGGACATCAATTACTGGTTGACTTTATTGTAATGGATATGGATCCAGTCAATACACTAAGTGAGACACCCATCATACTCAGACGACTGTTCTTAGCTACTGCTAAGGCACACTTTGACTTTGAAGAAGGGAAAGTACAATTTAATATCAATGGCAAGATCATCCCCATTAATATTGTGATTCCCACATCCACAGACTCTGATATTAAAGATTTTGGTTGGATAGAAAACTACGTTGTACTTGATATACAAAATGACTTTTCCCATATCCATCTCTTCAAAGACCCTCTGGAGGTTAGTTTGAACACCTCCCGATCCACCTATAAGGACATGTATCATCAAATTGCCACTTATAATCTGAACTCTGCACTTGAAACTCCACCATGCCCTCTCACGGTTCAGGAAATTTTTTAATTACATAAATCCTGGGACACACTAGACACTGAACTTACATTGACTTCAGCTATGATCGTGCCCATGATGGAGCCATCATTTGAGACTATTTCATTGATAAATACATCAGAAGAAATTGCTCCTCTGACCCCATCAAAACCCATTGTCGAACTAAAACCCTTGCCACAAGATCTGAACTGTGATTTCCTCGATGAGGCACACACTCTACCGATCATCATTAATGCCAACCTAGATCACACTTAGGAAAGGAAACTCAAGGAAGTTTTGAAAAGGAATTCCCAAGCTATTGGATGGAAAATAACTTATTTGAAAGGAATAAGCCTGACATTCTGTACACACCACATATACTTGGAAAATGACAGTAAACCCTCTCAATAAATGCAAAGACGATTAAATCTTAATCCACGAGAGGTTGTGAAGAATGAAATATACAAGTGGTCGAGTGCCGGCATCATTTACCCAATAGATGATAGTCCTTGGATCAGTCCTCTACAGGTCATCCCTAAGAAAGTTGGATTAACCATTGTAAAAAATGAAAAAGGAGAGGACATACCTACTCGAGTAGCAACATCTTGGAGGGTCTGTGTCGATTATAGAAAACTCAATAAAGCTACACGAAAAGACCACTTTCCACTACCATTCATTGACCAAATCCTCGAGAGACTAGCTGGAAAAGAATTCTTTTGCTTTTTGGATGGATATTTTGGATATAATCAAGTAGCCATAACACATGAGGATCAAGATAAAACCACCTTCACCTGTCCTTTAGGGACTTATGCATTTCGACGCATGCCATTCAGATTATGTAATGTCCCAGTAACTTTTCAAAGGTGTATGATGGAAATCTTTGCTGATATGATCGATGACTTTATGGAAGTATTTATGGATGATTTTTCAATTTTTGGAGAATCCTTTGAGGAAACACTTGGATTTTTGGATAGAGTCCTACAGAAATGCATTGAAGTAAACTTGATATTATCTTGGGAAAAATCACATTTCATGGTGAGACAAGGGCTTGTGTTGGGGCACATTGTATCAAAGAAAGAGATGGAAGTAGATCCTTCAAAAATTGAGACCATCACCCACCTGGGCCCGCATGTTAATATAAAAGGAGTTCGTTCCTTTTTAGGTCACGTCAGTTTTTATCGATGGTTTATCAAGGATTTCTCGAAAATTACCTTCCCACTCACCAAGTTACTTGAGAAGGACCAAGATTTTACGTTCACCGAGGAAGCATTCGAGTCTTTCACTCTTCTGAGAAAACTCAACACTGAGGCACCCATATTACAACCCCTTGATTGGACCCTTGAATTTGAAATCATGTGTGATGCTTCTGACTATTCTGTTGGGGTAGTTTTGGGAAAAAGGAAGGATGAAAAGCCCTATGCCATCCACTATGCCAGCAAGGCCCTCGATGACGCCCAAAGGAATCATATTGTGACTGAGAAAGAATTGCTGGTCATTGAGTTTTCACTAGAAATTTTTAATCTTATATCTTAGGGTTCACATCATAATTTACACATCACATTCTACTATGAAATATCTCTTCACAAAGAAAGATGCCAAGCTTAGACTCATTAGGTGGGAATTAATCTCCAAGAATTCGATCTAGAAATTTGAGACAAAGTTTGAGCAAAGAATATCGTAGCCGATCACTTATCGAGGCTTCCTTCACCAATTAATAACATGGTCTCAATTTCCGGTAATGTCCCAGATGAGAATATAATGGATGTCTCTCAACTGCCTTAGTATGCGGACATCGTCAATTACCTTGTCACTTTCACATTACCTGACGACTAGTCAAGACATAAGAAAGACAAAACCAAAGCTCAAGCCCGATATTATCAGTGGGATGACCTCTACTCTTCAATGAGGGCACTGATTTAATAGGTAGATGATGTATCTCTGAATCTGAAATCTCTAGCATCCTATCTCATTGCCACACCTCTAGGTGTGGAGGACACCACTCAAGAAAGCGTACAGCTACTAAAGTGATACAATATGATTTCTACTGGCCTATACTGTTTAAGGATGCCCATCATTTTGATCAAGCCTGTACCGCCTGTTAAACCAATGGAACAATGACCCGACGCAACATGATGCCCCTCCAACCAGAACATGTAGTCGAAATTTTTGACACTTAGGGCATAGACTTAATGGGACCTTTCACCGCATCACAAAGCTAACAACACATCCTTCTTAGCGTTGACTATGTCTCCAGTTGGGTCGAAGCCAATCCCACTCGTGCTGCTGATAGTGCGACTGTCGTCAAATTCTTGACCAACCTTTTCTCTCGATTTGACATACCTAAGGTGGTCATTAGTGATGGTGGAACCCACTTTTTGAATGCATCGGTGAAAATTCTACTTAAAAAGAATGGAGTGGAAGATCGCGTCTCAACCATATATCACCCACAAACTAATGGAATAGCTGAACTTTCTAATCGAGAAATTAAAACCATACTCCAGAAAATTGTCTGATCCAATTGCAAAGACTGGTCCCAACACTTGCCATCTTCTCTTTGGGCCTACCGAACAACCTTTTGCACACCTTTAGGCATGATCCCATACCGATCATTCTACGGAAAACCATGTCATTTACTTTTTGAGATCCACCATAAATCACTTTAGGCGATAAAGAAATGTCATTTGGATTATGATGAGGCTGGCAAAATGAGAATACTAGATTTAGTTTAATTGGAAGAATTACGATCACAAGCCTATGATAGCAACTTGATCTACAAGGAAAAAAATCAAAATATGGCATGATGTCAATATTTCGAGGAAAATATTTATGGAGAATCAAAAAGTATGGCAATTTGATGAAAAATTAAAACTATTTCTAGGAAAGCTAAGATCAAAATGGAAAGGCATGTCTTTGGCAATAGTGTTGGAAATGCGAGCCCACGGCGAGCCATTATGCAATAAATGTTATTGCGAATATCATTCCATGATCTGAAATGAAGAATGAATAATTTGCATAATAGGTCCCTTAGTACAATTAGGGTCATGTACCATGGTCATCTTAATAATCATACAGTTGTTGATTCAACTTTAAGAGATGATCTCCAGCCTGAGTAGGAGATGGCAATCCTTTCTCAATTAGGTTGATATCTGACCGACCCCTTGATGCAGGTCCTCTGCATAGGAATAGAGATTCGGAGGTGTCAGATTAGTTAGGTCAAAGAGTTGACTTAATGAGATCGAGATTACCAAAGTCCTATATCATATGCTGTCATGATATAGGCACACATCCTCTGATCGGAGACAGATGTGTTACTATATGTCTGAGTATGTGCATATAAGGGCATATGAGAAATACGATCTCTCAAAGGGATCATACAGGTTCAGTTACTGAACCAGAAGACATGAGCTCACTCATGAGATATTGGGAAGAATCAAATTCCATGCGCACGGTCGTCTAACTTTGGAAGCTTGACTGAATTTGTAGGTTTGATATATATACTTTTGGAAAGTACATGATCAAGACCTAGGTATGATATATGCTTTTGGAAAGTATGTGATCGATACCGTTCCCAATGATCGAATGAGAAACTTACTGATAAAACCCTGAAGTAGACAGTGTAAAGTTGATCTAATACTTCGGGTTTATTCTGAGTCTTCCAGCCATTCCTAGGGAGTGATGAAATGGGTATGGATTTTAGTAACTCCTCTTAGTAGAGAAGTAATCTGATCTTAGTCCAAATGTTGGACATTGATCTGAATGTGATTCAAATGCAATGAGAAGATTAGATTTGCGGTCTTCATTTAATCAAGCATCTACGGGAGGCCCGCGATCTGGATTTGAGATATGATCTCAATATCCATGTCACTATACGTGGAACAATACAATTGCCCTGTCCTTATCTCCAAGTATTCGCGGAGAAAGCACATTATCCTTGAAAGAGTTCATGGATAATTCTATTGTTGATATATGTATCCGAGCATTGAGAAAATGGATAACTAAATGTGATTTAATTATCATGAATAATATGAATTTGATTTATATTATAAGGAGAGTTATCTTAGATAATTAAATGTGATTTGATTATCAAAGATGTAAATAATGTGAATGTGATTCATATTATTTGAGCACATGAGAATAAGTGATCCAATATAATGAGATTTAATTATTATGGATAAGAATAATGTTGATAGTAATATCATTTATTCATAATATATTATAAATGTGATTTATAATGTATTAGAGAGAGCTAATTATAATTTATATTTTGTTAATTAATTATTATGTGTATTGGATACACATTGTGTAATTAATTGATATTGTAAATTATATGTTGTTTTTTGTTGTAAATGTGATTCACAATTTTCTAATGTCAAGATTGTAATATTCCCAAAATTATTTGTGAATTATTTTTTGTCTATAAAATCCCAACAAAAGTTGTTGGAAATTACGAGAGCATTTCATGGAGATGTGTAATCTAATGAGATTACATGAGACAATCTCC
This sequence comes from Ottelia alismoides, assembly GCA_037367405.1. NCBI lineage: Eukaryota > Viridiplantae > Streptophyta > Magnoliopsida > Alismatales > Hydrocharitaceae > Ottelia > Ottelia alismoides. Next base: position 365,832 of record JAZKJV010002894.1, read on the forward strand.
ACCATATGGAGATGGTGGACGGCTACCAATTCCACAAGGAAATTGGTGGTCGTCCCCACCATTCCTAATGGGGAGATCTTCATGCAAATCTATCTCCTAATTGCTTGATCTAATTTAGGACTAAAATATATTTGACATCTCAAATATATTTGATTTAAATTAGATTATTGTTTGTTGGCTTTTACCAACAACAATCTTGACCATTGGATTGACATAAATCAATCTCATCCATTGATTTTATATGACCCATGGATTGAGATCCATGGGTCCCAAAACCCTATAAATAGAGAGGCATACCATGCTCTCTCTTTACAACATATGCTATTGTAGCACATCTCTCTCTCTTATTCTCTACTCGCCTACTCCCTCTCTCCCTCTCATGTGGCCGTCTACCATGGATGCCCTAGAGAGGTTCTCCATCGCCGCAGTGTCGTCGTTATGCTGCCCGATCTTATGCTTGTGGATCTCCGTCTCCTTCGGTGCGCCTCGCTTGTGAAGAAGACATTAGATCTCGTGTGTCGAGATCAGGAGATCCGCCGCTTGGATTATCAACATGGATTACGAGAAGTATGCGGTTCATCCCCGCGCTCGCAAGCGTCTCCTCCGTCGGATCGGACTTGAGACAGGAGGTCTCTTCATTTAGAGACTCGATCGCAACCACGCTTCAAGAGGTAATCCTATTAATTGTTTGTGATTTAGACGGAACGATCCGAGAAGTGTTCTTAGATCATGTGGTTTCGTCGTGTGAAAATTTTTTAAATTCTGCTGCATCGAGCAACTAGTGCGACTAGTCGCTCCTCGTCGTATTCGATACGACGCTCATACTTCCGTGATGCGCTTGAGTATCTAACCATATCCTTCAAGTGGTATCAGAGCCAAGTTCGATGGTTTTGGATACGATCCATAAAACCGAAGGCGACTTGGGTTCGTTAGGGTTGCGAAAGTTTTATCGCATTTCATTTTCGCATCTCTGTTTAGTGATTATTTTCGACCATGTTTAAATCGTTTAAACACAAAAATAATAATTGAATTTTGTTCCCCATTAAATAAGGAAACCATAGGATCTGAGTTTACGTAATTTGGATTCCGTTTGCTCTAGATATGGTTGTTTTAATGAACATGTATTCACTGTTACGGGAACTGCGAATCTTAACGTAATTAAGGAGTTAATTATTGTTTAGAGATGACTCGAAATGCGTGCAAAATCACATAAGTCTTGTTGTAAATCAAGTTAGCAAACTATGGAAACTTACTTTTCTTAATTTGGATTTAAATTGATTGAGATATGCTAATTTTAGTAAGTAGGGGTCACTGCTGAAATTACTTTCCTAATCAAGAACCATGTGATTGTCAATTAGTGAAATTAATTGTTAATTTCATGAAATAATTATAGAAAATATTTGAGAAATATTGGAAGATGATTATTTCCTTAATTGACTTGACCTCAGCCAATTAATTGATTAGACTTGATCTAGATCATAATTGGAAACACAATCATCAAACTCCTTGCTTGAATAGGATTGGGAAATTGTTAAGCAAATTTCTTTATAATCAAAATTGTTTTGATTACTATATGGTATAATTTCGGTTGAAGAACCGATGATCATCTCAAGTACAAATTGATCTATTTGGAATTATTTTTTCCCGAGGCGGATATGGTGTCTAGTCGGAGACGCTGGGGTAGCGGGTTGCAACGTATGTGGTCCGTCCCACTTTCGTCGGTACTGGCCATGACAGTGGGTATGGACTGGATAATGCCAAAGAAATCAAGATGTATTTTAATTATTAAAATACGAATTAATACATACTTTGAGAATAATACCATATATATTCAAGTATAACAATCAAGTTTGATTGATTGAATTGGATTGATAATTAATTTAATATGATTGAATTAATTATGTCCAATTAAAATACTCTAATATGATTAGAGTTGATAATTCCCTTGGAAGATTTAATTATATGAATGTGATTCATAGTAATTAATTAAATTTGAATAAGAGGTGGAGGATCACATAAGTGACATCCATGGTCTCCCGTCAAGGTGAAGGGTTTCCGTCGCCAGGGATTATATATAGGAGACGTCTGTACGAAGTGACAGCTCCTATATGCAAGCGCATCTGGATCGGGCTCTTTGCTTCTCGAAAGAGTAAGGCAGTATGCGTAGTGACCCCAATATCGGATCCTCATATTATTGGGGAGATATTGGATTGCGCATAGTGAGTTCTATTCCTGTTGACGGTTGGTTAAATTAACGACGGATCAACATCACCTTACGGGTGGTGGGCCTGGATGTTAAAGACCGAATTGGGAATGCAAGTTGGACTTGCAAGGTGGAATGTGTTCCCGCTTCTTTTTATCGGAGTTTCAGATTCTCATATTATTGGGATGTAACAAAGATAAGGAAGGAGATCCCAGATCTTGATGAGGTATAATGGTAACTATATCTCTTACATTGAAAATGATTAAGGGAATGAACTTTCAGTGTTTTTGACAAGGCAAGACAACTTTGATATAAAAATTCTTAAATCAAAGTATAATTTGTATATATATAAATATATACACTTATGCAAATTTCTTATTTCAGATAATCCTTCATTAAACCCACTCAATTCTATACTCAATAATAACCAGTAAAATATCATGGATTGTACTCATGATCCAGATATTGTACTTGCAGTTGGACACATAATGTATGTGGTTGCAATATGCAAGTTTCCTCATAATAATGAGGAATGACAATTAAATAGATAATAGGACTTTAAGCCTAGGGTTTGTATGTTTCTATAGTCTTGATATCATCAAATGTGCTTTGGAAGTGACATGTTGATGATGATCGCAATTGTCAAATTAATCCTTATAAAATCAATAAAGATCTTCTGGCATACATATGTGCTCTCAACATTTAATCATGAATGGCATGGTTCTCTGCATCATGCAGAATGGTGGCTCCATAAGAGATGATGTATTCAAAACGTTAGAATACCTACCTGAACCAATGTTTTAAGAGTTTAGATGGATGTAGATGATGAGTGTCATCATTCTACTATCTCTACTCTAGTCATTCATGAAGCTTCACAATATTCATATTATATGAATTTAATGAAGCATGTATAAGTGTTGAAATACTCTTATTTTGAATTCTTTTGAATTTAACATGAGAGATCCTTTAGTCTTGAGCAATGGTTGCTTAGAGATAAATGGAGCGCAGTGGAAGCATGGGTTGGACCCAAGTAAGAAGTATAGTCAAAGAATTGATTGTACTTCTGTGACTTCCATCCAAAGAGTTGGATGAATGCCAATACTGCAATAAGTTGATGTGTTGATAGTATGACTATCAAGTCTGTCTAGAATCCCCAGAAAAGGACTCGGATGGAGCATCAGTATAATCTACATAGATCATTGATATTGACTTGCTTATTGAATAATATAAAGTCTTATAATTGTATCTCAATCTTCTAACAACACTTGCAATGGGTTGTATATGTTTTAGAAGACTGGAAAATTTGATCTTAAGGTTTATAGTCTTCTATATGGATATTGATGCAATTATTGCAACAATCTCTATTGGATTGATAGACTTCTCAATTTCAGTGGGAGCCCTTAGTCATAGAGAATGTCTCTATGATCCAGATATTAGAATACATTATTGTTTATTTCTAAATGTTGGAGATAAACATGAATTCTGAAATTTATCTATCATAAAGAGTTATGATGGATATATATTTCAGATAGTAATCTTGCATCTAACGGACTCCACAAAACTAGAAATTAATTAATGGTTCATTAAGATTTCTAAATACTGAAAATTAAACCTTTAAAGATCAATAGGAGGATAAAGATCATTTGACAATGATCTGGCATCATGTTTTGGACATTTGTCTGTTGATGTGATCAAGTCTTACATACTTGTGAATATTGTATTCAAGAGTAAAAATATCCAACACACCCTTCTTTGGGAAAGGTATAAGATGTCAAGGTATTCAGGATCTCATACATATTGATGTATGTGAATCATATATAGCATAGTAAACATTATGGATATTTGATATCTATTGATGATTATGTATGATATGAGATTTCTTCTCTTCACTTAAAAACCTTTGAAATGTTCAAAGATTTCACAATTTTGATTTAGAACCAAAGTTTGAAGGACGATTAAATGAATTTGATCTAATCTAGGTAGTCAGTACCTATTAGATGAATTCATAGAATACCTTATAGAGATATGAATATCATTTCTATCTCACCCCTCCTAATGAACCTTAACTCAATAGAGTTGTAGGGAGATGCAATTGATCATGTGTGATATGATTTGATCAATGATTAATCTTAGCATAATTATCTCTTAGTTTCCAGGTATATGTATATGTGGTAGAGACTACATTATATACTTAATAAGGTTCCAAGCTAGTAAGCTGGAATCTAGCACCAGAGAGTGCTACTTCATTAGGAAAATAAAGGATGGTATTGGATACCTACTTTATGACCTTGAGATTCTTAAAAGATCTCATCTTTGAGAATATGATTCTTATAGGATGACTCTCTTGAGAATCAAGATGAAAATGAAGAAAAGGAACTCATTTAATCTTGAGAAGATAATGTGGCTCCTGAAATCGAAAACTAAATAGACAATTAAAGATGAAACATTAATACCTTTTCAAATAAGTTTGAGGATGGATTCCATGTGTCAGTTGAGTCTGAAAATGATCGAACTTCATGTGATGAAGCCCCTGAGGATCATGACATGGAAAGATGGATGTTAGCAATAAAAGTCTAATGTAGACTTCATATACAAGTGTTGTATATGGACCCTCGAGGATCCACCTATATGGGTCAGGCCCATTAAGGTATAAATAGATCTTCAAGAGAAAGATGGAACCTGATGAGAAGGTAGAGACCTTCAAAGCACGGTTCGTAGTCATTAGCTATACACCGAAGAGAAGACATCGCTCGCGATGAGACTTCCTCTCCAGTGACCTTGCTTTAACCCATCAGAATATTGCTAACTGTAGCTACACAACTTGACTATGACTTCTTCATGATGTGAGTCAAGATTGCATTCCTCTATGAATACCTCTCTGAGGATATTCATATGAAGTAGCCCTAGGGCTTCAAGATTGAGGAAAGCAAGATGTGCTAGCTGAAGAACTCCATCTTTGGACTCCAATAAGTTTCTTGTAGTTGGAACATAAGATTTGATGAATTTATAAATGTTGTGATTTCAGATAAAATCTTGATGAACCATGTGAAGCTTAGTGGGAGTGACACTGTGTTCATCGTGCTAAATGTAGATATTATTCTAATCACTTAGAATGATATAAGAATAAATAATAATTGTTTTATAATTTTGTTGTTCCATACCTTGAGATACGATCTCAAGGATACCTCTTAGATCTTAATTCTGAAGTCATTCAGAAGCAAAGAGAAGAGGGTATTCGGACCGTCACATTAGTAATACACCTTGGACTTATTCCATTTTCTGGAAAATTCCAAGAAAGGCTTCCTTCCCTTAAGATGTGGTAGTGACCTGTCTAAAGGGATAGCACCTCAAAGAGTTGAGGAAATGAATGCTAGAACTGCTTGCACTTGTGCATCAGTTATAAGAAGCTGAATGTATGCTAGATGTGTACAAGAACTAGATGTCTACCATGCAGTGGGAGTAGTAAACTATTACTAATCCTACTTTGGAGATAAAACACTTGGTTGAAGTAATAACAATATCTTCAAAGATGATGAAACTTAGAGATAGTGATCTCAAAGTCTTATCCTCAAAAGTTTAAGACCTTGTAGATAGTGATCTATAAGGGTCTTAACTATAGATACCTTAGGAGATAGAGATCTCAAGGAATGAAGGTGTTCTAATAAGGATTATGGGAATACTGGTTATGATAATTAATAAGATCTAGTGTCAAGGACACTATAACCGACAAAATTGAGTATTGGTTGCATAAAAGGACTTGGCGTAGTCTTTTGGGAACAGAGTAACTGATCAGCTTACCTAGCTATTTTCTAAATAGCCTATGATTGTCACATGAGTGTGGGTTTAAATGATTAGCCCATTAATGGCTCTTTGGGCTAGTGGGAAATTGTTGGAAATGCGAGCCCACGGCGATCCATTATGCAATAAATGTTATTACGAATATCATTCCCTGATCTGAAATGAAGAATGAATAATTTGCATAATAGGTCCCTTAGTACAATTATAGTTATGTACCAGGCCATCTTAATAATCATACAGCTGTTGATTCAACTATTGAATCATAGAGGCTGGTGCTTGGATGAATATCTAAGAGGTTAGATTAAGGACTCATCAAGCACCGTCAAATGATTATTAAGAGATGATCTCCAGCCTGAGTAGGAGATGGCAATCCTTTCTCAGTTAGGCTGATATTTGACCGACCCCTTGATGCAGGTCCTCTGCATAGGAATAGAGATTTGGAGGTATCAGATTAGTTAGGTCAAAGAGTTGACTTAACGAGATCGAAATTACCAAAGTCCTATATCATATGATGTCATGATATAGGCACACATCCTCTGACCGGAGACAGATGTGTTACTATATGTCTGAGTATGTACATTTGGCAGACCAATAGGTTGATGACCTAATCAAGGTCTATACACCAGCAAGCTGGTGTGCATATAAGGGCATATGAGTAATACGATCTCTCAAAGGGATCATACAGGTTCAGTTACTGAACCAGAAGATATGAGATCACTCATGAGATATTGGGAAGAATCAAATTCCATGCGCATGGTCATCTCTCTTTGGAATCTTGACTGAATTTGTAGGTTTGATATATATACTTTTGGAAAGTACATGATCAAGACCTAGGTATGATATATGCTTTTGGAAAGTATATGATAGATACCGACTCCCAATGATCGAAAGAGAAACTTACTGATAAAACCCTGAAGTAGATAGTGTAAAGTTGATCTAATACTTCGGGTTTATTCTGAGTCTTCTAGTATGCAGGATGTACATGTATTGGGAATACCTGAGGGTGATGTGATCATAAACGATTGTATAACCATGACGCTGCCATTCCTAGGGAGTGATGAAACGGGTCTGGATTTTAGTGACTCCTCTCAGTAGAGAAGTAATCTGATCTTAGTCCAAATGTTGGACATTGATCTGAATGTGATTCAGATGCAATGAGAAGATTAGATTTGCGGTCTTGATTTAATCAAACATCTATGGGAGGCCCGCGATCTGGATTTGAGATATGATCTCAATATCCATGTCACTATACATGAAACAATACTATCGCCCTGTCCTTATCTCCAAGTATTCGCGGAGAAAGCGCATTATCCTTGAAAGAGTTCATGGATAATTCTATTGTTGATATATGTATCCGAGCATTGAGAAAATGGATAACTAAATGTGATTTAATTATCATGAATAATATGAATTTGATTCATATTATAAGGAGAGTTATCTTAGATAATTAAATGTGATTTGATTATCAAAGATGTAAATAATGTGAATGTGATTCATATTATTTGAGCACATGAGAATAAGTGATCCAATATAATGAGATTTAATTATTATGGATAAGAATAATGTGGATAGTAATATCCAATTATTCATAATATATTATAAATGTGATTTATAATGTATTAGAGAGAGCTAATTATAATTTATATTTTGTTAATTAATTATTATGTGTATTGGATACACATTGTGTAATTAATTGATAATGTAAATTATATGTTGTTTTGGGTTGTGAATGTGATTCACAATTTTCCAACGTCAAGATTGTAATATTACCAAAATTATTTGTGAAATATTTTTGGTGAATAAAATCCCAACAAAAGTTGCTGGAAATTATGGGAGAATTTCATGGAGATTTGTAATCTAATGAGATTACATGAGACAATCTCCACCATATGGAGATGGTGGACGGCTACCAATTCCACAAGGAAATTGGTGGCCATCCCCACCATTCCTAATGGGGAGATCTTCATGCAAATCTCTCTCCATAATTGCTTGATCTAATTTAGGACTAAAATATATTTGACATCTCAAATATATTTGATTTAAATTGGATTATTGTTTATTGGCTTTTACCAACAACAATCTTGACCATTGGGTTGACATAAATCAATCTCATCCATTGATTTTATATGACCCATGGATTGAGATCCATGGATCCCAAAACCCTATAAATAGAGAGGCATACCATGCTCTCTCTTTACAACATATGCTATTGTAGCACATCTCTCTCTCTCTTATTCTCTACACGCCCACTCCCTCTCTCCCTCTCATGTGGTCGTCCCCCATGGATGCCCTAGAGAGGTTCTCCATCGTCGCAGGTCGTCGTTATGATGCCCGATCTTCTGCTCGTGGATCTCCATCTCCTTCGGTGCGCCTCGCTCGTGAAGAAGACGTTGGATCTCGTGTGTCGAGATCAGGAGATCCGCCGCTTGGATTATCAATATGGATTACGAGAAGTACACGGTTCATCCCCGCGCTCGCAAGCGTCTCCTTCATCGGATCAGACTTGAGATAGGAGGACTCTTCGTTTAGAGACTCGATCGTAACCATGCTTCAAGAGGTAATCCTATTACTTGTTTGTGGTTTAGACGAAACGATCCGAGAAGCGTTCTTGGATCATGTGGTTTCGTCGTATGAAAATTTTTTAAATTCCGCTGCATTGAGCAACTAGTGCGACTAGTCGCTCCTCGTCGTATTCGATACGATGCTCACGCTTCCGTGATGCGCTTGAGGATCTAACCATATCCTTCAAATAGTTCAATAGAAACATCTGACCCAAACACTAAAGCCACTTTCAGAGTCAATGATCAAAGATTGAAACCCGTTGTTGAACCCTCTGGTCCCATGCCTGTTTATGCAACATACCTTCTATAGGAACAATGAGCAGCACACATCGCCAAGCTGAGGCGTTAAACCATGCATTCTCGTGAGTCTCTCTCACAGGTATCTTTTCTTCTTATTTCTTGCATGTTTATTCTTACTGCATTACATTAGATAAGTATGAGGGTACACCTCTTTACTTATAAAAAAAGGAAAAAAGGAAAAAAACTAACAAAAACACAAAAATATGTTTCCACATCACTCGCCTAAATATGTTGGTCATGTAAGTTATTAACTTCAGCATGAGGACATGGCTTCTAATAAGCATGGGGGTGTATGCATATTTTTCAAAAAATGCATTTCTTATCTTGAAAATATTTTCTCAAAAAAATCTCTTTCCAAAAACCACCAAAAATATGTCCTTCCCTCCTATTTTTATCCTATTTTTGAGAAATCAGCTCTTCATTGCATGGATCATAGACTGAAGCTGAGTTGACCCTCATCCACTTAATTCCATAAGAATTTCACTAGACATGAGTTTTAAGTTTTCTTCAGGTTCATATGGACTTTATTTTCTCAGTTCCGCTAACTCTACTGGTGAATGAACTTCTGTATCCAACTAGATCACCTAAGCAACTAGTAGCACCCTTAAACTCTTCATTGAATATTAAGCAATTGCACATTCCACTTAGCTTGAATGAGTTTATTTTACGAGATACAATTACAAACTAGTTGAGGTGAGGAGTTATCCTCTTGGTTGTGCCAATGCCTGAACCTTGTCTATAGTCAGTGAAGGAACTTGACTTAGGAGCAACATGATCTCTCTAGTCTAGGTGTGTCAACAAATAAGCAAGTATCGTGCCTCCAAAGTTAATATCAAGCCGATACTACCTTTGATGCCAAATCCAAAATAAAAACACCACAAAAAAGGCATATCAGAATATAAAAAAATGCCAAAAAAACACCAATCATTCAAAGATGTGCGAAGCAAAAGCAATGAAAGAAGACCACTAAATAACCCTTCTCCACCAATAAGCTGTGGTAGTAGTCCAATGATGCTACCTAATTCCTTAAAAGAGGCTCATAGTTATGCTCTGCAAAAGGAAAAGAATGAGAACAACTAACCAAAGCGGTCTACAGAAAACCTCGAAAATAAAGTCTCATTCTCCATATGTATTATGACCTATTTTTTATGCTGACATACTTGGGTGAAAAGAGAATATTCATGAATTCAGGTGAGCACTGAGACTATATGTGTAGGGAATCATTTGGTACCTTGATAGATTGTGCTATCAGCTCATTCTCTTGACTCACGAAAGCTAAAATATCATGAACCTAGTTTATATCCACTCAAGGTCAAAGAGAATACTCGTTGATTAGAATGATCTGACTTGACCGATTTTCTGAAACCATTTCGATTTTGTCGGAACTGAGAGGCTGTTGAAACTACAAACTCGAGTCAAGTCGATAATTCGAACAAATCCTTAATCCAAAGGTCGACTCTACTAGAGTTTGTGTATTTGTGTAGTTGGGAACTGAAAACTCAAGACTTTGTGGGTGTGTCTGCTGCAAACCCTTACTCGGTCCATCTTGATTATTTCCCTCAACCTTCATTTAGTATTTATCTTATTCTTGCTCAAGACTAGCAAGATTTAAGCATGGGGGTGTGATAATTATATTATATATTGATATAATATGATCAAATTATATGAAGAACAACCTTAATATTTGACATATAATCTCCAATTGCACATAATTCATATTTTATTTATTCTATACACACAAACGAGAAAACCACCTTAATTACACAGAATTGATGAATTTATGCCATAAATCGACAGTTCATGGTGATATATTCGGATAAAATATTCTCAGAAAATCTTAATTTACTTATTATTTATGAACCATATGGTGAGATTATATTGTTATACCAAATAATAATAATAATAATCCATGCTAATCGCCAGAATATAACTAAAATAATTATCTGTAACAAATCATATTTATATTTATTATAGAAAGGGAGAAATTAAATCACTTTGGATTTACATATTTATCACATTAAAGTTGATCATTATTTCAAATCACTTTTTAAATCTCTATTGTCTTTAACATTTTGTGTTGACGAGAAAATGGGAGGTTGGTTTTTGCAATTTCACCAAACCTTTTCATATGCATAGAACCTCTCGCCCATTCAATTCCCATGCATTAGCCTCCAACACACACCCCTTCCCTACGTATTCTCTCTTGCCCATTCAACTTCCCATGTATGTATTTATTTATTTATTTTTATCTTTATGTGCATGAGAATTGGAGGAGACACATATGGCATCTATAAAAGGTGGAGGCACAAGGCCCAAGGGGACGACTCTCTCTCACAGTATTCTTCCTCAACGCAAGTCCCTCTCCACGCCAAGAGCCTCTCCCTCCCACACTCTCTCTTCCCAGCAACTCCTCCTGCTCGTGGTGCGATCTGCGGCCGCCACCTCGCACTCCAGCCCACGACTACCACCAGCTCACCCCCTCCTCCGTTCACGACCTCGACCAGCCCCTCGACATCCTCGTGTGCCTCCAGCATCCTCCTCGATGCAACCATCAGCCTGCGAGCACCTTCTCTGCGTACTTCGGCTCCTACTATGTGCACTCCGGTTCCACCTCCCATGCATCCGACTCCTTACTCATGTGGCCTAGCACGTGTCCAGCACGTCCCAATGTAGCCGGACCATTATGCGCCCTACTGGTGTTCCCATCAACTCGTACGTCTGCCTCCTCGACATCCAGCTCCATCGTCGTCTCCATTTTAGAGTCGCAAGCTCCAATAAACAAGACTTATTTCCCATCTTTACTTACCTTTTGCATTTTTTCCTTTAGTCATTTTATTTAAGTTGAACTTGAAGGAAACAACTCTCATGTTATAAGTTCTCTTGTAATTTCTTTATATTATTTGTTTTGTTTAAATTGAACTTGAAAGCATTCTTATTTTGTAAGGTTCTTTCTCAACTCTAAGTTGCCTTAATATATTGCAAGTTTACCTTCCATTATTTTGTTTTGAAACATTGCAAATGTCACCTTATTTCTTCTATCTTAATTTGCAATTCTACCCCTGTCTTCTTATTTAATTGCACTCATGCCCTCCTTCATTTACTTTAACTTCTAGGAAGTATTTTCACTATAGATTGCATTCTCTCATAATTTTTCTTTCGTTGCAATAGATTAAAATTTGCATCAAATTTGAAAGAAGAACAAAAATTGTGAGTTTGCTTAGTCCCTGTGGATACGAACCTCTACTTGCACTATACATCTTTTGTATTTTTATTATCCTTGTGGTTGTAACTTTATTTGTTTGATTACGATTTTCCGTAGGATAACAACGATATGGTAAAACCAACATTTTAAACCGCGTAAAATCGCTTCAACAAATCTAGATCAAGTGGACCTCTCAAAGATTTTTATTAAATCAAAGCCGTGAATCTAATTTCCTCATTGCATTTGAATCATATTCAGATCAATTCCACCATTTGGACTAAGATCATATTACTTCTCTATTGAGAGGAGTCACCAAAGTCCAAACCTGTTTCATGATTCCCTCGGAATGGAAGCATCATGGTTATACAATCATTTATGATCACATCACCCTCGGGTATTCCTAATACCCATACATCCTACATACTGGAAGACCTATAATAAAACATGAAGTTTTAGATATTATTTAGATCATCTTCTTGAGGGTTTTATCATTAAGTTTCTCATTCGATCATTGGAAGTTGGTTCCCAAAAGCACAAATCATACCTAGGTATTGATCATATACATTCCAAAAGCACATATCAAATCTACAAATTCAGTCGAGATTCCAAAGCGAGACGGTCATGCACGGAATTTGATCTCAATATATAATGAGTGAATCCGGTTCAGTAATGAACATGTATGATCCCTTTGAGAGATTGTATTACTCATATGCCATTGTATTCACACCAGATCGTCGGTGTATAGCCCTTAATTAGATCATCAACCTATCGATCTGTCAAATATACATACTCAAACATATAGTAACACATATATCTCCTATCAGAGGATGTGTGCCTATATTGTGATAATATACGACATAGGTCTTGGTTATCTCGATCTCGTTAAGTCAACCCTTTGACATAACTAATCTAACAGCTCTAAATCTCTATTGCTATGCAGAGGACCAACATCAAGATGTCGGTCAGATATCAGCCTATGGAGAAGAATTGCCATCTTCCTCTCAGACTGGAAATCCTCTTTTAACCATCACTTGACGGTACTGGATGAGTTCTTAATCTAACTGTTTAGATATCATCCAAGCACCGGCCTCTATGATATAATATTTGAGTCGACAACTATATGATCATTAAGAGACCATGGTACATAATCTTAATTGTATAAGGGACCTATCATACAAATTAGTTATTCTTCATTTCAGATTAGGAAATGATTCGCAATAACATTTATTACATAGTGTCTCACCTTGGGCTCGCATATCCAACGGGTGTGCGGACGAGGGTAGCAGGGAAGAGGAGGTATCTTGTGGATTAAGAGGGGTCGGCGGGGGAGAGGAGATTTGGGGGAAATGTGGATAATTTTTGGCAACCTAACGCTAATTTCATTTTAAATTTTAAATATATGACACGAGTATTCGTATTCATAATCAGATTCATTTTGTTTGTATTCGCATTCATATTCGCATTCGTTAACTCAAGATTTGTATTTGGATTCGTATCCGCGAAAATTTCATTTAGAATATTTGTATTCGTATCCGTATTCGCCTGTTTTAAAAAAAAGAACCATATCCTCTTAAAAACAAATACAAACGAATACGAATATAACTACATCCGTTTACGTCCCTATTATTGACCCCAGAAAAAAATATGATTTTTCATTTTCACTTAAAAAACTTTAATCCGTGCCAATCTTACCCCATCTTCAACTCATGGATAGGAGTAAGCTCCCTTGAGATTCCTATTGAAAATGCCGACGCAAATGGCTGAAGTTTTACGACACATTACAACAAATTAGATTTATAATGATAATTATTTTAAATCCATCATTAAGTCATTTATTGTTAAACAATAACTAAACATTGCAAATGATATAGAAACAGTTCAATACCCACCGGATCAACGAGTGGATTCGCCGGCCCCTAGTATGCTTATCCGAGTGTAGTCGGAGATTTCGCCGGTCTTTTGAGCTGGTCAGTTCAAGTTTGTTATCTTAACCGCCTCCGCTGCTCCGCACAATTCAGTCGCACACAAACAAGAAAAAGCAGCTGTGGTTGATGCACCTTCGTGATAATTGAGCACGACGCGTTCTTATAATTGATATGAGCATTATGATCAACAAGGACTTTAATTGGTCAAAAAGGTCAAAGTCCACTGTTTAAAGAAGACATCCGCAGTCGTCTCATGTGATCATAAACCACAGCAAATTAAGTCAGAGAGCGTTTTCGAATTGCCATTTGACCCATCAAATACGATTAGTATATCAATATAATTCATCTGAAAGATCATGCAATTGACATATAAAGAATCGAATTCTCCACGGAAACAACACCAACAAATCAATTAAACAATCGATCAATGCTTCCATTGATGATCAGTGGCACTCCAGGCCGTAGAGCACGCCGGCGTGCCGCACACCGCCGTCGAGGACGAAGAACCTCTCCCTCATCCTAAGGAAGGCCTGCCAGGTGAGGAGGCTGTCGGAGCCAGCCTGGTGGCACCTCCCGACCTCCCGCACGACCTCCAGATCCCTCGCGACCCTCTCGAGGCCTCCATAGAGCCGGTCGCAGTACCGCATCATGTGCTTCACGTCGTAGACCCTCTCGCCAAAGAAGGCCCTCAGGAGCCCCATGAACTCCCCCACTCTCTCCGGCAGCCTCGCCGCGGTGAGCGCCTTGATGAGGTAGGCGAAGTCGTAGGCACTGTGGAACGTGACCCAGCTCACGTGCTCGTTGGACACGAGTCCCGACGACATCATGAGCTCCGCGAACCGAGCCGAGTCCACCCCCCTCGCGCGGTTCGCGGAAAAGTCCACGCCGTTTGCACGGAGGAGCTCTATGGAATCCGCTGCGCAGCGGTCGCTCTCGGGGTCGAATTCGCGGAAATTGAACTCCCATATGTAGGACGTGGTGGAGGAGCCGAGGTCGGGGAGGCGGCCGCGGGAGTCGGAGAGGGTGAGGCCGACCTGGATGAGCTTGAGGGAGTCGACGTTGGACTTGAGGAGGCGGTAGCGGTCCTGCGTGGAGAGGTGGAGTGGGTGCCCCACGGGGCGGTAGATCACTCCGGGGAACTCGGTGTCCATGGCGACGTATGAGTACCGGTCGATCGCACCGCGGATCAATTGGAACTCTTCCTCGAGATTATCTGCCCAAACGGACCGTATCTCGATCTTCTTCTTCTTCATCGGCGCCTTCTTCGTCTTCACAATGTAAGTCGGCATGATCGACGTTGAGTGACTCTAAAAATTACCTTGATGGCCTTTAGAGAGAGAGAGAGAGAGAGAGAGAGACCTGTGAGTGTTGGATGGTGTGGAATAGAGAGGTGTGAGTGTGTTTATATACATTGGTGTGAGTGGAGAAAGAGGGAAAGTGGTTGCGGGGAAATGGGATGGGCGTGGCGGCTTCGAGGATGGTGATGGGAAGTGGGGGAGACACGGCGGCTCGGTTTGACTCGGCTAGGCTTGGGGGATGAGGCGTTCGATATGCAATACGGCTCGGCTTGGGGAGGAGGCGTTATTTGGGAGGTGTAGATGTAATTAATGGTTGGGAGTGAATGTTAATTAATTAATTATGTTAATTTTGGTTGAAGAGAATGGCTGATCAAGTTCATTGGACGGATGAACAGATGCTTTGTATTGAAATTTAGGTTTTCTCTTATTCTATATTTCTTATTTTTTTTTGAAAGAATTCTATACTTATTGTTAAAAATATCTTTTACAAATTTTGAGAAAATATGCAAATATAATAATACACCACGTAGGTATGAATACGTATCTGTGCTTTCCAATATCTGAGCATTATTCTCAATAAGTCCAACTCGGTATAACGAACTGGGAGTTGACTAAATATCGATTTGAATTTTTTTCTCAAGCATGCAACAGCTAATTGCATTATAATTTATAGTATATTTGAGGAAAGTCGAGCAATGACACGTGAGGAGTTAGAAAAACAGCAGCAATGGTATGCAGGAAGAAAGAAAAGAGTACTTTAGTTGGGCATTGACTGAATTAGAAATCCGCGCGTGTCCAATGCGGCTCCCTATTTTGACCGGAACCGTCCAAGGCGGCTCTCCAGCTGCGGTCGAGTCAAATAGCACCGGAATTGGTCTCCCACCAATTATTTGATTCTTTTGGTGATTTTGCATGCTGCTCTCTCTTCTTTGGATAAAGAATAAAATAGGAGTTTACTCCCAATTCTCGTCTGGTCGGTGCAAAATTGTTACCCAATCAGATAAGGTTAATCGATTTATACGGTTTTATTGCTTTATACCACATGTCCAATACTGTTTATAGAAACTCTGATATATGGGTTGGGGAAGTATTAGAATGCTGAAATCCAGGGTTCGATATGTTAACTTTTTATCGTTCTTCTTTTCGATATTTATCCTAAATTGCAGATACTTTTTTGCAGTTTATCCCGTCAAATTATGTAAAGATGGTGATTGTTCCAGAGGAGCGAGCTGTGCTGTGGACTTGTATAATGACTTGAAATAATAAATAGATGAATATAGATAAATACGAAGTGGGGTCGACGGTGCAAACTGCGGCCGCCACGTGGAATACACCAGAACACCAGTGGTAGATGGTAACTTGTTTTTGGGTTTTGGTGTTTGAATAGAAAATTAAACTGGTGGTGGGTTAGAAATGAGTTTGTTGTGATATGATTGTATTGAAGTTTGAAAATGTGAGTATTTATTATGATGTGATTGTATTAAAGTTTGGAAAAGTGAGTAGAAGTCTAGTAGTTTATAATTTTTATATGGCATGATGGTATAATATATTATTTTTTAATGGAATTGATGATGGAGAATTGATTTGTTTAGTTTTTTTAAAAAAGAGAAATGTGAGACCAACATGAGAGAGAGAGAGGGAGTTGGTTAGGGGGTAAACCCCTGCAACCGAACGGCCTCTAAGGGATTTTAAAAATATATATCACTATAAATATATTTAGTTGTAATGGTTACTTAATGTACGTTTCTATGTAGAGGTAAACTGGTAAAAGGGTAACTTTTTTGGAGTGGTGAGAGGTGTAAATTGTTTGTTTGCTTTGTTAATTTGGATGGTGGAGTAGCTATTGAGAGAGGTATATATGATGTGACTTTTATGGAGTTGAGAAAAATGATTGATAGTTGATTATTTTATAATTTTTATGTGATAAGAAGTGATAGTATAATATATTTTTGTTTAAATAGATGAGGAACAAAGAGGATATTGATGGGAACTTGATTAACAGGAGAGAGAGAGATAACTATTAATAGAGATTCGTTTTAAAGAAGAAAGAGAGTTTATAGGGCCCACGTGGGCTAAATAATTTGAGGGAGGAATGGATAACATATTCTTTGGAAGAGTAATCAGTGGTGGCGGATCCAGAATTTCACATGAGAGGGGACATCATAATATACAAGGCGACTATGATTTTGCAGAAAATTGACTCTAATCGAAAATATAGGATAAAATATAAAGATGATTTTTTTTTATTAATCGAGCTTGCTAATCTGCAATAACTTGGACCGACTAGCATATCTAACTTACATATTAATTTTTGAGTATGATTTAGTAGGTAATTTATATAAGAAGAATCACATAATTGGATACCCACTACATATTAAAGTAACATCACAACAAAAATGACTTAAGATGATGAACAGTTTGGCAATCATTGCGATATCTTTCTTAGTTAAATATCTAAAAAGGGCTAGTATTCGTTGCTCGAGTATTTAATTCCTAATGATTATTCTATTCGTTGCTTTATTCCTACCAACAAATCATGTAACAATAGTTATTCATTGACTTTTCCAATCATTGTTAACTTTTACCAATGATTAATATAAATTTTAATAATCAATAATCATCATGTGTACCTTTAGCAATAAACATAACACTCTTTGCTAATGAGAAGAACAAAAGATAATTTTGCAATGAACAATATTCATTGTTATATACGTAATACGGCAACAAATATTTATGTTCATTACCATAAGTCAATTTTCGTATAGTATTATAGACAACATCTAATCTTTGGATGGATAGTAATCACATAATAACTTTAAACGTTTAATATGATAATAAAATTTTAATGACTAATTTTGGAGAGAAGCTTGACTATCAATAAAAAATCAGAAAACGTGAAAACATCTTGTAAATGCTATTTTAAGCTCTTTCTAAACAAATTTAAAAAGGAATTAAAATAATGATCCATTGTGAGGTTAATAAGAGAGCCTAAATATACTAAACTATTCCAAAAAGTAAATAACGAAATACAATTCTTAACGTGAGTTTTGATCATGACAAATAAATAATTCAGTAAATGAATATTACCTTTTTAACAATCTAGATTACAAATAATATCTATTTATATTAGAATAAGGGGATTTTTATCCTAACTAAACCCATATTAATGTATAATGTTATATAATTTATTATTTTATTTATGGCTACTTATTCTTACCTTATTTCTCAGACTAATAGAAAAAGAATGGAAGATATATTCAATTTATTCATTATTTTTTCCATACAAGATGTTGGTGTACAAATATCATTTTGGAATATATTTTAGAAATTGTTTATCTGGTATGAAATATAATGAATCTAAAAAAAATTAAGTGCGTCCATTGAATCACGAAAATATAAAATTAAAGTACATCCATTGAATCGCGAAAATAAACGCTAAGGACGTCATCTGGGAATATAGAAATATAAGAACTCACACGTCCCATGCTTGACAAGAAGAGCTTCTCCTTAGCATAATAGAAAGGCATATGGATAACAATAAAATAGAAGGTCTAATCCATGTAGGGCACCCGTGGGAACTGAGTTGTGTAAATGGGGGTCACGGGTAGACCTGGCCAATGAGTTAGGGATCCGTCCATGTAGTCCACTTATGGGTCGAGTTTGGGCTATGAGAATTAAGGTATGGATTGGCTCGACTCGTAAATATATATATATAAGTAGATAAGACATGTATTAATATAATATACTTCACAATTTTCATATGTGATATTAGATTTACATTAAATTTAATAGTTTACATGTCAAGTACCATGTAAACTACTTCTATTTATTATATAAAATATTAATAGTAGTAAAATTATTTATAATTGTTATAAGTATTAAAAAAATCAAGGGTAAACTACAATTTGGATCCCCATTTATGTGTCCGATCTCAGAATGGATCCAGATCTTAAAATTGTAACGATTCACGTCCCAGGACCGTTAACATAATGAACTTTTTGGAGCTGATGACGAATGTGCCCTTATTTAAAAGTTGGAACCTAACCCACATTCCCTTCTTGACAAGGGCATATTCGTCATGAACCCCAAAATTTCTGTTAAATAGGTGGTCCTGGGACCCGAATCGTTACAATTTAAAGATCAGGATCCATTCTGGGATTGGCCCATAGATGAGTATCCAAATTCTAATTTACCCAAAAATCAATGGAAAAAAAAATGGGTCCATGGACCGGCCTTAAGCGGGCTTTGGATAGAGGTTTTAGAGCCTCGATCTGGTTGGTCTGCATTTTGACCACGTATAGTAACGAGACTTAGGGAGTACGAAATATGAACGTATTTTGATTTCAAGGGGCTGCATGCCCCAGTTGCCTTGAATGTGGGTCCGCCTCTCGTAACCTTCCAAGTGACCCGAGCCTTGAGGGTTGTTTGTTTGAAGAACAAGGAAGGATATCCCTCCTTATTCCTCTTCCTCCATAGATGGTCAACGTTGTGATCTTTGAGTCGAAGTGAAGAATGGTGGATAGAGGGCACTAGTAGGATCACGCCCACTACCGTGACCTGAGTCACGTCCTCATCCAGACTCACAACCTCTACCTCGGCCAAAGTCACGGCCACGTCCTCCTTGGTAGTTCGAGTGTCCTCTAGCAAAATGTGATGTAGTCTCAGCAGATGGAGGAGGTAGAGGAGACTCTAGTTCCTATAGTCGCCCAAAGGTGGTGTCAAGAGAGGGTAGAGCTGTAGCAGTCAGAAATTTATCCTTCATTGGCTTGTTCCTTGGATGTAGTCCTGATAAGAAACAATACACTTATCATTCAACGCGTTCTCCTATCTGTTTGTCACAACAAGCAGGTTGGAAGATAAGGAGCTCCTCAAACATGCCAGTGAGCAGTCGATAGTACTTGATCAAGGATGTATCTCCTTGATTTGCAAACCAAATCCGTGTATAGATATCTGAGAGTCTGGACTTGGTTGTCTTATAAGAGTAAGTGTTCTCAAGGCTCTCCCACATTGCCTTTGTAGTTTCCTTGTAGAGAAGATTGGAGGCTATATTCAGATCGACACTGTTGGTCATCCAGAGAATCACCTGGCAGTTGTCGATGTATCAGGTATCGTAGTCCTTTTCTGTCTCCTTGATTGGATCCCTAGTAAGGACAGAGTTCTTTCGCTGACCACCAATAAAAAACTTGAA
Source organism: Ottelia alismoides (assembly GCA_037367405.1). Classification (NCBI taxonomy): domain Eukaryota; kingdom Viridiplantae; phylum Streptophyta; class Magnoliopsida; order Alismatales; family Hydrocharitaceae; genus Ottelia; species Ottelia alismoides. The sequence goes on from JAZKJV010002894.1 coordinate 386,307, forward strand.
GGATCGAGACCATAGCACATAGTTCTCGGAACCGTTGAGTTTTAAAGAAGTTCCCTGAACCATCATAGAGGAAGTCGGGTACATGGGCTTGGGTTCAGTAGATGCCATGGTGGCAGCAAAGGTCAAGAAAAAGTGACCTAGATAGTAGTTGTAGTCTTAAGTATCATGTAGACCTAGTAGTACATCGAACAGAAGTCCGGCAGGCTGTGTAGCCCGAGGGGTGGCACGGGGCCTCATGAGGGCGGGGCCGCTGGAGGCACGGGTCCGCTGATGGTGGCGGCACGTGAGAGCGAGACCGTTGAAGGCAGTGCGGGGTCGGAGTGGCAGCAAGGGGTGGTGCGGGGTCGGTGGAGCAGCAAGGGGCGGTGTGGGGCTGCGAGGGTGAGTGGCACAGGACCGCGAGGATGGGCGGCGTGGGGTCGCTAGGGCGGTGCGGGGTCACGTGAAGAGGGAAGCGCAAGGCCACTGGAGGCGGTGTGGGGCCGCGTGGGGAAGCGACACAGGGCAGTAGGAGGGGGGCAGCGTGGGGCTGGTGGTGGCAGTAGGATTAGGTTAGAACACCGGTCTAGGACTGCTGCTCTGATACCATGTGGAAAATAATGAAAAGATGAAAGAGCATGATCTATTCAAGCGGTTTAGGGGTCCTTATTTAGGGCAAAACCCTAGAGAGTTTAAAGGAAAAAAATCCATGAATGCCCCTTAGAATATTCTCCTATAGAATATTCGTAGCACATAGAATATTCTCCTAACAAATAAACTCCTAGCAAAGAATATTTGCCTAACAAATATCAATGTACTTGCGATTTTATCGATCAACTTTGATGATCAGCATCATACTATTTATACTAATCACTCACAGATTTAGGCATCTTTAAAACAATTTTAAGGATCCTAATTTCTAGTCATATCAAGCAAATATGTTCTTGGTTTTGCATGTAAAAGTTGTCCTACGACTATTGTAGGCTAAACTAGGGTTTTCATGAAATATACATTCAATGTTCAATAATGATTAATCAATTATTTTCATAATTATTATGCATCAAATTAATCAAGTTAAATTCATAATTTCCATGATTTCCATTGAATGATAAATACATTAAGTAAGAAGATTTGATGATCTAATCATCATCCGACCCATCTCCACTAAATATGGAATATCTAGGGCAAACAGAGTCAGAATCAGGAGAAATAAATTTGAGCATTTGCCGATTTGATTCTCTACTTAATATTAGTGTTTATTTAATATTTCATGATGGGAAAATAATAAGCAAAAATTATTTTCTTACAGATCCATGAATACATGCAAAAAACAATATCGCAACCTGAACTTTTTGAATTTCAATCACACACTTTTGGTAGCAATAAAAAACTAATATCTTTGCAATATATTTGTACTTTCTAACTATATTTTAGTAATAATAATAAAAATATGCCCAAACAATACACAAACATTATGTTTTTATTTTAACGGAAAAACAAATTCAAAACTTGCACCCAATGTAAAACAACGAATCCCCACGCATTTGATTTACAAAATCTTGTTCACCTAAGATTTTGGATCATATCCAAGAGACTCTGATACCACTTGAAAGTTATGCGAAAAACTTAAGTGCATCATGCAAGCGTGAAGATCTCATCAAATGTGATCAAGAGCGACTAGTCATATTAGTGGCTCGGGGCAACAAAGTTAAAAAAAATCATGTGATGAAACCACATGATCCAAGAACACTTATTGAATCCTTTCATCCAAATCACAAATGAGAATTAATGTTACCTTTTGAAGCGTGCTTGTGATCGTATCTCTAACAAAGAGACCTCCTGTCTCAAGTCCTATCCGACGTAGATCGTACTTGCGGGCGTGAGGATGAATGCATGCTTCCCGAAATTTACATTGATGATCCGAGCATTGAATCTTTGATTTCATCTCACAAAATCCGATATCTTATCCATGAGCGAGAGGCACCAAAGAAGGCAGAGATCCACGAATGGTCAAGAACGACACAACGGTGGAGCGACGATGACGACTTTTTCTCCAACATATTGTGGACGGCCACAAGTGAGAGAGAAAGACATAGATGACGTGTAGAGAGAGAGTTCCTCAAGAGAATGAGTGTTTCAGCACAAAAGTCTAGGGCTACCCCTCCTTTTATACTCATTGGATGTCCATGGATCTCAATCCATGTGCACACAAATCCAATGGTTGGCATTTATTTGTGCTTTCAATCAATGTTCATGATATTGTTATGTTTTAGTTACCAACAATTGTTGAATTTAAAATAAATTAAATACATTAAAATCAATCAATATATTTCAATATATATCAAATCAACAAAGATGAAATTGATTGAAATGAGTGGAGCCTCATTCCATATATGGGGTGGACAACCACCAAATTTAGAGCACTCAATATGGCCATCCCCCCTTATATGGAAGGAGACTCTCTTCATTCCAATTTCGTTGAGATCTTATTATCCAACAAAAATTCCACATATGAAATAACCACTATTACATATTTATTCACCAAATAACTCTAAATTATTTTATGACAATTTCAATCATGCCATTGAAAGAATGTGAATCATATTCACGCATCCAAATCAAAATGTAAATGCATTTACAATTAATTGTTCAATCTGAATCTAATTCACGTCAACTATTAATTTGTAAATACAAATTACAATTATCTCTCCTTAATATATTATAAATCATATTTTATAAAATCCATGAATAATTTGGATAGTGCTATTCACATTATTCATATCCTTTAATTAAATCACATTTAATCATCTTAGATGTCCATTCTCATGTGCCCAAATAATATGAATCAAATTCATAGTATTCATAATTATTAAACACATTTAATTATTTATTTTGCTTAATGCTCAGATGCATTATCAACAACAGAATTATTCTTGAACTCTTTCAAGAATAATGTGATTTCTTCGCGGATAACTGGAGATAAGGACATGACGATTGTACATTCCACATATAGTGACTTAGATATTCAATCATATCTTAAATCTAGATCAAGTGGACCTCTCAAAGATATTTGGTTAAATCAAAATCATAAATCTAATCTTCTCATTGCATCTGATCATATTCAGATCAATGTCCACCATTTGGACTAAAATCAGATTACTTCTCTATTGAGAGGAGTCATCAAACAAAACATGTTTTATCACTCCCTCGGAATTGAATCATCATGGTTATACGATCATTTATGATCACATCACCCTCGAGTATTCCTAATACCCATACATCCTACATACTAGAAGATCTAGAATAAAACCCGAAGTTTTAGATCTTATTTAGGCTGTCTTCTTCAGGGTTTTATCATTAAGTTTTTCATTCATTCATTGGGAGTTGGTATCGATTATATACTTTCCAAAAGCATAAATCATACATTGGTATTGATCATATACTTTCCAAAAGCATATATCAAACTACAAATTTAGTCAAGCTTCCAAAGCGAGACGACCATGCACGCAATTTGATCTCAATATCTAATGAGTGGGCTCATGTCTTTCGGTTCAGTAACGAACATGTATGATCCATTTGAGAGATCGTTTTGCTCATATGCCTTTGTATGCACACCAGCTCGCGCATGTATAGACCTTAATTAGATCATCAACCCATCAATCTGCCAAATGCACATATTCAAACATATAGTAACACATATGTCTCCTGTCAGAGGATGCGTGTCGATATCATGACAATATACAGCATAGGTCTTGGTTATATTGATCTCATTAAGTCAACTCTTTGACCTAACTTACCTAACACCTCCGAATCTCTATTCCTACGTAGAGGACCTGCATCAAGAAGCCGGTCAGATATTGACCTATAGAGAAGAATTTCCATCTACCTCTCAGACTAGAGATCCTCACTTAATAATTACTTGAGGGTACTTAATGAGTCCTCATTCTAACTCTTTAGATATCATCTAAGCACCATCCTCTATGATTCAACATTTGAATCAACATCGGTATGATCATTAAGATGATCATGCTACATAATCTTAATTGTATAAGGGACCTATTATGCAAATTAGTTATTCTTCATTTTCGATCAAGAAATGATTCGTAATAATATTTATTGCGGCTCACCATGGGCTCGCATGTCCAATAGGTGCGCGATGAGGGTATCGGGGAAGAGGAGGTATCCTATGAAGGAAGAGGGGTTGGTGGGGAAGCTGGGATTTGGGGGAAATGTGGATAATTTTTAGCAACCTTACCCTAATTTCATTTTAAATTTTAAATATATAATATGAATATTCATATTCGTAACCATATTCATTTTTTTCATATTTGTATTCATATTCGTATTCGTTAACTCAAGATTCGTATTCGGATTCGTATGCATGAAAAATTCGTTTAGAATATTCATATAACCTCATCCGTTTGCATCCCTACTATTGACCCAATAAAGAAATATGATTTTTAATTTCCACTTAAAAAAGACTTTAATCCGTTTCAATCTTACCCCATCTTCAACTGATGGACATGAGTAAGCTCCCTTGAAATTACTCTTGGAGATGCGGATGCAATGGCTGAAGTTTTGCGACAATACAACAAATTAGATTTATAATGACAATTATTTTAAATCCATCATTTAAGTCATTTATTGTTAAACAATAACTAAACATTGCTAATGATATTGAAACAGTATAACTTTCTCAGAGATAAGATCCAGGGTACCTGTTCAAATACCACCGGATCATCGAGGGGATTCCGGCCACTAATATACTTATCCGACTGTAGTCGGAGATTTCGCCGGTCTTTTGAGCTGGTCAGTTCAAGTTTGTTATCTTAACCGCCTCCTCTGCTCTGTACAATTCAGTCGCAAACAAACACCAAAAAGCAGCTGTGGTTTATGCACCTTCGTGGTAATTGAGCACGACGAGCTATTATAATTAATCTGAGCATTATGATCAACAAGGACTCTAATTGGTCAAAAAGGTCAAAGTCCACTGTTTAAAGAGGACAAATCAGCAGTCGTATCATGTGATCATAAACCACAGCAAATTAAGTCAGAGAGCATTTTCGAATTGCCATTTGACCCATCAAATACGATTACTATATCAATATAATTCATCTGAAAGATCATGCAATTGACATATAAAGAATCGAATTCTCCACGGAAACAACACCAACAAATTAATTAAACAATTGATCAATGCTTCCATTGATGATCAGTGGCACTCCAGGCCGTAGAGCACGCCGGCGTGCCGCACACCGCCGTCGAGGACGAAGAACCTCTCCCTCATCCTAAGGAAGGCCTGCCAGGTGAGGAGGCTGTCGGAGCCGGCCTGGTGGCACCTCCCGACCTCCCGCACGACCTCCAGCTCCCTCGCGACCCTCTCGAGGCCTCCATAGAGCCGGTCGCAGTACCGCATCATGTGCTTCACGTCGTAGACCCTCTCGCCAAAGAAGGCCCTCAGGAGCCCCATGAACTCCCCCACTCTCTCCGGTAGCCTCGCCGCGGTGAGCGCCTTGATGAGGTAGGCGAAGTCGTAGGCGCTGTGGAACGTGACCCAGCTCACGTGCTCGTTGCACACGAGCCCCGAGGACATCATGAGCTCCGCGAACCGCGCGGAGTCCACCCCCCTCGCGCGGTTCGCGGAAAAGTCCACGCTGTTTGCGCGGAGGAGCTCTATGGGTCGAATTCGCGGAAATTGAACTCCCATAGGTAGGACGTGGTGGAGGAGCCGAGGTCGGGGAGGCGGCCGCGGGAGTCGGAGAGGGTGAGGCCGACCTGGATGAGCTTGAGGGAGTCGACGTTGGATTTGAGGAGGCCGTAGCGGTCCTGCGTGGAGAGGTGGAGGGGGTGCCCCACGGGGCGGTAGATCACTCCGGGGAACTCGGTGTCCATGGCGACGTAGGAGTACCGGTCGATCGCACCGCGGATCAATTGGAACTCTTCCTCGAGATTATCTGCCCACACGGACCGTATCTCGATCTTCTTCTTCTTCTTCATAGGCGCCTTCTTCGTCTTCACAATGTAAGTTGGCATGATCGACGTTGAGTAACTCTGAAAAAATTACCTTAATGGCCTTGAGAGAGAGAGAGAGAGACAGAGAGGGAGGGAGGGAGAACTGTGAGTGTTGGATGGTGTGGAATGGAGAGGTGTGAGTGTGTTTATATACATTGGTGCGAGTGGAGAAAGAGGGCAAGTGGTTGCGGGGAAAGGGGGTGGGAGTGGCGGCTTCGAGGATGGGGGGTGGGAAGTGGGGGGAGACACGGCGGCTCGGCTTGACTCGGTTAGGCTTGGAGGAGGAGGCGTTAGATATGCAATACGGCTCGGCTTGGGGAGGAGGCGTTATTTGGGAGGTGTAGATGTAATTAATGGGTGGGAGAAAATGTTAATTAATTAATTATGTTAATTTTGGTAGAAGAGAATGGGCGATCAAGATCATTGGACGGATGAACGGATGCTTTGTATTGAAATTTAGGTTTTCTCTTATTCTTTACTTCGGAAAGAATTCTATATTTGTTATTAAAAAAACTTTTAGAAATTTAGAGAAAATATGCCAATATAATAATACACCACACGTATGTATGAATACGTATCTGTGCTTTCCAAGATCTGAGCATCATTCTCAATAAGTCCAACTCGGTATAACGAACTGGGAGTTGACTAATACTCGATTTGAAAATTTTTTCAAGCATGCAACAGATAATTAAATTGTAATCTATATTATATTTGATGAAAGCCGAACATTGACTACTACACGGAGGAGTTAGAAAACAACAGCAATGGTATGGAGAAGAAAGAAAAGAAAAGAGTTACTTAGTTGGGCATTGACTGAATTAAAATCCGCACGTGTCCAATGCGGCTCCCTATTTGAACGGAACCGGTCCAAGGCGGCTCTCCAACTGCGGTCGAGTCAAATAGCACCGGAATTGGTCTCCCGCCAATTATTTGATACTTTCGATGATTTTGCATGCAGCTCCCTCTTCCTCGGATAAAGAATAAAATAGGGCTTTACTCTTGATTCTCGTCTGGTTGGTGCAAAATTGTTATCCGGTCAGTTAAGGTTAATCGATTTATACGGGTTTATTGCTTTATACCCTATCAATCACTGTTTATAGAAACCATGATATATGGGTGTAACGTCCCGGGCTTAGGTCCTCGGTCCGTTATCGAGGAAAACTAATCCTAACAACTTGTTGGGTTCGGGCCTATATGAACCCGTTTACAACCACCTAAAATGCTTAAGTTCAAGTTGTTAAGTAGTAGTCCCCAACACTTATTACTCACTCTCACACTTTGTGAGTTTTAGATGTATGACTATGTTTACAATACCCCCAAACATAGTCCCACATCTAAAACTCACAAAGTGTGAGAGTGGATTATAAGTGGTGGGGACTACTGTTTGATAAATTGGGCATAAGCATTTGGGTGGTTGTCAACGGATCCATCTAGACCCGAACCCAACAAGTTGTCCGGACAAGTTTTCCTCAATAACGGTCCGAGGACCTAAGTCCGGGACGTTACAATGATTTGGGAAAATACTAAATGTTAGAACCCCTTTAATAATTTGGTGGTAGAAGTAATGACTCCTACTTCAAAAAGAACATAGTTCAAATCCCCAAACCCTCCTTCTACCAATAAAAAAAAGTACTAGAATGATGAAACTCAGGGTTCTAGATGTTATTTTTTTTATCTTTCTTCTTTTTGATATTTATCCCAAACTTCAGATCCTTATTCTCAATTTATCCCATGAAATTATGTAAAGATGGTGATTGTGCAAAATCCCCCTCATGTTCCAGAGGAGCGAGCTGTGCTGTGGACTTGTATAATGTCTTGAAATTAGATATGATGAATGCAGATATATACCAAGTGGGGTCGAAGGTGCAAACTACGGCCGCCGTAACGTGGAATCCGTGAACACCACTGCTAGTATTGAGCCTTATCATGTGCTCTCTCTGTCCCATGGAAAGATATAATAATATACTATTTTTTTAAAAAAAAGAATCACTGTAGATATATGATATATCTTATTGTAATGATTAGTTAAGGTATGTTTGGTTATTGGATGGGAGAGGTGAGTTGGGTAACATCATGTGAATAGTAGTTGTTTGATTGGTTAAGAGGGTTGGAATAAGGATGTGATGTCACACTGATTTGTGATGGAATTCTAACCAATGAATCGAGCGGGGTAAATTGGATTACTTGAGGCAATCCGGTAACCAAACAGTTAGAGTGTGGTTTTATGCAGAGGTAAACTAGTAGAAGGGCAATTCTTTTTTTGAGGGGTACGATGTGTGTAAATTGTTAGTTTATTTTATTGTTTGGATAGTGGGATAGTTATTGGGAGAGGTAGGTATAATGTGACTTTTATTAAAGTTGACAAGAATGATTGGTTGTTGATTATTTTATCATTTTTATGTGATAAGATGTGATAGTATAATATTTTTTATTTAAATAGAAGAGGAACACAGAGGTTATTGATGAGACTTGATTAAAAGGAGAGAGGAAAAAAGAAAGTTGATAGAGCCCATGTGTGGGCTAAAGAATTTGAGGAAGGAATGAATAATTACTAGTTTTATTGTATGTGCTTCCTGCACCATTTTTAAATGGAATTATTTTATTATTTGTTAAATTCTGAAGTATTTTATAAACTTCTAATTATTCGCAACAATAAAAGGGAATCTTTTATAATTTTAAATTATTTTGACTAATAGCAAATTAATATGCCGAATGTTTATATTCATATTCAACATACAAATGTATGTTAAATCTTGTGTAAGTAAAAAATATAATTAAACTAATAAAAATTTAGCAACTGAATAATAATTAGCATAAGTTATTTATTCACAAAATAATAGATTAATAAAGTTTAAATCATTAAAATTGATAAACTCCAGGGTAGTCATCGGGATTGTGTTCCACACAAGGCGGGAGCACTGTCGTCGAGGTGATCAACGAAGACCTTAGATTTAATAAAAAATCAACCCACAATGTACATAATTAAATTAATAGCAAAAATGTGGAATTAATTTTTTTCTCTATCATGAAATGCATAGCAAGCAAGCATGTAGAGGTCGAACCACAGAGAGCAATACATGTAGCCTATGGTTATTTATGTACAAATAAAATCATTCATCATGTATAGATCCTTTTATGGGTTTTAAATTTTTATTATTTTTATTATTTTTATTATTTTTATTATTTTGATTTTTTATTTTTTGATGTTATATTTTATTTTTATATTTTATTTTTTTTATATTTCTTTTTCTATAAAAAGAGGTATAAAGCTATATAAAGATATATATAAACAATGTAAGCTAAGGTTAATATAAAAACGAACAAAAATAATCAAAAATAGGAAAATAAAATTGTTTTTAGGGTTTTCATATTTTTCTAATATTTTTATAATTCTCCATAAAATTTTGGTAATTTTTATGTAATTTTAAAGTAAAAAATATCTCAAATAAGTGATTAATTAAATACTCGAAATTAATTTGGTTTTAAAATTTGTAATTAAACTCTAAAATTATCCAAATCAATTTTACCATATACATATTTATATAAATAAAATTATAAGATAGAAAAATATATTTTTGGATTTTTTAAGGATTTTTAAAATTTTTATAAGAGATTTTGGGGGGTTTAGATTTTTAAACTTTTACTTTTTCCATTTTTAGTGATTTTTTAGTATGTAATTAAAATATGATAAAATATATTATATATATATTGGAATTTTTAGAAATGTTTTTATATTTTTTGGTATTTTATCATTTAAATAGGTAATATTTATGCTCCTTTTCATTTTTATAAAATAATAAAAATACCTAAAAAATCATAACCGAATGTGACATTGAAGTAGAAGGCACAAAGTATTTAATACTATTTTTGCACATTTTTAGGAGCACATTAGGTACTTTTAATAAATAGAGAAAACAAACAAAAATCAATGGCCTAACAGGGGCATTTTTGCAAATAAAATAAAAGACAGGGGGTGCGATGCAATTTTACCTGAATAAAACACATTTATATAACTTTAATATACTATTACACAATTAACAAAAGTCGCCAGGGTCTCAATGCAATTTGCCCACCACATGGGAGTACACGTGACACGACTAGGAGGGACCAAAATGTAATTATAGAAGTTCAGGGTCCTTTTTGAAAAAAATCCCAACTATTTAACACTTGATATTTTATTTATAATACTAAATAATAAAATACAAAAGTACATGGGTGAATATGAAATTTACCCCTTTAATGCGCAATCCGACGACACTAGCTATCTCACTTATCCATGTGGTGTGCATCCAACGGTCGGTGACGCTTCGTCACTGGATGCTCCAGATTAGATCGTTTGACGTGATCTGACGGTCGTGATGCACTTCATCCAACGACTGGAGATCCAACTGGGCCAACGTTCTTGATCCGACGGTGGAGAGGTGAAGATGAAGAACATGGAGGAAGGTTCGCCTGTGCAAACTTCCTCCGGCAAAATCTCGCTCCTTCGACAGTCTTTACTTTTCCAAGGGGGCAGATAGATTCCCAGAGAGATCCTCTATTGGCTTGAGGTCTTAGGATGGGCAGAGGATCACCAGAGCACCCCCACGAGGTCGGGGAATGTCAGGTGCTCCATGTACCTCCAACGAAGTGCAATTTCGCCTCCAGGTGCCTCTTTGGCTCTTGGGACCTGCAAAACTAAACTCACAGGTCGAGGGCAAAGTGCCTCGACTCGGTTAGGCGTGGAATGGGGCGAGAGGTGGAACGGGTGGCGCTCTCCGACGAATGGTAGAGCTTGGAGAACAGATCTTCGGATTCGCTAGGGATCTGGGGGAACGAAGATGTGCGGCGTGATCAAAAGGGGTCAAGGAGTGAAATGGAAGCAAATGGAAAAGTGGAGAGCGGATGTGGCACACGGAGGAGCTCGCCGAAGCTCAACTCCGGTGAAGTATGTGAATGACTGATTATGCTAATCTAATTAACTAGAGCTTAATCTAAGAACTGGAAATTGAAGCTAAGATTAAATGCAAGTAAAATAAATGATAAGAACACAACTCTTATACCTGGAATGAACCAGGGAGCAGGGTCGCTGGACTTGGCGGCCGTGGGTGCACCCCGTGCTCCTCGAGTTCGGCCCACCATCGAAGAAGCTCCTCCAGTCACGATGAACTCAACTAGATACAAAACCAAGGCTCCTAGATGCTTAATCGTGACCGAACTTGGAAGGAGGACAGAGAACTTTTATTTATAGAACAAATGCAACATCTATATTGACCGGCTGCTAGGAAAGAATCAAAGCGATGTACAATGGATCTAATGGCTCGATGTGGATCTACAATGATGGTTGATCATTTCGTATGAAGGAAGCGAGGGTGATTGATCGATAGATCAACCGTGAAAAATGGCGGAAAAGCAGGAAGTTTGACAGATTTGACAGAGTCAGAGGCGAAGGGGGAAGTTGAAAAGTTGACCGGAGGTCAACTCAAGGAGCGCCCCTATTGGTCCACGCAGGCGCATAAGAAGACAAAACAACAATTTTATTAAAGAACAAATAAATTAAAATAGTAAATGATTTTATTAATTTTCAAATATAAAAAACTGTTTATTATTTTATTTAGTATTTTATTATGATATTTATTTATTTATTTATTTGGTGTATTTTATTAGTAGTTAATTTTTAATAGTGTATTTATAGGTATATTTGGCTATATTTTGTACATTTTATTTTTATTTTGTACATTTTATTCTTTTATCCTTTTATTTTATATATTTATAACTTATTTTTATGAGTATAAATATATTTTATTGTATTTTTGTGATGTAATTTGTATACTTGAATAAATAAACATGTATATTTTATATGTATACTTATAGGTATTTTACCTATATTTTCTATACATTATTTTATCTTAATGTATTTTATTGAGTTTTATTTTGGTTATGTATTTTTAATATAATCTCGATAATATTTACAATATTATAAAAATATAAAATGAATAACAAATTAAAGAATAGGGTTCCTTTTTATTTATATACAGGTATAACATAGGTATTTTGTCATTTGTAGACTTATTTTATTTTATATTTTACTTTTAGTTTTATTTTAATTTCAATATGCATGTATGTTGTAGAAAATAATTACAAAATTACTAAAATAAACATTTGTAAAAATAATGAAGGATGAATAAAATGAATATTTTAATCGGTATAATATACAATGAGAGTTAAAACCTATCTTTCACACAGTAACTCCAAAAAAATATAAAACCACCACCATTAAATAGCTTGTGAAAAATTATATACAATTAAAGATGATTTTGATATGTTTTGATTTTTTATTTGAAAAGATATGGGTTTGGGATGTTGGGTTTTTGACTTTTTTGTGTATAAAATGAACAGTGTATGTTTTTGTACAAACTCAATTTTGTATTTTTATTTACATTATTATCTACAAATTTCATGTACAAAGTTCCTTCATTTGTTGAATAAATAATAAAGAATAAAATATGTGTCAAAATACATAAATAATGAATAAAAGAATTGGGTTTTTATTGTATTTTTGGCCCTTATCTCCCCCTACTTTATTCCTTGTCGATCAACTCATTCTTGACTTGGTCTCGGGGTTTAGGATCATAAAATATCTTTGATATTTTATTCTTTTTCTTTACTTCTCTTTATTCTATAATTTTGGCATTAAAAATCATGTTTTATGTACAATTAATACAATAAATAATGAATGCTATTATGTAGAAATTGATGTTATTTATATGCATTAGATAGGGCTTTTAAGGCCAAAACGATAGAATAAAGGTGATGAATGGAGATTCATCACCCACATACTTGCCTTTGCTAGTCCCTAGCAAACACTTATGCAATAAGTATGAAAAGAATAAAGAAGAAAATAAAAAGAAAAGAACTAATAAATGGAATTGATTTCAATAATTAAACTTGTCATAACAAAATCAAAGTTTGGAGCTCAGGTTAGACCTTGATGTGAAAATGTGTATGGAACCTCGTCGGGAACCAAATTTAAAACACAACAACCTTCGAGAGTCACAGAACTCAGTTCAAACCACCTCAATAGCCAAGTCAGAACTAGCCTACATCATACGCAAACCCTTATGACTATGAAGCTGACCTGTATAGTGTAAGTGATAGTGGCTCTTCACAACTGAAATGACAAAGGAACTGACTTCTCTAGAATGACAACCCAATGATTTCCCAATCTAGAACACTGTCCTCGAGGAGCGGGTTATTCCCTTCTAAATTCAAGTGGCATTCAACTCAAGAGGAGGAGGTGAAAAAAGAATGGACGGTAGTCAGTGTAGCTACCTATCCTGGGATGCATGACCTGTGTAGTCAAGTCATCCAGCTGCAGGCTCACATGGTATAACTTTGATGCTCAAGCTTACTTATTTTTTATACAACATATATACATAGTTCTGCGGGTATTTTTATATTTATTTGCAGGCCTGTCCACTTTTTTGGAGTTTTTTTTCCAACATACTATTTACAGCAACATTTACATAAGGAGTTTTTCCTCTCGAGTCAGAAGATTATCCCTCTTTTGAAGCATTATTGCAACCCACACTCTCCTGTCTTTAGACTTCATGGTAACTGGACCAGGTTGGGGTGCACTTCCCTCCCTAGACGAGGACTAATGTTTCCACCTGTATACGTCTCAGAGTGGAAAATCCAACCCCCTCACCACTCCAATTGAGTTGAGCCAAATGAAAGGTGCAAGTGTCCAAGTTAGGTCACGACCGACAAGAGTCATGCGTGCGTCTCGAAAAGTTCTAGTTAGACAGTTGAGGTGACTTGAACCCAATCCCGAGTCTCAAAGAATTAAGTCCTACTGGACCTGAAGTACCTTAAACTTAATCCCCATAAGGTTCTAGTGCAATTGCAGTAAGGTCCAACCAAGCTCCAATCTTCGACTTTATTTGGACTTGTTCAATCATTAAGCTCAATCCGAATGAATATAAATGCTATGCAAATGCTATATACAATGATGCTAAGAGTAATGCAATTTGTTTCAAAAATAATTTGAAAATAACAAGAATTTTTGCAAAGAATTTTGGCACAAAAAGTAAAATATATACAACTATAGGCATGCTTCTTTTATTTATTCACAAGAGTTAAAAATTTAAAGAATGTACAAGTTCACAAAAAAATATTTTTATAGGTATTTATATGTAATTGGTAAAGAATTTTATTTATTTATATATATGCTTTATTCATGTTTAGTGATGCATTTATTCCTCAAATTTATTTGAAAACAATTTTGAAAACTATAATACACAATAATTTTTGCAAACATTTACAAACATTTGAAAGCCATTTTGCAAAGATTTTTCACACAATATATATACATTTTCACAATATTTTTACAATCATTTTCAAAATCATTTGCAAATAGGTTTTTAGAGCTTTTATTTCACAAAAGGAAAAGGATTTTTGCAAATCAAAATATTTTTACAAAAGTTGGAAATATTTCACAAAAAGTTTTCCAAACGGGTCACACCATTTTTCAAATCATTTTCAAAAGTATTTTTAACTGATTTATTAATCAGTATATACAAAAAGGATGTGTAAATACAAAATATTTTTGGTATTTTTAGTTTTGCATATGTTTTTGTGTTTTTCTAAAATAGGTACATATCTTTACATGGGGATATATCTTATATATACAACAAGGGATAATTGATCACTTTTATACATTTATAAAGACTTTTAAGTATGGTGTGTATACTCCTCAAACTTATTTGAAAATCATTTTTCAAAAGTTTTGAAAACTATAGTCCAACATAATTTTCACAAATGATTTTTACAAGAATTTACACATATTTGAATATTATTTTGCAAAGGTTTTCAAATAGTATATATAGATTTTTTAAAATATTTTTGCAACCATTTTTGCAACCATTTGCAAATCGTTTTTCAAATAATTTTATTTCACGCAAAGAAAATAAATTTTTAAACAAAAATATTTACAAAGGTTGAACACATTTTACAAAATATTTTCCAAACAGTTTTTCAATAGATTTCTCAAATAGATTTTCAAACTGTTTTTCAAACATTTTGCAAAAGTATTTTTGCCTGAATTATTAATCAGTATGTACAAAGGATATTTGAGGAGCTATAAGCATCTTTTTATTTAAAAGGTTGTAATGAATTTAACATTATTTTCAGCCACAAGTATTTTCATATACAAAAGTATGAGTTATGGCTTAAAGTATATACATAGTATATACGAACCCCCTATACTTAGCTCAAGCTATGTCCTCATAGATCAAAGAGAAAAAGAGAAGACATAACTCAGACTAAGTATAGAAAAGTCTAAGAAATACATAAACGAGGGTATGAATGAACGGATGGGAAGTTGACCGTCCCCCCTATACTTAAAATCAAATAATCCTAAGTATAGAAAACTGTACACAGGGTAGGGAGGATCAAGGATTAGAATGACATATCGTACTCAAACTGTCTCTCCCCTATACTTAGGGTAAAAGACCCCTAAGTATATGAGGGAAAGGAGACAATGGAGAGGATCAAAGAATGAAGGTAATCGGTGTGTACCCCTCCCCATACTTAGGACAAAGTGCGTCCTAAGTATAGAACACTGACAAAAAGGAGTGATTCACCGTATAATATATATATATATATATATTATTTTTTGGGAATGGAAGCTGAAAAGGAAAAGAAGAAAAGAAGAAAAGACAAGAAATTAAAGGAAAAGTTTTTGAGTTGCATTATTTGAATCTTTTGATGCTGATAGTGTTGTGGATGTATCATCGGAGCACAGTACTTGGATTGAATTAAAAACGGCCAAGAAAGTATCGTGCTCAAGGTAAGGCTTTAGTAGCTGACCGTTGACAACAAATGGTTGTGTGTTAGGAGACAATTATAATATTGCAATGTTGTCATTGTAACGCACTTCTCGTACTTGAAATGGCCATGTCCATTTACTCTTCAATTTGCCCGGGAAGATTCTCAACTTTGCATCAAATAGCCACACTTTCTGCCCAACTTCGAAGGTCTTTCGTCTAATGTGGCAGTCATGCCAGCGTTTCACCTTCTCTTTGTACATCAATGTGTTATCGTATTCATAGTCTCGAAATTTCAAGAGCCTGTTCAGATCATCTTTTCTTTTTTGACCACTTCTCTGTGTATCCAAATTGCACATATTGATTTCCCATAAGGATTTATGAATTAGTTCCACAGGCAGATGACATAGCTTTCCATACACAAGACGAGAGGGTGACATGCCCAAAGGAGACTTATAAGCTGTTCTGTATGCCTACAGGACAGAGTCCAAGAGTTGGGACCAATTCTTTCTGTCCGACTTCACAAGCTTCTGAAGGATCGTCTTGATTTCTCTGTTTGATAGTTCTGCCATGCCATTGGTCCGGGGATGGTAGGGAGATGCGACTCGATGCTCGATGCCGTACTCCTTCATTAATTCTCTTGACTTCTTTGTTAATGAAGTGGCTACCCTCATCTGATATGAGAATCTTCAGAATCCCGAACCGTGAAATGATGTTTTCTTTCAGAAAGCGACATATTCTGTGGTTGTCAGTGGCTCGAGCGGGGATAACTTTGACCCATCGACTCACGTAGTCAATGACAAGAAGGATGTGATTATATCCCTGACTGTTGGGAAAAGGTCCCATGAAATCGATGTCCCAAGCATCGAAAATGTCTGCTATTTGAATGATCTTCATGGGCATTGAGTCTTTCGTTGTGAGGGTGCCTTTCAATCTTTGATAGTCAGTGCATTGTTTGACAAAAGCTGTTGTAGCCATAAATAGCGTGGGCCAGCAAAAGCCACACTGAAGAACTTTTGCTGTCGTTCTGTCTCCAGAATGGTGTCCACCATATTCGAGTGAACGACAATGCTCGAGGACACTATGATGTTCCTCCTGAGGTATACACATGCGCCAAATGTAATATTCCCCTTTCCTGAATAAGAGAGGATCCTCCCATTGGTAGAAATGGATCGTTGATAAGAATTTATCTTTTCGGATCTTTGTCCAATCTTGAGGTACTACACCCGAAACGAGGTAGTTGACAAACAATATCATCATACCAAGGGAGCGAATCTATAGCTATAATTGACTTATCTGAAAAGGTGTCTGTAATGGATGTACTACTTAGTGGAGGCTCTTGCTACTCAATTCTGCAGAGGTGATCTGCTACCACATTATGAACTCCAGGATTGTCCTTGATTTCCAAATCGAATTACTGGAGGAGAAGGATCCATCTGATCAGTCTAGGTTTGGTATCCTTATTCTGTTGTAAATATCAGATAGCAGAGTGGTCGGTGAAGATGGTGACTTTCAATCCAAGCAAGTAAGATATGAACTTCTCAAAGGCGAATACCACAGCCATCAACTCTTTCTCTGTCACTGTATAATTTCTTTGAGCTTCATCTAATTTTTTTGCTGCCGTAATGAATGGCATAGGGTACCTTGTCTTTCCTTTGTCCTATAACAACCCCAACTAACAAGTCTGACGCATCCGTCATGATCTCAAATGGAAGAGACCAATCCGATGGCTGTAGGTCCAGAGCTTGAGTGATGAGCTCCTTTAGTTGATTTAATGAAAGGAGAACTTGTTGATCTACATTAAACTCAGTCTCCTTGCATAGAAGTTCTGTAAGAGGTTGGGCAGTATGGCTAAAATCACGGATGAATCTTCTCTAAAATCCCACATGCCCCAGGAATGACCTCACATTCTAAACTGTCTGATGTGGCTCAAGATTGGCAATGACATCCACCTTTGCCGGGTCGACTTCCATGCCTTGTTTGGAAATGACATGACCCAGTACAATCCCTTATGTGACCATAAAGTGACTCTTTTTCCATGATAATACTAGATTGACTTCACAACATTTCTGAAGTACTCTGTCCAGGTGCTCAAGGAAAGAATCAAAGCCGTCACCATAGACGGAGAAGTCATTCATAAACACTTCAAGAAAACTACCTACCATCTCAACGAGGACTACAAGCATGCATATCTGGAATGTCGCACGCGCATTGCACAATCCAAAGGGCATTCTTCTGAAAGCATATGTGTCGAACGGGAAAGTGAAGGTGGTCTTATCTTGGTCTTCAGGGGCGATTGCCACTTGGTTGTACCCGAAGTAACCATCTAGGAAGTAGAAGAACTCCTTATCAGCTAGTCTTTCCAAAACTTGATCAATGAATGGCAAGGGGAAGTGGTCCTTCTTTGTTGCTGCATTAAGACGGGGGTAGTCAACACATACACGCCACATTGTCGGTACCCAAGTAGATATATCCTCTCCTCTGTCATTTGTAACCACAGTAAGCCCTAACTTTTTTGGAACTACATGCAAGGAGTTCACCCATTTTGAATCGGAGATGGGATAAATGAAGCATGCGTCACACCATTTCGTGATTTCTTTCATGATGACGTCCCTGAGATTTGGATTCAATCTTCTTTGAAATTTGCAGGATGGCTTGGCATCTTGTTCCAGGTAAATGTGGTGTGAACACAACGCAGGATTTATCCTGCGGAGATCTGATACATACCAACCAAGTGCCTTGCAGATTTTCTATAGAACCTCGAGAAGTTGAGATTCTTGTTCCGGGTTTAGCTTGCTGGTGCTAATAACCGAATACATGTTTTCTGTGTCCGCAAGGAAAGCATACTTCAGGCCTGCTAGAAGTGGCTTGAGTTCCGGTTCTGATCTAGCCAACTTATTAGTCACTTCAGAAACTGTACTGGTGGGAGGGTGTGTTGCCTGAACTTTTGCAGAGTTGCTGACTTCAGTGCTTTGTTGAGATTCTGATAATGTGCCGAATAGTTTGCACTAGGCTCATTGTGTTCGGGCTGGAGTGAATCATTTGAGTCAAAAAGATTCATCAACAAGTTGGACTCTGTCTCCCAAGTATTATCGGAGCCTGCATCGACTGTGCTTTCTGAGTCCTCCTCGAAAGAGAAGATTTCTTGTGTCTAAGGATCTTTCAAAGAGAGTTCAGAATATCTGATTTCTGCAATGAAGTCACATTCTGTAGCTACATATCCCTCATCAGTTACGATCCTAGGCTCACTGATCATGTCTATGGTGATCTGTTGTTTCCTGAGCTGAATGTAATCTTGCCAGACCCATAGTCAATCACAGCTACTGAGGTGCGCAGGAATGGACAACCAAGGATGATAGGAGTCTGGAGTAAGGGTGTGGGAGAGTCCATATCAAGGACTACAAAATCAACTGGAAACTGCATCTCCCGCACCTTCACCACAATGTCTTCCAAAAGACCTCTAGGTCGCTTGATAGACCGATTCGCAAACTATACGATCATTCGTGTCTATTTGAGAGGACCTAGCCCAATTTCTTGCAATAATGATGAGGGCAGAAGGTTGATGGAAGAACCATTGTCAAGCAGAGTGCGCTCGAAGACTTTATCAAAATTATCACAACTGATAAGAGGTGCTCCTTTGTCATGCTTCTTCTATGGGAGGTTGCTGATGGCTGCTACAGTGGCCATGGTAAGAATGTTCTTCTCAACCTGTCGACATCTGTTATTTCGTGCTGGGTGACGCTTGCTCATACATGCCTATTTCAAACCTTTCTTCACAACTGTCATGTACTCCATGGCCTTCATCAAAGGAATATCAACAGTTTAGTTATTAATAATTTCTCCAACTCCAGGATCAGATAACACACTTTTTCTTTTTGCAATTTTTTTGGATTTTTTTGTTGCATCAGGAAAAGGAATATGTACAGTACTGGAATTAGAAACAAACTTCTTATTTACAACCAAATTCTTGTCCACAATATCTTGTACATCCGGATTAAAAAAAGGTGTATAGTCTGGAAATGAAGAATCTGCTGCAGATGGACAAGAAAAAAGTAGGGCCTCCGCTCCGTCAGCTGGCATAGGATCGACTGTTGTTGGTAGCTCCTCCATTGATGGCACGACTTCACTTCGGTGACGATCTTTTTTTGTTCTTTTTGCTTTTATTGGGGTTTTTTGTTCTTTTTATTGACGGAGATGGTGGTGACTGGCAGTTGGAATGGCTCATCCTCCTTCTTCTTCCTCACACGCCCCTGTAGCTGGCAGAGTTGATGCAGAAGATGATGAATCACCTGAAGCTTTATTCTTCCCCCGATAGTGGAAGGCGGAGGCAAAGCTCTATTTCTCCTGAGAGTGACAACATTAGATAAAATAATAGCACAATCATCTGAATCTACAGGCATAGACGGGGCATCACATTCTACCTGGTCCTTTCTCTTGAAGCTGTTGGGGTTGGCGTCGAGATGGTGGTTTTTGTGACAGTCTGGTCATCTAACTTCTTTGTCATGTCTGCAAGGCCTTTGACAAGCTGGGCCAAGCAGTAAAGGGTGGGGATTACGGGACTCGCCCTTGAAGGTTCAACGTGCAGACCACGTTGCTGTTGAGTGTTTGGGAATGGAGGCGATGAATGCTAGTGGTGCTGAGGTGGTGGAGGAAGTTGATACTGATTGTAGGAGGGAGGAGGATACTGCTGATACTATGGAGGTGGGGCGACCTCATACTGGTGATATGGTTGTTGCTGACAGTACTGCGGCTGCTGGTAGTGCTGATTATGCCTCCATTGGTTCCTATACTAGGGAGGCTAGTGATACTGTGGCGGAGGCTGTAAGGACTGACCAAAACAACCACCCTATGGTAGGTGGTACTGCCTGTTGGCCTCGCGAAGGTCCGACAGTACATGCCAGCTGCACATCATTGCTCCATACACCATTAACTTCTTGGATCAAGGGTGGTGGTGGGAATGTTGGATCTATTGTATGGAGGAAATCTGGATGGTAGACAACCATCTGCTGCTGCGGCTGGCCCTGATCGGGTGTCTGCATGTAGTATACGTGCTATAGTGTTGATGGTTGCTGGTCGACTGAGGCTGTGTGACGGTGATGGCTCATCCTTCTTCTCAGCTCGAGCTTCTGAGGATGGTGTTTGCTGACTGGACATAACTGATGGTGCCCACCCACAGTTCCAACTACTTGGTAATCTGATCCAACTTGTCGAGGTTCTGTGTCCTCTTCTCGATCACAATAAGTTTCTCAAGGTCCTATGATCGCTTTTCAATAATATCATCCTTCGAGAGATGGCCCCCAATGATGCTGAGGTTGGAGCTCTCATCTCTCTCCGCCTCTCGAGACACTGCCATATGAACTTGCTTCTGGAGGATCTGGGGATGCTTTTGATATGCCTTGGATGAAGATAGGGCGGCCTCTCCTTTGGCCATTTCCTAAAAAATCCGCCACACGATGTCTTCATCCTTGTTAAAGTGAGAGCCCCCACAGGTTGCGTCAACGAGCCTTTGACTCTCTACGTTCAGGCCCCTGAAGAAGTGTTGGACAAAGCTGGTCCTTGGGATTTCATGATGGGGGCATTTCTCCTGCAGATCTATAAATCTCTCTCAGGCTTCGTGAATACTCTCATGTGCTACCTGAGATAAGTTGCTAATTCTGGCTCGCATCTGGTTGAGCCAACCGAGAGGGTAGAATTTGTGCAAGAAAGCGGACTTCAGCTCCTCCCAAGTTGTCATGACCTTCCCCAAATGGTTAATCTACTAGAGGAACTTATCTTGTAAACTGAAGGGGAACACCATCATCTTCACTGCGTCCAAAGGTACATTGGGGGTAGTGGGTCGTACGGTAGATGCGTGAAAATTGTTGCAGGTGAATGTAAGGCTCTTTATTGGTATTCCCGTGGAAAGAGGGAAGAAGAGAAAGGAATTGAGGCTTTAGCTCAAAGTGAGCGTGCACCGTTGGTATGCGGATCCACTCGGCCATTTGTCTGTCTCCAAGATTGTATGTCTCTTTCAGCGTGGGTTTCGGCCTTCCTTGTTTAGGCTCTTCCTCATCTGGATTATCACGAGGTCCACCTCCTCCTCCTCCAGGTCTACCCCCTCCTCCTTTTGGTCTGTTCATAACATCATTCGACATTTCCTGGAATGCAGTCTGGGCCAGGGCTTGTTCAGTAAGTTGTTGCTGGATGGCCTAGATGGAGGCCAACAATTGTGCGTTCACCTGATTATGATTAGATATCTCTCCTTGCTCAGATTGAGGAGTCTACTGACCCTTTCCTCTTCCTTGAGGTGCCATTTCCGGGTCTGAATCTGAGGAGATGGATTCTGGATTGGGATCTAGGATCGGGGTTGGCTTCTATCTACAAGATGAGAGAATCCCAATCATATCACTTGCAATTGAATCCCTACTGCCAAGATAAATTTAGAATTAAGATCAATCCCAGAGTGTTGTGGATGAAAAAGGATATGGACTGTAATCGACTTTCATCCACAGTGGCGAGGGTGGGACAAGAGTGGTCCCGGTTTATTGGGTGGCCAAAAAGAAGGGTAGAAGACGAGGAGTCAAGAGATCGACACGCAAGGTTTGGATTGGGTTATTGGGAATCACCTTGAATTATTGACGAGGTCGAGTCCATGGAATCAATGTGGGTGTTGGCGAGGCCCCGACTAAACCATCCATGGATCGACATCGTGAAGCAAAAGGATGATAGATGCTGGAAGAAAGATATAGTGATGAACAAGGAATAAATTGGAGTGTAAAACAATAGAAAGGCTCAAAACTGAGCGGGGGTCAAAGGAAGAAACACATGACAAATTTTACATAAGTACGCGAGACTTGATCTTTGAACCTTAATCTAGATCCATACAAACACAATACAAAATTGAGTTCACCAGCTCACGCCATGTGAAGCCGTAAAGGTTCAGCTACTTATTATCTTTTCAGTTTTAGAGTTGTTATTTCAGGTATATCTTATAACAAGTCCTTAGCACGCTAACCCTATAGGAGAGAGAGTACTGCCAGAAAAGTATCCCGTACTTGTCCTCCTCCTTTGTAACATGTAGTCTGCAATTTTTGAGGTCCTTGTAACCCTTCCTGGATCCCTACTCAGTCCAAGAAATAGAGAGGAAGCCGATAGGTGAAACTGCTACTTCAGTTCTTACTCGCAACGGAATCACACGTGAGCATGCAAGAACCTACTCGGACACAAACCGATGAGACAAACACCCCGTGAAGGTGTGGCCTATGCTCAGTACTTTATACCATGTCGATGTTCGATACAAGGCGAGAACACCATCGTTGACAAGGCACTACTCGGTCACATACTATAGAAGCGCCACTACTTCGGAAATCCAGGCGATGCACAAGGCAGTTACAGATTGGGATTTGGGCTCTATTCCTTAGCGGGTCGTGCCTCGCTCATCGGAAGAATTTTGGTCCCCTCCTAAGGTACATGAAAAAATGAGGGCTTTATGAACCCAAAGCAATGATAGTCCATTGCAGATTTTAATTAAGGTCAAAGTTTATTTAGCAGTCCCCTTGTTTTAATTTTTTGGGTTTTCACCTTTTTTGAGTCTATTTTCATACAAGTGCCTATCATTTTTGTAGATTCTCATTTAAGTCCTAGGTGATCAAAATCAGAGGGAGATAGCGAAAAAGTTGTGTAAGTTGATTCAATGATGGAAATCTCACCATTGAATCTAATGATGCATGCTGAGTTAGTGGACTTACAGTGCTTCCCAGCTCTCTCCATGCGGTATGCAAAATAGAATTTTTAAACCTATCTACATGACGGTGTGCAATCGACAAAATCGCCCTAAACAATTGCTATTATTAATCGTGATGAACTAGTTGTTACTTATTCAGAAATGAGACCAAAGTTCGGTCTTTGATGCCGATCGGTGCCTGATGAAACCAGATTTCATCATCACAATTCTTCATTTTTAACCCCCTTGCTTAAATTTGTGTCAATAAAATCCAGATAATGTCATGTAATTATCAGAGTCCTTAATAAATTAAAAATCACAAAAATGGTAAAAGTAAAATCTATGGTATTTTTAGCCTTAAAAATACCCTTAAAAATATTTCAAGTCTTTGTTTGATCTCATCTCCAGTTTTGGTCAACAAGAAACTTGTAGATCTCAACTATCATGTTTTGAGTTTTCTCAAATTTGGCCATCTTCACCCTTATATTTCAGTTTTTTGTGCGGAATAATCTGATTGGGCCACGTGGTCCGTTCTGGGTGAGCCACGTGGCCCGGTCTCCTTTGTCTATCCCCCCCATCTCCAGCCGTTGCATCCCTTCTTGAATCCAACGGCCAGAATATCTCCACGCCCGCTCTTTTCCTAAGCTGTTTGATCTTCCCTCGCCTCTCATCACCGCCATTCGTTCCCGCTTGTCTCTCCGTGCACCACGTGGCCACGTTTCCTCCGCCAGATCAGCTTCTCACAGCCTTGATCTTCAATGTTCACTTCCGCGAGGATATCAACCATCCGATCTATCCCCTATGCCGATCTGGATCGTCCGCTCATGCTTCATCCTCCAGCTAACACGTGGCGCATCCACCACCTTCGATCATGCCACCCTCTGATCTCATCAGCATCGTTCTTAGGCGCCTCGATCCAGGCCGTTAGATCACATGATCCAACGGCCAGGAGTCCTTCATCTACCTCCGATCAGATCTCTAACCTACGTTCTCCATCTCTCGCATGCGCTGGCCCCTTCCATATTTCCCCGCATCTCCGGCCATCCTCTCCACTATCTAACCACTCCACGACCGAGCTCATTCATCCATGATCCTCGTGCATGTCTCCACTCTCCATGATCTTCCTCCAGTCATCCCATATCCTCCACTCAATCCACGATGGTCACTACCTGGACCGACGAGCCTCACCTTCAAATACGCTCTCCCCTCCGCCGTAGTCCCTTGTCCACCTTTACACGGGAGGAGGCCCATCCCTCCTCTGCCTCCCTATGATAGGGGGAGGCGTATGGATCTAGCGATAATGACCTCTCTTCCCTGGTGAGACCCTCCGCCAATCACGGCGGAGCTGCGACGCCTAGTGCCCGCTTGAGCTGCACCGACCGGCTGCAGGTGTCCAGCGACGACCCGGGGCTCGAATCGAGCCCCAGCCCAAGCCTCCGTCCGCCATATCTGATCAGGTAAGCCCCTGTAACCTCCATTACATTTTTTTCTTAAATTCTCGTAATTAATTTGGACCCCCTTTCCACTATCGCCACTCATTAACCATCCCAACAGCTTCGCTTCACATCACCCTTCCTCGCGCGCTTCTCCGATAACCAATCTCTCCCTTCGAAACCCCAGATCACCTCCGGCCATCTCCTCCACCCTCGCGGCGGAGGAGCTCCGAGCTCCCGCCTTCTTCGCCCGCTGAGCTCCCATACCACTCACGCACACACATCTTTCTGCTTCGGCTATGTGCCTAACGCCGCAGGTCGACAAATCCTTCATTGGACGGAGACTTCGTCGGAGTATTTTGGCCAAGCCTCGCTTCCGTCGTCAAAGCGTCAATGGGTTAATCGCGGAGGTGAAACGTTTTCCCCGAGCTACCAGCAACCTCTACACACTTCCAAGGAGCTCTGGGGAGGTCCACAGCCTTCGACAACGAGCGACGGAGGAGGAGCTTCATCGCCGGAGACCTTATCCCGCCACCAGTTGCGAATCATAACGAAGGAGTAGTTGCCGTCGGATGGTCATCATCTGACGGCTCGGATACAACCACGTCCCCCAGGAGCGCCTTCTCCAGTAACCGTTGGATCCTCTCGATCCAACGGCCTTCACGCATCCACGCATACAACTCCTGAAGCATGCAGGAGCCGTCAGATCCTTGAGATCTTATGGCTTAAAGGCAGCCACGTCACGATAGCCTAAGCGTACATCAGCCATATGATCATCAGGATCGGATGACCCAAAATCATGCACATGGCAACTCCAGAGCCTCTCCGAGCCTCAGCGTCCGACCTAGTAGGCTTGGAGTGTTGAGCCGATACGAGCCTGTTCCGAGCCTAAGCCAGCGCCCGAGGCTAGCCGAAGCACACCGAGCCTCTGCCGAGCCCGAGCCTTCCTCCGAGCCTGGATGGCGCGTGCATAGCACGTGCCGTCTGGGTAAATCGCGTAGATGCCCCGCCAACTTCTTCAATTTGCAACCAGGTCCTGGATCACGTGCAACTCACGTGTATCTTGGGTATTTTGCAATCATACCCTTGCGGGTTTTCAAAATTGCAAAAATGCCCCTGTGCGTGTGGGTATTTTACAGGGAAGGCCTCGCATTTTTGCATATTTACATTTTAGTCCCTCCTAGGAACCTGTTTGCAGTTATCTTTTCATGTTTTCTTTCATTTATGCCCTTGTCTTCTTTCTTGTATATCTGGAGTACCGTAATTCCGTTTCATGTGATTTTAGTTTCATTTTGAAGCTCTTCTCGTTGTCTTTCTTATAGCATGCTTATATTTTAGTTTTGACACTATGATACATAGTGCATTATTTCATTATCTAAGTGTCCCTGATTTCCATGTTTCTCATGCCTAATTGCTACATGAATGAAGAATGCTTCAATATTTGACCCTGTTTGACTTGTATTTTTTAATGGCTCAAGTATTTATTGCCTAGGGCTTGTTTGCATTGCATTTCATCAAATTGATTTGCATTATTAAAAAAATGCATGTTTCGATTTAATGCTTTGGCTTGTCTTGTCCTTCATGCATACTTTGGCCTATATTCTTTAACCCAACACTTAGTTAATAAATAAAAATCTGAATAATACGAGAGAGGCTCGTGTCCCTGAGTTCGACCTTAGTTTCTTGCCAAGTAAAAAAATAATACGACTATCTTATTTTGATTGCTATATTTAAATGAGATGGTCTTGATGACCCTATTCGACCCGACTGCGATGACATTATCAAGTGTTAAAACAACACTTTTAAAGGGCCGAATTTGAGGATTCCAAATTAATATGAGAATTTAAGAAAAAATGCAAGGGAGGTTGCAGGGGCTTACTTGATCGGTTATGGCTGACGGAGGCTTGGGCTGGGGCTAGATTCGAGCCCCGGGTCATCGCTGGACACCTGCAGCCGGTCGGTGCAGCTCAAGCGGGCACTAGGCGCCGCAGCTCCGCCGTGATCGGTAGAGGGTCTCACCGGGGAAGAGAGGTCGTTATCGCTCGATCCATAGGTGATGAAACACGATTTAATCATCACAATTCTTTATTTTATCCCCCTTACTTAAATTTGTGTCAATAAAATCCAGATAATGTCATGTAATTATCAGAGTCCTCAATAAATTAAAAATCACAAAAAATGACAAAAGTAAAATCTGCGGTATTTTTAGCCTTAAAAATATCCTTAAAAATATTTTGAGTATTTGTTTAATTTCATCTCCAGTTTTGGTCAACATGAAACTTGTAGATCTCATCGCGATCTACAACTTTTATGTTTTGAGTTTTCTCAAATTCGGCCATCTTCATCCTTATATTTCAGTTTCTTGCTCGGAATAATCTGATTGGGCCAGGTGGCCCGTTCTAGGTGAGCCACGTGGCCCGGTCTCCTTTGTCTTATCGGCCCCCATCTCCAGCCGTTGGATCCCTACTTGAAATCCAACGGCCATAATTTCTCCACACCCGCTCTTTTCCTAAGCCGTTTGATCTTTCCTCGCCTCTCCTCACCGCCATTCGTTCCTGCTTGTCCCTCCGTGCGCCACGTGGCCATGTTTCCTCCGCTCGATCAGCTTCTCAAAGCCTTGATCTTTCATCGTTCACTGCCGCGAGGATATCAACCATCCGATCTATCCCCTAGCCCAATCTGGATCATCCACTCGCGCTTCATCCTCCAGCTAACATGTGGCGCATCCACCACCTTCGATCATGCCACCCTTTGATCTCATCAGCGTCGTTCTTAGGTGCCTCGATCCAGGCCGTTAGATCGCATGATCCAACAGCCAGGAGTCCTTCGTCTACCTCCGGTCAGATCTCTAACCCACGTTCTCCATCTCTCGCACGCGCTGGCCCTTCCATATTTCCCCGCGTCTCCGGCCATCCTCTCCACTATCTAACCACCCCACGACCGAGCTCATTCATCCATGATCCTCGCGCATGGTCTCCACTCTCCACGATCTTCTCCAGTCATCCCATATCCTCCACTCAATCCACGATGGCCACCACCTAGACCGCCGAGCCTCACCTTCAAATATCCCTCCACCGTAGTCCCCTTGTCCACCTTTACGCGGGGAGGAGGCCCAGCCCTCCTCCGCCTCCCTGTGACAGGGGAGGTGTATGGATCGAGCGATAACGACCTCTCTTCCCCTGTGAGACCCTCCACCGATCACGGCAGAGCTGCGACGCCTAGTGCCCGCTTGAGCTGCACCGACCGGCTGCAGATGTCCAGCGACGACCCGGGGCTCGAATCGAGCCCCAGCCAAAGCCTCCATCCGCCATATCCGATCATGTAAGCCCCTGTAACCTCCCTTGCATTTTTTCTTAAATTCTCATAATTAATTTGGACCCCTTTTCCACTATCGCCACTCATTAACCATCTTAACAGCTTCGCTTCACATCACCCTTCCTCGTGCGCTTCTTCGATCACCAATCTCTCCCTTCGAAACCCCAGATCACCTCCGACCATCTCCTCCGTCCTCGCGGCGGAGGAGCACCGAGCTCCCACCTTCTTCGCCCACCGAGCTCCCATACCACTCACGCACACACATCTGTCTGCTTCGGCTATGTGCCTAACTTTGCAGGTCGACAAATTCTTCATTGGACGGAGACTTCGCTGGAGTATTTTGGCCGAGCCTTGTTTCCATCATCAGAGCGTCGATGGGTTAATCGCGGAGGTGCAACGTCTTCCCCGAGCTACCAGCTACCTCTACACACTTCCAAGGAGCTCTGGGGAGGTCCACTGCCTTCGACAACGAGCTGCGGAGGAGGAGCTTTCATCGCTGGAGACCTGATCCCGCCACCAGTCGCGGATGATAATGAAGGAGCAGTTGACGTCGGATGGTCATCATCTGACGGCTCGGA